>CM066033.1:748023625-748524537 GCA_033557465.1 Ichthyophis bannanicus
TAGAAACTTTTCTGCTCTGCTCTGCTCTGAAATGCTTCCCATAGATATGAATGGCTGTGACAATGATGCGTTAATCAGCGTGTCTGCAGTCTGGAAGACCACAAGATGCAGTTGTAAATAACAGAATGCAGAGGAGGGGGCGGGAGGTTCTATGGTAAAGACACATTACTAAACACCTCTACTGAAATAAGAGGTGTAATGGTGATTATTCTGGCTATGCTGACAATTGCTGTGTGAGCTAGAGGAGATGATCTAGGGCACCCTATCAATTCCTGTCATCCAAGAAGTGAAACAGTTATAGGGATTGCATGTGGGTGAGCATAGCATGGATGCATATGTGGGTGAGAAATGCAGATCAGATTAGTAGTCCTGGGACCCAATGCCATTGTGCTATACCATCTGTTTTCTAGAGGTGCAGGGCATCTGTACTGCAGATGTATGTTTTGTGTTACTGCAAGTGAGTGTGTTTGTGGTTAGAGAAATGCATTGGGGGGGGGGGGGGGGGACCTGGTGTGCCCAACTGCAATTTTCAGGGGACATCAGTGCCTGGCCAGTACCTTGTCTGTAGGGCTGACCACAGCATGACCAGGTACCAGTGTGATTGGCCAGGGGTCTCTATGGCTAAATGTCAAAGCATATCCTTGTCTGTGAAAAGGGACCCTCAGAATGAGCACATGCTACAGGGCACACAGCACCATCAGCAGTCTCACAAATGTGCACATTTATATAGACAGATGCTGGTGCCCTTGGGCATCTGGTGGTGCTGTTTGTGCTGGTGCATGCACTCAATCTGAGGGTCCCTATTGAATGTCAGGGATATGCTCTGACATTTAGCTATAGAGGACTATTACTGATTTCTTCTGGTCCATACATAGCATTGTACAGACTGTTGTCAGAGATGACCAATGCAAGCCCAACTAAAATGTTCACCTACTGCCATGTATGGTGTGCTGCAAAGTATGGCACTGAGGAGTAGCCTAGACCAGGGTTCAGTTCCTACTAGCATGCCTTGGCCAAATCACTTAACCCTCAATTGTCTCAGAAAGATCACAGTTATCAATGTCCCTGTTTAAGTTACAATGTAAACTGCTTTGGCTGAAATGATAAAATGGTACAAAAACTGTTAAATAAATGTCAGGACAAAGGACTAGCTTATCTGGCCTGTTTTGCATCAGCACATCTGTGTCATCCGTTTTCATGCGTAGTTGGCCTAAGGTCTTCAGGATTCCAATGCAGGTGAGATTCTGTGTTATGGAATGTGAGGAGTGAGCGAGAACAAAAGAATTAATAATCTTTGATCTGGAGAATGAAGTAAAAAACTTGGAAAAATCTGCAATTATTTATTTACCTATCTACTTTTTCTGAAATGTTGCTACTTGCGTCTTGGACTATTGTAGTTGATATGGAAGGGTAGACTAGATAAGCCATGTGGTCTTTTTCGGCGTCATGTTTCTATTATTCCATCAACTGATATGGCACAATTACTTGACTGGGACTGAAAGGACTAATCCAGCCCTCATCCCTACTACATGGCCCCCTTCACTAGTCAGGAAATATTCCTCTGGCCTTTCCCATTCAGAACCTGAAAGCATAAACTGTAATCCTAAGAGTGTATCGCAGGAAATACTAGGTCAGCGAGGTTCCTGGTCCCAAGCCCCCGCCTACAATATTTTGGATACTTTGATTGTGTGCCCTTTTAAATAGGGGATTTCACAACAAGAAAGGTGATTTTTTTTATTTAAAAGCATATCTCAGAGTGCATATTTGTTTCCGAGTAGGATGTATTTTGTAATTTTGTTGAAGTCACCCTGTTGAGGCCTTGGACAATTTGCCTCCCCCTATCCATGAGGACCCATGTTATATAAATTTCTTATGTGCATCCCGTGGGGTTGGCAGCCCAAAGCACAATACTACCCCAGTGGACTTGGGCTACAGGAGTAATTGCTCAACCTCCATATTGAGAGGAGGCATTCCTGGGAGTGAAGTTAGATTGTAAGGGGACAAATGTGTGTAGATTGCATTTTCAATACCTTGGCATGGCCTCCGAGCAAAAATCAACCCCAGAAAAAGCAGGTCCAAACATCCTCATCTATTTTCTGTTTTAAAATTGGTTCTCAAGATCACTAAGGAGCTCTAATGCATTGATCTGGACAATCACCTGTCTCAAATCCATCTTGACAGGTGACTCCAGCATTGGTTTTTTTATTCCCTTTCCATGTCAGCCCATACCAAGTCCCAGAATGTACCGTGAAGTGGTTAATGAAATCCAGTAATGATTTGGGAGACATGTATAGTTATCCACTAGTTGTGGTCAGTAGGTTACTACATTGCTAGCAAAGTTTAGAGCAATCTTTATTCGTTCCTGTGTGTTAATAAAAATAATTAGGCAAGACTAGAAGTCTCCTAGGGCAGCAGCTTCTGAGGGGCAGAAAGAGCAGCAGCAGTCACAGCAAACCAATGGATCCTGCCAGCCCCACAAACTCATCAGCACGTTATTTTACCTGCAGGGACAGCAAGCACACACATACATACGCACAAAGCAACGTTTTATCATTTAAAGTACGATGTCCAATCATGCATTTTTACAGGATTGTTGTGGGCGGGGTGGTGTTTGGAAGATCTGGATTGCTGAGATTACCAAAATCTTGGGGAGGGGGTATCTTTGCACCAGCCCTGATAAAAAGTAAAAGGTGCCTTTCATATGTTTGTGTGACTTCACAGACCTCTACATTCTGCCCTAGGGCTGACACTAGGGGGTGCTCTGCGGTGGCTTAGCTGGATAAAAAAACAGTAAGATACAGTGAATAGGGAAAATGAGAAAATAACTTCTCCTATTATCTCTCAAATTCACAGAAATGTATCTGCTTTTTCTTTAATAGAAAGAGGATGTAGCCATGTTGGGGTTTGGCCTATGCCAGTGGAGATACAGACCCTGCGGTTTGCCTGCGGGAACACAAAGGTTGCAAAATTGCAAGAGAAGGTTTAACAGATGATTTCAGATTCAATTTCACAATCACAAGAACTTTTGTTCCCTCTGCCCATGGTGGGAGGTATATGAGGACGTTCAGCAGCTACCTCCTTATCTGGGCACCGGCTAAGACAACTCAGGGCCCACTATCACTCCAGATGTTTTTCAGCCTGATAGTGAAATATAGTGTTCAGTATGCTCACAACCCTGTGTCCACAGAGCAGCGTGTGATCAGGTTCTTACAGGGAGACTTTTATATGTCCCACTTTCTGAAAACCCAGGGGCTGCTGGATCACCAGGACTCAACAGCACACACACTTTCTGAAGTTACTTCCTAATGCATTGTATATTAAAATCAGGATGATAGATAGCCCAGTGCATTGGGGGTATGAAATGAAAAAAGCCAGGATTGTTCTGAAGTCTCTCTGTCCCATACTTGCCTTTCTTCTAGCCCTAGTCCAAGGCAATGGATGCCTGTTCTTTCATGTAGAGGCAGAGTGCCAGTACACATGTAGAAGCCTCTAGGGCTCTGCCTTGCATAGATGGCCGAGACCTCTAGTGGTCCTGTTAGTGTATTGTGATGTGACCCTTTTATGCCCTTGTAATTTTCCAGAACAGGGGACTATTCTTTAACTCTAGTGCAGCGGTTCTCAACCTGTGGGTCGCGACCCCCACGGGGGTCGCCACAGGATTTAGCGGGGGGTCGCCTCGTCTCCACCAACTTAAAAAAAAATAAAAAAATAAAAAATAATAATTTAAAACGCACACAAGTTGCTGCCAAGTCTGCTTCTCGGCAGCGGCAAACTCACCCCCTTCCTTCTGACGCAGCCGCGGCTCCCTGCCTCTTAGGGAACCGCGGCTGTGCCTGTAAAATCGTTGCGGAGCCTCCCTGTCTCTCGACGGGCTCCGTGCAGCATTGTCCTGCTTCCAAAGGAAGTGGTAAAGAACTTCCTTTGGAGGCGGGACAATGCTGCACAGAGCCCGTCGAGAGACAGGGAGGCTTCGCAATGATTTTACAGGCACAGCCGCGGTTCTTTAAGAGGCAGGGAGCTGCAGCTGCATTAGAAGGGAGGCAGACATGGGGAGAGGGGATGAAGGGGCAGGGAACCTGCAACACGGCTGACATCGACAGGGGGGAGGAGAGTGGGGACTGATATGGACGGAGGGGGACTTGTATGGACGGAGGGGGGCTGGCATGGAGGGAGGGAGCTAGCTGATATGGATGGATGGAGGGAGGGGGCTGACATGGAGGGAGGGGGCTGACATGGAGGGAGGGAGCTGATATGGATGGATGGAGGGAGGGGGCTGACATGGATGGAGGGAGAGAGGGGGCTGATACGGATGGAGGGAGGGGGGGGCTGGCATGGACAAAGGGGACAGACAAGGGGGCATACTGGACAGATGGGATAAATGCTGGACAGAGGCGAGAGACAGTGCGGGTTAGGATTATAATGGGCTTATGGGGGAGCTAGCACTGGTAATGGGCAGATGGGGGGGGCTTGGACTGGTAATGGGTTGATTAGGGAAGGCTAGGACTGGGAATGGACTGATCAAGGGGGTTTGGGACTGGTAATGGGCTGATAGGGGGGTAGGACTGGTAATGGGCTGATTAGGGGAGCCTAGCACTGGTAATGGGGTTGAGGGGGGGGGGGACTAGCACTGGAAATGAACTGATTAGGGGAGGCTAGGACTGGTAATGGGCTGATGGGGTAGGACTGGTAATGGACTGATGGAAGACTAGCATTGGAAATGAGCTGATCGGGGGGGCGCTGTGACTGGAAATGAGCTAATTAGTGGAGGCTAGCGCTATGATTGGAAATGAGCTAATTAGTGGAGGCTAGGACTGGTAATGAGCTGATGGGGGGGTAGGACTGGTAGTGGGCTGATTAGGGGAGGCTAGCACTGGTAATGGGGTTGAGGGGGGATTAGCACTAGAAGTGAGCTCATTGGGGGGCTTTGATTGGGAATGGGCTGATTGTGTGGAGGGGAGGATAAAGCTGCTGGCCCTGGAAGAAAACTGGGGCTAAGGCTACAAATGGACTGATACGAGTGGATGGGAGAATGGAACTGGAAGGGAGTGGATCTGAGAGGGGCTGCCATGGTATTTGTACTAGAAGGGACTGGTCAGTGGGGAAAGAGGGGGACTGGAAGGGAATGGACACCAGTGGCAGTCATGGGAATGCAAGTTGACATTGGAAGGTACTGGGAGTGAGGACTGGAAAGGGTCTGATACTGGGGAGGGGTTACTGGGACTGGAAATAGGCTGATGGAAAGAAGTGAATAAAACGAAAGAAGAGATAAGAAATGGCAGATGGAGCATAGACCGAGAGCTAAGAGAAGACAGGAAAGCAGAAGCCTCAGATCGGGACCAGCATGATCAGAGAATAAATTGGTCAGACAACAAAGGTAGAAAAAATAATTTTATTTCATATTAGTGATTTGACTACAAAATCATAATAATTTTGAAATCAAAATATTGTTACTTGTTGTGATTAATTATTGTGGTTTAAATAAGTACATTTTATAAATAAAAACATATTGCAAATGCAATTGCAAAGGCCTATAATATATTAATGATTCAACAAATGATTACAGTGACAATGCGTTAACGGTAAAGGAAGAGAGACACATTTGATTTTATCATTGGGGGTCACCACAAGTTGACCAATGGTAAAAAGGGTCACGGTACAAAAAAGGTTGAGAACCACTGCTCTAGTGACATAATGCTGGGCAGAAACTTTGAGCTACCATAAATACCCAACCCAGAGGAAGTTACTTGTCTTTGACTGGATCAGGCATTATGCCACCAAGGTGCATGCAAGTGGCTGGCTAAGCTATTGTAGAACAGGGAGCAGTGGGCTGTTAAGAAGTAATAGGGGAAGTGCACGCCTCTGCATCACCATGTAATGTACTGTGAAGTTGTTAAGGGCTGTCAAGTCAATCCTGGCTTCTGATGACCCTGCGGATAGCTGTCCATGTTGTGACTATCACCTGTTGTAAGGTACAGGCAGCAGTAGATTGCTAGGCTTCTCTTCCACACAGTTTGCCGACGGCCAGGGCCAGCCCAAGGGTTTCTGCTGCCCTAAGCAGAAGCCTCCGCCATGCCCCCCACATACTGACTAAAGCTCCCCCCCCCCCCCCCGCTGATGATTCCGGTGGCGAGGTTGAGGGGGGACACTGTTTGGCTCAGCAGCAGGCCATGTGCTTCAGTACACATGGCCTGCTGCTGCTGACCCCCCTCCAACATAACTTTAGGGGATAAAAAGTGGCAGGCCATGTGTGCCAAAGCACATGGTCTCCTGCTGAGCCTAGCCACCCCTCCCCCACCAGAATTATTGGCAGCAAAGGGGTGGCATTGCACATAAAAGCAGCAGGCCAGTCATCAAGTCCAAGGTAGTATTCCAAGGTGGTCTCTCATCCAAGTATTAACCAGACCTGATACTGCTTAGCTTCTAAGAACAGAGAAAATAAGATACACTCAGGATGGCATGTATACACCTCTCCTCTGAGAGAGAACAGGGCCATAGCAGAGAGACTGAATGAATTGTTTGCTTCAGTCTTTACTGAAGAAGATGGAGGAAACTTACCCATGCCAGAAATGATATTTAAAGGTAATATATCACAGGAAATGAAACAAATCTCGATAAATTGGGAAGATGTAATGCTGTTACTTGATATACTAAAGAGCAGCAAATCACCTGGCCTGGATGGCATACATTCCACGGTGCTGAAAGAACTGAAGTATGAGATTGTAGAACTACTATTAGTAATCTGTGATCTATCATTAAAATCATCTGTAGTACCTGAAGATTGGAGAGTGGCTAATGTAACGCCATGGATTTAGCTAAGGAAAGTCTTGTCTTATCAATCTTTTATATTTTTTTGAAGGTGTGAATAAACAGGTAGATAAAAGTGAGCTGGTTGATATAGTGTATCTCGATTTTCAGAAAGCCTTTGATAGAGTCCCTCATGGGGAAATTAAAAAGCCATCGGATAGGAGACAATATACTATTGTGGATTAGGAACTGGTTGAAAGACTGAAAACAGAGAGTAGATCTACATGGCCAATTTTCTCAATGGAGAAAAGTGAATAGTGGAGTACTCCAGGGATCTGTGCTGGTCCCACTGCTTTATAACATATTTATAAATGTCTTGGAAATAGGAAAAACGAGTGAGGTGATCAAATATGCAGATGACACAAAATTATTGAAAGTTGTTAAAACACAAGAGGATTGTAAAAAATTGCAAGAGGACCTTGATAAATTGGGAGATGGGGCGTCCAAATGGCAGATGATATTTAATGTGGGTAAGTGCAAATTTATGCACTTAGGGAAGAACAATCCAAACTACAGTTACATGATGCAAGGTTCCACATAAGGAACCACCACCCAGGAAAAAGATTTAGGCGTCATCGTGGATAATACATTGAAACCCTCTACCCAGTGTGCAGCGATGGCCAAGAAAGCAAATAGAATGCTAGGAATCATAAAGAAAGGAATGGCAAATAAAAGAAAGGATATTATAATGCCTCTGTATTACTCCATGGTGCGACTGCACATTGAATATTGTGTGCAGTTCTGGTCGCCTTATCTTAAAAAGGATATAGCAGAATTAGAAAAGGTAAAGAGAAGAGCAACAAAAGTGGTAAAGGGGATGGAAGAATATCCCTATGACGAAAGGCTTAAAAGGTTAGGGCTCTTCAGCTTGTAAAAGAGATGACTGAAGGGAGATATGAAAGAGATCTATAAAATAATAAATGAAGTAGAATGGGTAAATGTAGATTTGTTGTTTACCCCTTCAAAAAGTAGACAGACTAGGGGACACGCAATGAAGTTACATTGTAGTACATGTAAGACTAATTGGAGAAAATATTTTTTCAATCAATTCTTAATCAAACTCTGGAATTCATTACCAGAGGATGTAGTAAAAGCTGTTAGTGTAGCTGGATTTAAAAGAGGTTTGAACATGTTTTTGGAGGAAAAGTCCATAAATCATTATTAAAGAGGACCAGGAAATCCACTTCTTATGCAATTGGACATGCAGCACGGAATCTGTGTACCTTCTGGGAAACTGACAGGCACTTGTGACCTTTTGGAAACAGGATACTGGGCTTGATGGATCCTTGGTCTGACCCAGTATGGCATATGAAGGAAAAAATGGGAGAGAAGGGGCTTTGGATACTGAAAGAGCAGCAGCGAATAAGGAGAGAATACAGAGGATATCCCCTGGAACTATGTCAAAGAGGACTAGGCTTTATCAAGCTACAGCATTTACAAATATATCTGAGTTCTGCAAGGTGGTCTGGGAAAGAAGCTGGAACATAAGATAGCAGAGATGCCAAGTCTCACTCGTTAGGAGTGTGTCACGCTCGTTTGAAGGCTTTCTCACTCTCGCACTCATTTGAACCCCTTCTCTGCAGCATTAGAGCCTTAGTGCCAGTGCATTGTTCCGGTCACTTCTTTCATGCGAGACAATCCTAAAAGAAGAAAAACCAAGTGCCCCAGCTAATAGAACAAAATCTGAACTCACCTTCCTGTGTATTGCCTCCCTGTAGACCATCCCTTTTCTCTGTTTATTTATTTTGAGTTTTGGTATACCGCCATTCGGATGAAAAGCCCTCAAGGCGGTTTACAACAGTCCAATGAAATCAGAACAGAAACAAGACAACAGACAATGTAGTCACAGTTACAATGGGTTGGGGGTCAGATAGCACAACATCAAAATACCTAAAAAGAAACCTACAAGTCAGTGTTAACTGAGACCAGCCATATCGCAAATGCTCTAAATGGACTCAAATGCCTTGTACAACAGTCACTGCTGTGTGCCCAATTTACATATTTTCAAAGATTTTTCAGAATGCAAGTCGAGAGGTGAAGAGTTCCACAGTGGGGGGTCATGAAGCTGAAAACAGCCATTCGGGTCCTTTCAAGCTTGAAACTGGAGGGGGACGGCATAGTCAGAAGGTTGGACTGCGATGAGCTTAACGACTAGTGTAGCATATAAGGAATTATAATAGATGAGAGATAAGCAGGACTCTTAGCATGAAGTACCTTATGCGCTATCACAAGAATTTTGTATTTAATTCTTCAGGATAATGGAAGCCATGCAAGTTCCTTAAGCAATGGAGAAATACTGTATGCTGAAAACGAGATGACCAATATAAAATACGGGCTGACTTATTTTGTATTAATTGAAGTCTTTTCAGTCTATACACTGGAACACTCACCAGCAAGGCTTTATTATTCCAATTTACTGAAAACCAGCGTCTGAACTAAGACATTTATATTTCTTGTCCGAGCAGTGGCACGGGGAGCAAACCTTTGCTATGACTTTCACTGTGCTATTCTTGCTTTGCTTGCTGCTCCTGTTGTCTAACTGAACTCTGTTCTGGTGCAGAATTGCTACCCGATTGGATTTGCTCCTTGTCCTGCCCTGCTGCTGACTCCACCTTCCTCCTGACATCAGGTGACCTCTCTCCTCATATAACAGAAGCCATTGCGGCATTTTGCACTGCTGTGACTTCATCATTTCTCTTCAATTCCAGACTCTGTCTCTCTTTACCTTGCCACTGCCTCTTTATTGCGGACTCTCTTCCATGACACAAGGACTCTCTAGGTTTTGCACTTCTACTGGCAGGGTCTCCCAAGATGGACAGGTCTCAGCTGAGGTGCCAGACCAAGACAAACCACCCATCTGGGCAGCAGCAGAATGGGACAGTGTTGACGGCGGAGGATCACATTTTTGTGACAACGGCAACAACACCAAACTTAAACTGTGCGGAAGAAAGGCCCGGCAATCTACTTCTGTATCTTGCAATGAAAACCCAATGGATAGTTACAACAAAACAAATTGTGCTATGGTGCTGGAAGATGAGACCCCCAGGTCAGAAGGCACTCAACTAGCTACTGGGGAAGAGCTGAAGACTTTTCAGAGTAAAGCCAGCATTTATGATGTGGTTGAATCAAAGCCCTCGGGAAGTCTGACTGCTGATGTAGCTGCGCATGAAATGAGAGTCAGAAGCTGTAAAGATGTCTTACACATTGGAACATGGAACATACGAAGCACGAACCAAGGGAAGTTGGAGGTGGTCAAGAATGAAATGGAACGTGTACAACTTGATCTGTTGGGTGTCAGCGAACTGAAATGGACTGGCATCGGGCACTTTGCATCAGATGATCACATGGTCTACTATGCTGGAAATGAAAGACAAAGAAGAAATGGTGTTGCATTTATAATAAAGAAGAAACTTGCAAGAACTGTAATGAAATACAATGCAGTCAGCGAACGCTTAATCTTTATTCGTCTACGAGGATTGCCTATCAACACAACTATAATTCAAGTATATGCCCCAACAACAGCTGCAGAAGAGAATGAAATTGAAGAGTTCTATGAACAAGTACAGGCTGAAATTGACAGAACATGCAACAGGATATCCTGATAGTCACGGGTGACTGGAACGCAAAAGTTGGCAACAAAGAAGAAGGCAAAGTAATTGGAAAATATGGACTTGGCAACAGAAATGAAGCTGGAGAAAGACTGATAGAATTCTGCAAGACCAATGATCTATTCATCTCAAACACCTTCTTCCAGCAACACAAGCGGCGACTGTACACATGGACTTCACCCAATGGATTGTATAAAAATCAAATTGACTACATCTGTGGAAGTCAACGTTGGAAAAGCTCTGTAACATCAACAAAGACAAAACCTGGAGCTGACTGTGGTACAGATCATCAACTACTAGTATGCAAGCTAAAGCTGAAAAAGAGCAAACCACTCATGAATGCAGCAAAATATGACCTTGAGAATATACCACTGGAATTTAAAGACTGCCTGCAAAATCGATTTGCTGCTTTAGATACAAATGACAGAGCTCCGGAAGAGTTATGGAATGACATCAAGAAGGTTGTGTTGGAAGAAAGCGAGAAGTCTCTACAAAAGGTGAAAAAGCAAAAACGGCCAAAATGGATGACGGAAGAAACTCTGAAAATTGCCCAGAAACGCAGAGAAGCTAAAGCCAGAGGAGAAAGAAAGACAGTCGCAGAACTCAACAGAGATTTCCAACGTGCAGCAAGACAGGACAAGGAAAAGTACTACAATGACTCTTGCAAGGAAATAGAAGCAGAAACTATTAGAGGAAGAACAAGATCGGCTTTCCTAAAGCTACGAGAGTTAAAGAAAAAGTTCTAGCCTCGAACTGGAATGTTACAAGATGTTCAAGGTTCTATGTTGAATGATGCTGAGAAGATCAAGAAAAGGTGGAAGGAATATACAGAGTTTTTATATGATAAAGATCAAGTGGACCAACAGACGTTTCAACCTGTACCTTATGATCGGGAACCATTGGTGATGAAAGAAGAAGTTGAAGCAGCATTGAAAGCCTTATCAAAGAACAAAGCACCAGGCATTGATAGCATTCCCATAGATGTATTGCAGCAATCTGATGCAGCTGTTACCGTACTCACAAGGCTCTGCCAAGAAATATGGAAGACAACATCATGGCCAACTGACTGGAAAAGATCTGTGTTTATACCAATACTAAAGAAAGGTGATCCAACTGACTGTGGAAATTATCGCACAATCGCTCTGATCCCACATGCCAGCAAGATTCTACTGAAGATTATTCAAAAGAGACTACAACCATATCTGGAACAAGAACTACCTGAAGTGCAAGCAGGGTTCAGGAAAGGGCGAGGAACGAGAGACATCATTGCAGATGTGAGATGGATCCTTGAAAAGACTAAAGAATACCAAAAGGATATCTATTTGTGCTTTATCGACTATAGCAAGGCTTTTGACTGTGTAAACCATGGGAAACTCTGGGCCACATTAAGAAGCATGGGTATACCAGAACACCTGATCGTTCTCTTGCGCAATCTGTACATTGATCAAGAAGCAACAGTTCGAACGGAACAAGGAGAAACAGAATGGTTTAAAATAAGCAAAGGTGTAAGACAAGGCTGCATACTTTCCCCCTACCTGTTTAATTTATATGCAGAACAAATCATCAGAGAAGCAGGATTGTATGAAGACAACAGAGGTGTGAAGATTGGTGGAAGACTCATCAACAACCTTCGCTATGCTGATGATACCACATTACTGGCTGAAAGTGAAGATGATCTGAAACATTTGCTTCTCACAATCAAAGAACATAGTCTCAAAATGGGCCTGCACCTTAATGTAAAGAAGACAAAGATCTTGACAACTGGCATAATCAACAGGTTCATCATTGAAGGAGAAGAAATTGAAATTGTGAACAACTTTAACCTACTTGGATCAACTATCAATAAAGAAGCAACAAGCAGTCAAGAAATCAGATGACGCATTTCTCTTGGCAGAATGGCTATGAAAGACCTAGATAAAATTCTCAAGAGCAGAGATGTCTCTCTCCATACAAAGATTCGACTTGTTCAAGCCATGGTATTTTCAATAACATCATATGGATGTGAAAGCTGGACAGTGAAAAAGACAGATAGGAAGAAAATTGATGCCTTTGAATTATGGTGCTGGCGGCGAATACTGTGTATACCATGGACTGCCCGAAGAACAGACCAGTCGGTATTAGAGGAGATCAAACCTAAGCTTTCTTTAGAAGCTCAGATGACAAGACTTCGACTTTCATACTTTGGACACATCATGCGAAGAGAGAGATCATTAGAGAAAGACATTATGCTTGGCAAGATAGAAGGTCAACGCAAAAGAGGAACGCAATGAGATGGATTGATACAATACGGTAACAGCAGCTACAGGTACCAGACTGTCAACAATGAGCCGTCTGACTGAAGACCGAACACAATTTAGGATAGCTATCCAGAGGGTCGCCATGAGTCGACTCCGACTCGACGGCACTTAACAACAACAACAACAACAACTGCTGTTCACCGCCTCTATGTTCTCTCCTATACCTGTTCACTGGGGCCACTGTCCAGGGGCTCCTGCCCAGAATTCCCACCTGTATTAACCCTGTGTGCTGGTTCCTTGTCAGCCCATCTCCAATGCCCCTCCTGCTGTGATACTTACTTCCTTGTCTCTCTGGCTCCCCCTCCTTCCAGGGGGCTGTAGGGTTTAAGTACTAACTGGTAGAGGTTAAGTATGACAAATTTGGGGTTAAGTATGATAGATTTGCTTTTAATTTTTAAGTGCTAAGGATTAATAATGTTCCTGGTTCATAATCACTTAATGACTGCCCTGAATCTCACAAAAGAACAACAGCCACGCTGCTATAACATGTGAGCCAGCATTCAGGCCTTTGCAAGAAGAGATCCAGCACCGGAAAGAACCATATAAGGAGATATCATGAGCCTTGCAAGGTGCCAGTTTGGGCTGGAGAGTCTAGACTTGGACCTACAAGGGGATATCAGATAAAGGCCTGTAAGGTCTATGTGCACAGAAAAACATACACAGGAAACCACAAAGCTACCAACATATATGCTAGGCCAGGCTCTGAAGAAAGCAGATTAGCTGGATCATGGTTGGTGAGTATGGGAGGAGGGGGGCCAGGAGGGATTTTGCAACAGGAAGGGGGGTAAAAAATAGGGGGGGGGGAAGGGTGAGAGTACACAAGGAATAGCTCTGGGGACTGTATGCAGAAAAAAACGGAAGAAAAAAAGGTATAAATGTAACATGCTTTTCATATTCAAGGGGGAGAGTTGCATTCTTGAGGTGCCTAGTGCCCGATAGAACTCTTTTCCCCACCTTTCTACCTGTATTTGGTCATCAGTTATCTAATAAACAGAGACTCTGATTGCACCTGTACTGACTTTTTGGATCTGATCATTTCAGGTATTTAGTAATAATAATAATTAGGTTGTGGTCCATTTTTTGTACGAAACAGGGCCGTACAGGGCTCTATCCAATTGTAGATTGGTTCAGGCCATGTCTGCCCTGATCCTTGATCTTCTTACTCTTCACTCCTTAGACATTCTTTTCGTCACAGAAACTTGGCTCAAGGAAGGGGAATAACCCTTCCTTTTCCACTGCTTACCACCTGGCTACACAGCATTCTCCACCTCTCACAGTTCAAGGGCCAGGGGTGGGGTGGCTGTTCTCTCTAGGAACTCCCTCAAGGCTACCGAACTCTCTTCCTTCCCCTTGCATTACTCTGAATCGCTGCTCTTATTTTTCCGTCTGTTATACTCATTTCATGCTCTGCTCTTATATGCCCCCCTTCCCTAGACACTGACCATTAGGATTCTCTTTTCCTCGCTTTGGTTGAAGCAACCACTGCCTTTCTTAATCTCCTTATTCTCAGTGATTTTAACATACATGTGGATTAAGAGAGCAAATAGAATGCTAGGTATCATAAGGAAACTAATGAAAAATAAAACAAAAGATATTATAATGCCTCTGTATCATTCCATGGTGAGACCGCACCTTGAATATTGTGTGCAATTCTGGTTGCCGTATCTTAAAAAGGATATAGCGTTATTAGAAAAGGTTCAGAGAAAAGCCACCAAAATGGTAAAGGGGATGGAAGGATACTCCTATGAAGAAAGGCTAAAAAGGTTAGGGCTCTTTAACCTGGAAAAGAGATGGCTGAGGGGAGATATGATAGATCTATAAATTAATGAACGGAGTGGAACGGGTAAACGTAGATCGATTGTTTACATTATCAGAATATGGAAAGACTAGGGGACATGCAATGAAGCTACAGGATAAACTATTTAAGACTAATAAAAGAAAATATTTTTTCACTCAACGCGTAATCAAACTCTGGAATTTGTTACCGGAGGATGTAGTAAAGGCTGTTAGTGTAGCTGGGTTTAAAAAAAGTTTTGGACAAGTTCCTGGAGGAAAGATCCATAAACCATTATTAAGAAGGGACCCAGGATATCAATGCTTGACCCAGTACAAGCATTGTGGAACCTGTGTCTTTTGGGGAAACTGCTAGGTATGTATGACCTAGATTGGCCACTGTTGGAAACAGGTTACTGGGCTTGATGGACCTTGGTCTGACCCAGTATGGCATATCTTATGTTCTTATGAGTAGGACACGTCTTTTCTTTCTCACATATCCAATTTATCTCTTATTCAAAATGTCCATACTCCTATTCATGTTGCTGGCCACAACCTGGATCTGCTACTTACCCTCTCAACTTCTTCACTCTGCCTTTATCTAGCCCCTCCCCTGGACAGATCATCTAGGTATTCTGTTCAGTGTTGCTAACCTTTCTTTGGATCCGATCCCCTCCTCTCTGTCTTTGGCCCTGTCTCCTTCCGACGCCACATCACTGAAGACACACTCCACTCTTTTCCTCATGGACTTTGAGTCCCATTTAATTGATGATCAAGCTAATGTCTGGAGTTCCACTCTCCACTCTGCTTCAGATGCCTTGGCTCTGCTTCTCCCAGACGTCCTTCTCGCTTTTCCTCTCATCACCCCTGGTACCATTCTGACCTGTCTCTCATTTGAAGGCAACTCCACAAGGCCAAGTGCATTTGGTGTAAATCCCACTCCCCTGCCACGCTTACTGCCTTCTGTGATTTTCATACTTTCTATAAAAACTCCATCACAACAGCAAAAAGGGTTTACTTCAAAAAGCTTATCTCCCAGTCTGATAGTAGCTCCAAAATACTTTATACCATTGTGTCTCATTTATTCCACCCTCAACATTCTGTTCCTCCTTCTGATGCCCCTTCTGCTAAACAACTAGCTCAATTTTTCCAGGACATAGTTCTCTCACTCCAACGAGACTTCTTGGACACCTCCTCCCTACTGTCCTCTCCGAGTGATTCTTCCATATCTCCTTCTGCTGACACCCCATCTGTGAATTGGGTATTCTCCCACTCCTGTTCCACTTTCAATCCTATTCCTCTATTGGTTTTCACAAAAATCATCTCATTCTCTGCCAAGACCACTTGCTCTTCTGATCCTTTCTCTTCCGCCTAGATTCCAGTAGCTTCCCTGGCTCTTCTTCCTCATGTTCTAGCGCTCTTCAGCAATAGTCTTTCTACTGGCACTTTCCCTCTCTGCTGGAATCTGCTTTGGTTTGTCCTCTCTTAAAACACCCTTCTCTGAACCCATCCATCACATTTCCGGCCTGTCTCTAACCTACCTTTTCTCTCTAAAATCCTGGAGAAACTAATCTTTACCCAGCTATCGGATCATCTGGATTATCTGGAGAACACTAATTTTCTTCACCCTAGACAGGCTGGTTTCTGGACTGGCCACAACACAGAAACCATCCTTCTTTCCATTCTTAATGAAACACAGGAGTCACTGGATAAGGGTAATATTTCTTTAGCTATCTCACTTGACCTTTCTTTAGCCTTTGATCTTGTTAGTCATCCTCTTCTTTTAGCACAACTGCAAACTGCAGGTCTTCATGATTTGGTTCTCTAGTGGTTTCACTCTTTCCTCTCTGGTTGCTCATACTCAGTTTCATTCCATTCCTCTACTTCTTCCACGTTCCCTTTATCCTGCGGTGTATCCCAAGGCTCGGTTCTAGCTCCCCTGCTCTTTAACATTTTTCTTGCCTCTCTTTCTACCTTTCTTCAACAGCATGGGGTTTTAGCTTACTTTTACGCAGATGATATTCTACTTCTTTTTCATGTCTATCCCTCCTCTCCTGGTCTTACCACTGTCAATGCCTGTCTTTCCCAAGTTGCCCACTGGTTACGCACTAATCACCTCAAACTGAATCCTTCTAAGACCTCCACAATCTGGCTTACTGATTCTTCTCCCCCCTCCCCTTTGGCCCCCTCTCTTGATGGTTCCTTGCTCACCCTTGTGTCCTCACTTAAATACCTTGGTGTTATTCTAGATAGTGGCCTCTCCTTCCATGAACAGATTAGTACAGTGGTTAAGCATTCTTTCTATACCCTCTATCAGATCCGCTCGCTGCATCCTTTCCTTTCTGACTCTGCTATCACCACCTTGCTTATCAGTCTTTTCATTTCACGGTTAGACTACTGCAATATTATCTATTTCAGTTTGCCACTTCATCAGATCAAACATTTACAAACTGTCCAAGACACCGCGATTCATCTCCTCTATCATGCACCTACATTTAACCACATTTCTCTTCTGTTTATTAAATCTCATTGGCTCCCCATCTCTTCTCGAATTCAGTTTAAACGTCTTTCACTGGTGCACATAACATTACACACGGGTAACCCTGCCTCTTTCCTTGCACATTATTCCACTTGCTCACCCTCGTTTTCTCTGCTCTGTTCACGCTAACTGGCTTCACCTCCCTCCACCCTCTCACTTGCTATGAGTCTACTAGGCATGCAGCTTTCTATTTCTCGGCCTCAGCTTGTGGAACCCTCTGTCCCCTGACATTCGACTAGAACTCTCTTACCCCAAATTCAAGAGACTTTTAGACTAATCTCTTTCAGATGACTTTCGATCCCTTATCCCTGGTATAGATTTCTGCACCTCCCCTCCGTCCCCCTCCATCTCTGACTAATTCTGCTCTGTCATCCTTACTTCTCCTTTCCTATTATTTTATAGCATTCCTTTCCTTTTTCTAGACATGTTTATTGTACACCGCTCTGCTTTTTCTGAAGGGTGGTATAGAAAGGTTTTAATAAACCATAAATCATAAATCAGCCTCAGTGATACAAAACTCTTTCACATGACCATGGAAATATGATAACTGTGAATCAAGTAGAACCCCAAGTGAATGAATACATTCCCTAAGTGGGAGGGGGCTTCCTGCCACATAAGGGGAAAAGAATGGACAAATCCTGTTCTTCGTCAACCATATTACTTCTGATTTAGATGCATTAAGAGCAAGTCTGTCGTCCTTACACCAATTTGTAATCACGGCAAAGGCTTACTAACCACTTCTTGGAATACATTATTCCATGTTGGATGTGTGACCAAAATCTGGATGTCATCCATAAAGGAAAATGGGCTAAAGCCAAGATCTTAAAATTTAGGTTTCTAATGGGGCCAAAAAAATATTGAAAAGTAGAGGGGCTAATAGTGATCTCTGAGGGACCCCTGAAGTTAAAGGGTAACTCTTGGAGGAATCATTGTTCACTGTTACAAAAAAAGTTCTAAAGGAGAAATATGCAGAAAACCACTCTAAGACTGTATATGTAACTCCGATTTCCTTGAGCCTATCAAGCAAAATACCATGGTCAATTAGGTCAAACACTGAACTTAAGCTCAGTTGTATTAAGAGTGCATCCTGTCCATTCTTCCAGTGACTGTAATTTAGCAACGCTAGTGAAACTGACTTTGTACTATGCCCTTGACGGAAACCTGACTGCTTTGGGTGGAGAGCGTTAGTGGCCATTACAAAGCTAGACAATTGCTAACAACACTTTTTCAGTAATTTTGGCTACAAGTGTAGGTGCTGTGAAACCTATTCACATATTTCAGCAACTGAGTAGCCCAGGGAATTTAACTATGTTGTCTCCACTCTCTCAGAAGCTCCACAGAAAATAAAATATAATTTTATGCTATTTTTTTCATTGACAAAGCAATGCTACATTTAAATCTTTCTAGATTTATACTCTGGATGTACTGGTTGAAAAAAATCTCACCTTTGGACTTCAGTCTCACTCTCGGGGACAGTAAATCTCACTCTTTGGGATGGTTCTCCCTTGGCATCTCTAAGATATGCCATCCTGCACCAGACCAAATGTCCATCAAGCCCAGTATCCTGTTTCCAACAGTGGCTAATCCAGGTCACAAGTACCTGTCAGGTTCCCAAAAGTTAGACAGATTGCATGATGCTTATCCCAGGGTAAACAGTGGATTTTGCCAGTTCACTTTAATAATGGTTAATGGACTTTTCCTCCAGGAACTTTTCCAAACTTCTCTTAAACCCAGCTACACTAACAGCTTTTATCACATCCTCCAGCAATGAATTCCAGAGTTTGATTATGCATTGAGTGAAAAAATATTTTCTCTTAGTTTTAAATGTGTTGCTTTATAGCTTCATTGCATGTCTCCTATCTTTGCTAGAGAGATGTTCCTCATTTTCAAGTGGTATCCTAGATTAAGTCAAGTGACTGTAATTGTCTAGTTCTTTTTACTCTGCCATTATATTTTATTATTATTGTCAGTGACCACTCAAAAATATTTCAGTAAATCCTTACTGACCATATAGGTAGACATTGCTTAACAGGAATAAATCAGCATGGTTTTACCAATTGTCTTCTTAAACCCTGTATAATTACCTGACTTTAATTATATCAAACTCCACCAATCTTGAGATAAAGTCAAACCATCTGGAGCTACAGATTTCAACTGATATATCCAAAATTGTTCCCGATACTTCAAACGGGACACTCAAAGTAATTATACAGGGTTTAAGAAGACAGCCACTGCCCGCTTAGTGTTTGGATACCACATGACCTTATTGGGCTATTAAAAGGAAGGGATAACGTAATGACGCTTCTGTTACGCAATGAGTTTGAAGAAGGGCCGGGAGGTTCAGAGGCCTGAAACGCAATGTTGTGTCGCGCTGTGTTATGAGAATTATTCTCGCCACTTATAGGATGTTCAGACTAAATGAATAAGATGAAGAGTGAGCATTGAACTCAGTATTTGAAGGCCCTGCAGTGTGTGAATCGGAGGGACTCTTTTCAAGCATTGAAGTTGTAAAGTTTCTCCTTGTTGTGGAGGTTGTACTCCTGGGAGCCAACGCTGGGAGATGGAGTTGAAATGCAGCAGTTCCGAACATCTCTTGTCAGTTAAGTGCTAGGAGAATATTCTTATTGAAGTATAACAATTCAGATTAATATCCTGATAATTGAATAATACTAGGGGACATTATATATTATCCCTTGGTATGTGGTAAGGGTTGATTCCCTTTTAAACAGATAAAAAGGAGGATTTGCCACGAGAAAGAGGAATTCTTTCAAGGCAAAGGATCCGATAAAAAAAATCTTTTAATTGTAGATGATTGTTTAGGGCATAGATTTATCCTTTTGTAGGTTTGTAGTAATTAGGTGGGGATAAGGAGTGGTTTTTGGGTTTTGATAGTAGATTATTAATAATCCTGGCAGCTACATTCTGTGCTAATTGAAGTGTTTGTAGACTCTTTTTGGGCAGACCTTGTAACATATTGTTGCAGTAGTCCAATTGAGGCATGATTAGGGCTTGGACTACTGTTCTGAAATAGTTTGATTCTAGAAGGGGTCTGAGGTGCTGGATTGTTCTTAGTTGATAGAATATGATTCTAATAGTTTGCTTTATTTGAGCTGACATATTGAGGGATCTATCTATTATTTTTCCAAGGTATTTCACCTCATTTTTTACTTGGATAGTGGTATCACATATCTTAAATGTTGGAAGGGGGGTGAAGTTTGGTTCCTAGTTGTAAAAAGAATTTCTGTTTTTTTGAAATTTATGTAGAGGTTGTTTGCATTTAGCCAAGATTCTGCTTCTTGTAGGCAATCAGTGATGTTGTGATATGTTGGGGTTTTTTTTTATATCTACTGGTGCATATACCATAATATCATCTGCATAGATGTGGTACCTGATTTTTTGTGTTTTGAAGATTACACATAATGATTGAAGATACAGATTGAACAGGAGGGCAGATAAAGCTGAGCCTTGGGGAATCCCTGTTCTTGAGGGAAAGTGGTAGATGATTCATGATTTATTTTTACCATATTGAAAACGGTTGGAGATGTATGATTTGAACCAAGTTAGTGTTGTTCTTCCTGTACCTATTTGATCTAATTTTGTCAGGAGGATATTATGATTAAAGCTATCAAAGGCAGGAAGTGATATCGAGGAATACCAGAATAAAGGCTTGGTTTGCATTATCTATGCCACAGATGAGTGTATCAAATAAGACTATTTTTATTTTTATTTATTTTATTGTTCTTATATACCGCACTCTTAAAAATCAGCGCGGTTTACATATAACGGTATTGTGCTGATAAGGCACTTACAATGAACAGGAAAATTAACTTGGATTTCAATTCGGGAGTAACTGTATACATCAATTTCAAAATTATTTACAATCTGTATCTACAATATGTACATCCATTCGCAGTGATTCATGTGTCCGTGGTTGGGCGCGTACTAAGGGGTGTTCGATTGGGGGGTTGAGAGTAGTAAAAGAGAAATAGATGATGTTTTAGCGCTTTTCTGAATTGGGCTAGGTCTGTCATGGCTCTAATGGGTGCTGGGAGTGCATTCCAGCTGCTGGGCGCATAAAACTTAGGGGTATGTTTACTAAACTCCGTTGCTGTGCGGGTCCCCGTTAGTGTGCTGGTGCCATATAAGGAGTGGGCGGGCCAGGCAGAAAAAAGCAAAAAACCGGACCGTACGTGTGTGCGTCGCGCTAATGTGCGGGGCCCACATTAGCGCGTGGGAAGGCTAAGTGGGGCGCTGCTGCAAAACCAAACAACAGAGCCATAGTACAACGGTGAAGACACCGACCAATGGTGCAGGGGCCAGGGGTTCAAACCCCCATTGCACTCAACAAAAAAGACCAGCTGAGGCACCAACATTTATGGGCAAAAGTGCTTAGGAGGCATATTAATTTTGGGCGGCAGAAGGCGGCGCACTGTTATTTTTATTACGGCATGAGGCGGCGCACTGTTTAGTGTGGGCGGCAGATGGCGGCGCATTGGTAAATTTGGGTGGCAGAAGGCGGTGCGCTGATAAATGTGGGCAACAGAAGGCGGCGAGCCGGTGGGCAGAAGGCGGCGCGCTGATGTGTGAGGGGGCAGTCCAATAGTGGGAGGGAGAAGTGGCGCGCTGATGTGCAAATAACAGGAACGGAGCCATAGCACAATGGTTAAGACACTGACCACTCGTGCAGGGATCATGGGTTCAATTCCCCACAGTGCCCATTGAAGACAGCTGGCTGAGGCATTATTTTAGGGGCATATCCATGTTGTGCGGCATAAGGCGGCACGCTGTTAATTTAGTGTGCCACAAGATGGCGCGCTGATGGCTACAAGGCTGCATGCGGATGCACAAACACAGGAACAGAGCCACAGCACAATGGTTAGGGCACTGACCAATGGTGCAGGGGCCAGGGGTTCAACCTCTCACAGTGCCCAGTGAACAAGGCTGGCTGGGGCAGTATGTATCATGGTGAGGAGTGCTGTAGGAGGCCTTCCATTTATATTTTATTTCCCACCACTAGTAAACCCGCTCTCACAGTGTGTTAACATACGGATGCCCGTAAGGCACATGTTACAGTGCACTGTCCGCCAAGGCACCCTAGAATGTCCCCTATAGGGCACCATGTATGTTGCGACACAGGATAATGTATAGTGCACCCTATATGGATGGCAACCATAAGGTGGCCTATAGGGCGCCCTATAAAGCACCCTCAGAGGCACCTAATGGGTATAGTAAGCTGTGTGTGGTTTTGCCGGCATAAACATATGTACAGTAAATAAAAATAAAGCTGTGGATAGCCCTATCAAAGGGCCCCACTGTGGGTTCAAACCCATGACCTCTGGCTGTACAGGGAGTGACGTAACCATTGGGCTACGGCTCTATAGCTGAAAGCAAGCCCCTGGCTGGCTGCAGAGAGCCTGTACGTCACCCCACAGACAGTCTGCTGTTGTAGACAGGATAGGGTTAGGCCACCCGTACCTATGATGCACTGCACATGCAAATCAGCTGTCCACAGATGCACACAAGATGGGGAATGCACCCCAACAGCTACCCGGCCTGGTAGGGGGAATTGTCCATGTGCACCCACACAGCACCTCGGCCTGGTAGGGGGTCCTGAGCGGGTGGACTACCAGCAAAGAGTAGCTACACACCGTCACATTGTGCGGGTACTGTGCTCACCCTGAGGGTGTGATGTGGCGGCCAGGACCAGGTCCACAACACCAGCCATGGCAGGATGAGGCTATGACAGAGCTCCAAAACAGTACTAACCTGTGAGATAGGAAGGTGCTGCAGAAACATGTTGGATATCTCTGTCTGTCTCAGTTAGTGGAAACCCCCATGGACCCCTAGGTGGTCAAAGGAAACCCCCCCCCCTCCCTCCTCTGAGGGTGGCAAACAGGGCACCCCCCAACGGCAATAAAGTGGACCATCAAACCCCAGTCCTGCTGGGGAACAGACACCATACAGGGCAGTCCAAGCAGCTCCACACACATCCACAACACTATATCAGGCAGACTTTAGGCCTGGATATCCAAAGATGCACCCCAGCACTATCTGATATTCACCTGCAGCAAGCCATCAGCCACTGCAAGGCACTCCATCAAGACACATACCAGCTGTGAACAGTCTGCTGGTTAGCCCTGATGGAAATGCATGCACCCAAAACTGGGGTGGCAGCACACACAAGCAGAGAGTTCTGTGAGGAGGCCCCAACAGGAAACCCATATACATTACAAGAGAGAAACACAATACAGCACTATGGGGGTGCCTAGCCATGCTGTCATCACTGCACACTCAGGGTGAGAGTGCTCCCCCAGCAGCACATACAGAAGTCACCCTGTCTGTGTAGGTGGTGGCCTGGCGCTACAATGTCACAGCCAGTGCCCTATGCCCTGTGCAGATGCATCCTGGCCAGCCCACCATGTCTGACCTATACCCATGGTACATTGCTGCTCATTATGCACATTGGCAGGCCAATACTGGCAGTAGTGCTGGCAGTGTGGGTTGGGGAAGGTGTTTGCAGCCAACACACTGTATAGACAGACACACACTCCCACACCTATGCCAGCATTGTGCTACTATTGAGGGGGTGATTAGCCTTGGCCACCACACCGGTCCTGGGCACGGCACAGGCATGGATATGGTACGCAGTACTGCTGGGGGTCACTCCCCAGGGTGGTGAACACCGTCAGAGGCCAGGCCTGGAGCACGCACCGCAGACACCAAACAGATTGTTCGGATGGGGTCAACTAGCAGTATGTGCGTAACGTAGGGATATCTATCAGCCTGTACTCTTAGCAAACATTTCAGAGCTGTGTACCTCAGGTGTAGGGTGACATTGCTAAGGTATGCAGGTGCTGATATTGGGAGATGCACGCAGGGTCCAATGTTCTGCCTCTACAGGAGACATTGGCCAATGGGGCCTGTGGGTGTGGGTGTGTCTGCCCCTGTTGGCTGCTGCTTTACGGCAGCGCTTCCCCACTCCAGCCCAGTTTTGCATCACACTGTTCGGGTCTTCCTGCTGTCCCTCATGAATATGCATGAGCTACATCTACATGCCGTGCATAGATATACAACACAGGCATTTGTATGAGTGGCAGCATGGAACCTGACTGGTGTGTGGCCCACCAAGACTGCATTTGGGGGATTCTGCTGTAGGTTCTGCCCCTGTTCATGGTGTCTGTGCTCAGTGGGGTAAAAGATAGATGTATTACCATTGCATATGTCCTTGTCACCAAAGGTGTGTCCTTACTGTCACTGTTTATTTGTGGAGAAAATATGTGGGCAGGATTGCTGGTAGCCCCAGCTGGTCTTTGAACCTGTGATCTTCTGTTCTTGCATGCACTGTCTGTGTGCACTGCACCACCATGTAGCCACAGCTTGGCTGAATTCCCTGGATAGTCCATGACTGTGGATCCGGCAGGGCCTGTCTGTTGCTGTGGACTGTGCCAACCTGCACATGGCTAGGCCTCTGTCTTCTGTCGCTAGCAGCCACTGCCCCCTGCACCACATGTACTCATCCGCCAACATGCTGGCATGAGCTTCTCCCATAAAAAGCAGGTGACCTGATTGGAATGTGGCAGTACGGGACTGCATTTGGGGTACTTGGCTGTGGGTAATGCCCATTGTTGTGGTGTGTGTGCGTTGTTGGGTAAAATATGGGTGTT
The DNA here is from genome assembly GCA_033557465.1 of Ichthyophis bannanicus. Taxonomy (NCBI): domain Eukaryota; kingdom Metazoa; phylum Chordata; class Amphibia; order Gymnophiona; family Ichthyophiidae; genus Ichthyophis; species Ichthyophis bannanicus. Next base: position 748,048,311 of record CM066033.1, read on the forward strand.
TTCCCCATGCTTATGTCCCCTGCAATACAGGGGTGTCTGTGCTATCTGTGTTTAGTGGTGGGTAAAATATAGGGACTGGGCTGGCAAGTGCCCCAGCTGGGCTTTGAACCTCTGACCCTAGAGGTACTGACTCTGTCCGCTGCACCACACTATGGCCACATAGATAGTGCAGCCCCTGGAGGTAGTAAGCCTGGCAGGATGGAGTCACAAACCCTGCTCTACGCAAATTTACTGTGGGCATATGCACCCTCTCTGGTGACAAACGTGCACATAAACCCCGGAAATGACCACGGGAAATGGGGGACAAAATATCACCACGCTGGGCAACAGTGATATTAATGGGCAACCATAGCAAACACTCCCAGGAAAGCTCCACAAAAGGAAATGTTTTTTGGAAGAGTCTCCGCTCCGTAAACCCTTCCAAAATTCATTTCTTTTTTCTGGAGCTTTGCTGGGTGTGTTTTCTTTATTTGCCCATCACTATAACTGTTCCCCAGCTGAATTACTATTTTTAATAGTTCTGTTGTGGTCATTTTCTATTTTTATTTGCACTTTTGTGCTGTGCACATGTATCACACTGCTCACGTTTTGCTGGTTTCCCCGGTTTCCCTGTACATTGCTGACGTAAATGGTTTCTCTTCTCTTTAAATGCTTTCTACCGCGAGTGTTTCCCTCGCGGTAGTTTTTACATGCAAATTCGGGCCCGATACTGTGCGGGGAGCCTCTCCCCTCCCACTCTCCACCCATTGACCCCGTCCCTCTGCCCCTCCGGAGCCTTCCTCCGCCCTCCTTTAGCCGTTCCACGCCTCTATCGGACATTTGCGGGCCCGCACTTGTACGGGGCCCGTTAGTGTGCCGCGCACCTATGCGGGGATGACACGCACGTGTGCGGGGCGTTTAAACGCGTTTATTAGCGTTTCAGTGCCGCGTTTCCGTGCGCTCTTTTGCGGCGCGCACATTTCCGGTTTTTAGTAAACATCCCCCTTAAAAGCTCTGTTTCCTTGTTGTCTTGGTACATTTTGTTATTTTGCTGGGGATGAGTAGAGTTTCCACACCATGATATGGTGTTCATCAAGAGGTGCGTTAAGGCTGATGAAGTCTTGGAGTTGGAATTGTACTATTTATTCTATGATTTTTTGCTAAAAATGGAATACTAGAGATTGGTCTATACGAGGTTGGATCATCATTGTTGAAGGAATTGTTTTTAAGAATTGGGCGAATAATGGATAATTTGAGTTGCTTTGGCATTATGCCTTGGAGGAGGGATTGATTTACCATATTGAGTATAATTAGGGCTAATTCTGTTTTCGCTGTCTTTATCCAAGATACCGGACAAGGGTCTAGATGGGAGATAGTGGTATTGATTTTTGTTATTGTTTCCAGGAGTTGTTTTTCATTGATGAGGTAGAAGGTGTGCCATTTATTGGTAGCGGAATGACATTTGCTGAGGTGGGGGTGGGCATCGTTGAGGGGTTTTTGTTTTTTAGTTTTAATGCAAGGTGGTTTGCTATAGTTTGAGGATTGATGGGAGTATTGTTTGTCATGTTCAGATGGGCTTTGGTTAATGTTTTTACAATCTCAAAGAGCTCTCTAGGGTGATTAATAGCTTTATTTAGTATATTTGTGTGGTCTTTCTTTGCTCTGAGAATCATTTCTTTATAGTTGTTTAGTGCTATAAGATAGAGATCCTTATGTTCAGGGTTTTTTTTGCCCTCCATGTTTTCTCCAATTTACGTAGTTCTTTCTTGAGGTTGTATATTTCTTGTGTAAACCATTTCTTAGAGGGCCTGTGATATGTATTCTTTTTTTGACGTAGTGGGTTTAGCTGCTTTATTAATTATAGTGAACCAATCCTTTATTGAATCATCAAGGTCCTGCGATTGTGAAGCCAGTTGAGGGGTAATCTCCTCCAGGAATGTATCTTTGTTGAAATTCCTGAACAATGGGGTTTGGTGAGATGTGTTATAATATTTCTGGGAGGATAGGGAGATTGGGATAGTTATACGTATGATAAAGTGATCGGACCAAGGGACCTGAGTTGAGGTGGGGGGGGGGGGGAGTGAAGAACTCTCTCACCCTCCTAGGGTCTGCAATCCCTGAAGAACTAATTTGGGTGTATGGTGGGATGCTTAGAGATGAATATCAGATCAAGGGTATTGCCCTTAATGTGGGTTGGGTGTTCCATAGCTTATAAGAATCTCATTTCTTCCATGAGTTCTAGGAATGCAGTTGATTGTTGAACAGGGAGAGATGCTAAATTAAAGTCTCCCATGATGATATGGGGTTTCTTAGCCGGAGAGGTGCAGGCTGATTCAAGTATCGTAGTGAGGTTAAGGTGATTGTTTGTAGGTGGTCTGTAGAGGAGGCAAACTGCTACATTTTTATTCTCAATTTTGATTAAGTCAATGCCATCATAGTTGCCACAGTTGCTGGCAGATGCATTTAGCTTTGTTTTGATGAATATAATGACTCCACCTCCTTTTTTGGACTCTCTGGGGCAGCTGAATAGTAAGTAGCTGTTTATATTTAGCTGATTTATTAGGATAGAGTCGTGTTCAGTAAGCCATGTTTCTGTTATACCCAGTAGATCCAGAGATTCATTTATTAGGGTATCTCGAATTACTGGGATTTTATTTCTTATAGAGCGTGAATTAATTAATATGCATTTTAAAGGGATAATGGAATTATTGTTAGATTGAGTATTAGGTAGAGTATTGATTTGAACTAGCCTCCGATGTTGTTTATGTCTGAGGTGGTGGTTTACGCGTAAGTTTTCATAGTTGTAAAAATGCATTATATGGTTATAAACAGGATAGTGTTGGGTGTATGGTGTGAGGTATTTATTTATTTTATTTATTTATTTATTTAAACGGATTTTTATACCGCCTTTTCCTACAATCAAGGCGGTCTACATAGCAAACAATCAACAAGATACAGTGTCTAGTGTGTGCATGCAGTGAGCAGAGAGTGCTGTAAACGGGGGCGCTAGGCGTGAATGTCCACAGTCTTGGCAAAGGCAAAATCCTATTATGAATTGCAAAGGATTGTGGGGAATGTAGTCCATTCAAACCAGAATCAGCCGTTCACAAAATAATGAGTTGTGTTGTTCTAGTGTAAGCAAAGAAAAATATATTTTATTTATGGGGTTAATTCTCCCACACAGATTTACTTGGTAACCCAAAAGGACACTTGCTTCAGTATTGTACTTAGGAAAAACAAATCATGATATAAGCAACTGAACTTCTTAGGCAATCAAACAATAAAGACCTTGATGGGAAACAGAAAAGGTCTTTCTGAGGACTCCTGCTAATACCTTTTAGCAGTGCTCCAAAAGCAAAAACAAAACCCAAAAGTAACCAAAAACTGTTCTTTTTTCAAGGATAACTTTCTTCTAGTTTCACACACAAACAGTAGTTTCCTTTCAGAGCTCACGTGCAACTGTGCATGGCTTAATTACCAATAATTAGCCAGCTGCAAACCCCTTTGCTGGTTCACTTTCTCTACGTGGCTCAAATCCTACCCTAAAGCTTTCTTGTAAACTTTTCTGGGTAGATAAAAGAACAAGTTATATTTCCTTTTGATGGTTGTTGTATTTGTGAAAGTATTTTACCACAGCAGTCTAGACAGAGAGCAATCCATGTATTCATTCTGATCATTTAAAATACCTCCTTCTTCTTCAACTATCATAGAATCAATATCATGGTCTGGCTCAGAGGAATTCCTTAATGAAGCACTCTCAGGATAATATCTGTTTCCCTGCTGTCTTCCAGGTAAAGAGCTAGGGCATAGATCAGAGTTCATACCTGAGCTTCCTTTGCTGTTAGGGTTCCTCTCCAGATATCCTGGCCAATAAGTAGTCCAGCTTTTATGTCCAGCCTTCCAATCAAGATCCCTGGACACTGGGTCTCTCTTCACATACCTTCTTGCACTGGTCTTAGGGCCCCTTCCAAATGCAGCCATCTCCTTCACAAGTGCCGTCCGGGAATTCCTGGCTCTGTAACCCCACTCCTCTGGCTTCCTCCAGTCCAATGGAGTATGCTTGCCTCTGGAATGACTCCCAACACACGTACTGCTATGGGCTCCTTTTTTAGACCTCCAAGATGTTTTCCTCTTCTTCCTTCCACGTTGATGCTGCTGCTTCCTCTCTCTGTCCTTGAGTTCTGAGTTCCTCCTCTCCTTCTGATTCTGTGTAGAATCTGTTTTACTTTTAACTTGTTTAGAGGGATACTCCACCCTAGCACAGCTCAGCTGTGCTGAATCAAGCCCTGCCCTTAGAGATGAGTGATTGGGGATTACCTCATAGCTCTCCTGATTGAACACACGTTTCCCCACTTCAGCTCTTCTAGTGGCTGTTTGAAACCTGGTGCATTCTGGGACTGGTAGTCTTTTATGAAAAAGTGGGGACGACAGAGGATACGAAGCCTTGGACGCTAGAAGGGGGGTGTTAGACATTGGCCATGCTTTGTAGTGAATATGAATTAAACTCGGGGCAGTCCTTTTTTGCATACCTGCAACTTTCACACTACATTGGTGCCCTGTCAAAGTGAGAACTGCGAGCTGAGCATTCGGCGCGGATATTGGAATTCTTTGCCTTGGGGAAGGGGGCGCCCCCTACTATAGCTGAGTTGAAACGTAGATTGGATCAATATGTTTCTCCTCCTGACTATTCGAGTGAGGAGACTGCTTGGGCTAGAGAGTTGAGCTGTGAGTTGGCCCCGGGCTCGGTGGGCGATGCACTGGGTCGGATTGTGAGTCTGACTGGTGGGGCTAGATGGCGGGAAGTGCAGTTTAAATGTATTATTTGGGCCCATTTCTCCCCACGACGCACATTACGTAGTATTCTTACAGATTATGGGGGATGTCCGAAATGCTCCTGTCCCTTGGCAGATCTAGGTCACATGTGGTGGGGGTGTAGTTGTATTAGGCGATATTGGTGGCGAATTATGGCCTATCTGAGTGAGTTGTTGCGGCAACAGGTCCGGTGCACCGGACCGCTCGTTGTGTTGGATCAGTTGGGACCACTCCACCCGAAGGGCAGATGGGAACGAATTTTAGTGCAGAAGGCTTGCTTGGTAGGGAAGGGGCCTATACTCCATCGGTGGCGGGAACATAGAGCTCCTTCATTTTGGGAATGGCGGAATAGTTTCCACCAGTTTATGCTTTTGGAAAAACGGGCGGCGAGTGGGATGGTTCAGCGATGGGCTTCCTTTTTGTTGATCTGGATGCCTTATATCCAGAAGTTGGGGCCAAAGGCCTGGAGTGAGGTGTTAAAGGTGGGTTAGGATGGGGAGGTGTGGGATAGGGGTTCCCGATGGGCAGGCGGGGGTTTGTGTATTCTGCGATTGGTTTGTTTGCTCCATGGAGAGGGGTGTTTGTTCTTGTGGCTGGGGGGTGGGGGGGGGGGTACAGCGGGGGAGCACGTCTTTACTTCTTATTACGTCTTGTGTAATGTATGTTCTTTGTTATTGTTATGTAGCCCCGCGGGTGGTGGATAAGGAACAACCACATCTGGGGTGTTGTAAACTAGAAAATGAGGCTGGGTTTTTTTTTGTGCTGCTCTCTGTTTGGTTGTACTGCATTAATAAACAGATTTTGGAAAAAAAAAAAGTAGGAGTGGAACTACCTCAGTGTGGCTCCATGTAATCCGATGTTCTGTAGTCTTGCTAGTAGGGATCCGTGGTCCACTGTGTCGAATGCTGATGAAATGTCAATGAAGATCATGAGTATGCCTTTCTTTCTGTTGTCTATGAGTGTAGTATTTTATTTATTTAACATTTTTTACATACCGTCTTTCTGCAAATCAAGACGATTTACATAGAACATATCATGACAGTATATTTCAACTGTTTACATGGAACAATGATACATAGGTATAAATGTGAAACTATTTACAATGATCAACTAATTACATAGGTATATACAGGTACAGCATGGCTGCAGGATTGAGTTTGAGAGGGCAGAGGTGAGGGGTTGAAGACAGAGGTCTGAGGACTATGGTGATAGGGAAAAATGTTCCAGGAAGAGATGGGTTTTCAGCATCTTTCTGAACTCAGAGTGGTCAGATCAGTTTCGTAACTCAAGAGATAGGGCATTCCTTAAGGATGGGGCATAGAGGGAGAAGGCCCGGTTACATGTAGATTGTTTGCTATATCTCTTATTTGTTGGGATGGTAAGTAGGTTTTTTTGTAGTGGAGCGGCGTGCTCTTTTATTCTTGATGGAGGATAGGAGCAGGGAGAGGCATGGAACTGACTCGGAGATGATTATATGTGTGAGGGTAAGTACTTTGAATTTAACTCTGAATTGAATGGGGAGCCAGTGGAGATCATGGAGGACTGGCGTGATGTGAGATCGTCTGGGGTTGTTGGTTATGAGCCGAGCAATCGTGTTCTGGGCCAATTGGAGAGGTTGTGTGCTGTTCTTGGGGAGGCCATGGTAGATAAGGTTACAGTAATCAAGAGAAGGGATTGTAAGGGCCTGGCAGACAGTGCGAAAGAAGTCGGGTTTAAGAGAGGTTTGAGGTTCCGAAGCGTACGTAATTTTGCATAAATTGTGTTAGAAGCTCTCTTTATCTGATCAGTGAAGGAGAGGTTCTGGTCAAGGATAATACCAAGATATTTCACTTGGTTTTTTATGGTGAGTGAGAGATCGCCAATAGTAAGGGTTGGAGGTGGGGCATATGAAGAGTTGGAAAATACTTGAAGAACCTCAGTTTTGGATTGATTAATTAGGAGGTTGTGCTGGGAGAGCCAAGATTTTAGGCTAGTGAGGCATTCGCTTAGCTTAATGAAATCAGGGTTTGTAAGGTTGAATGGGGTAAAGCGCATGATGTCGTCTGCGTATAATTGGTACTGAATTCCATAGCTTTCATAAGATCATAAGATATGCCATACTGGGTCAGACCAAGGTCCATCAAGCCCAGTATTCTGTTTCCAACAGTGGCCAATCTAGGTCATATGTACCTAGCAATTTCCCCAAGAGACACAAGTTCCACAATGCTTGTACTGGGTCAAGCATTGATATCTTCGGTCACTTCTTAATAATGGTTTATGGACCTTTCCTCCAGGAACTTGTCCAAACCTTTTTTAAACCCAGCTACACTAACAGCCTTTACTACATCCTCCGGTAACAAATTCCAGAGTTTGATTACACGTTGAGTGAAAAAATATTTTCTTTTATTAGTCTTAAATAGTTTACCCTGTAGCTTCATTGCATGTCCCCTAGTCTTTCTATATTCTGATAACGTAAACAATCGATCTACGTTTACCCGTTCCACTCCGTTCATTAATTTATAGACTTCTATCATATCTCCCCTCAGCCGTCTCTTTTCCAGGTTAAAGAGCCCTAACCTTTTTAGCCTTTCTTCATAGGAGTATCCTTCCATCCCCTTTACCATTTTGGTGGCTCTTCTCTGAACCTTTTCTAAAATCGCTATATCCTTTTTAAGATACGGCGACCAGAATTGCACACAATATTCAAGGTGCGGTCTCACCATGGAACGATATAGAGGCATTATAATATCTTTTGTTTTATTTTCCATTCCTTTCCTTATCATACCTAGCATTTCCAAAGCTTTGGAAAATCTTGCAGACAGGTTGAAGGAAGATGTTAAATAGCAGTGCAGATAAACTAGATCCTTGGGGGAACCCCTGTTTTAGGGTAAATGGAAGGGAGGTATCATTTCCAATACGGACCTGTTGTGTTCTATTATCTAAGTAGGAGAGGAACCAGGTTAGGGTTGTGCCTCTCAGTCCTATTTCATGGAGTCTGTTTAGGAGTTGATGGTGGGGAAGGGAGTTGAAAGCAGAGGATAAGTAGGCATCCTTGGGTAGGATTCTGGGTGTGAAGGTACAAGGAATCTAGTAGTGAGGTAAGGAGGGTTTCTACTCCATGATTCTTTTTGAAACCGTGCTGGAATAAATCAAAGGGAGAGTGTTCATCAATGTAATTCTGGAGTTGAGTTTGGACTAGTTTCTCAGTTATCTTTGCAAGGAAGGGGATACTAGAGATGGGCCTGAAGGAGGTAGGGGAGGTGGGGTCAAGTTTTGTTTCTTTTAGGATTGGACGGATAGTGGCACATTTTAGAGGTGCTGGTACGGAACCAGTCTGGAGGGAGGATTGTACAATATTAAGTATGTAGGTACTGATGGAATTTCTGGTAGATTTAAGCCAGGGGAAAGGGCAAGGGTCAAGGACAGAAGTAGAAGCATTTAGGTCTTTGATAACATTGGTTACATTTTCTAATGTGAGGGGTTCAAATTCATTCCAGGTATTTGAGGGGGTTAGCTCATGAAGTTGAGTTCTGCTGTCAAGAATAGGTTGGGGGTCGATGGTTGAAGGGGGTGGGTGGAAATTAGAAATAAGGTGGTTAGCTATAGTTTGTGCAGTTATTTTTGGTGGCTGGTCCTGATGTGAGGGTTCATTTGTCAAGGATTTGGCAATGGAGAATAGCTCTCTGGGTTTATTAAGTGAGCATTGAATAATATTTTCATTATATTCTCTTTTATGACTGAGGGTTTCGGAGCAGTAAGTCCAGAGTTTATTTGTGTAGGCAGGGGCGGCCCAAGGGGGGTGCGGGGCCATGTGCGGAGACTCGGTGCGGGGTCTCATTTGCATAAGGTGCCTCATTTGCATAAATATTTGCATAATGTTACCATACACTAACTTTTAGTAAACATGCCTCTTAATGAGTGTATGGATAAGGAAAGACTAAAAGATTTCTACATTACTATAATCCAGTGCCAACCACCAGACACATTAGGAACTACTACAAACACTGCCCATTTAGAACCCATAGAAAACCCGCCGTATCCTAACAGCACTACCAGGACTCACAAAGCACCATACCCTACCTATCAAAAGGAAACGCTGCAAATATTAAACCAATACATTTCAGAGAACAACAATACATGACCTACTGGGGAAAGAGAACAAGTGGCAATGTCAAATAGGAATTACATAAACAGAATACCTCAGCTCAGTTACACATGCAGAACATAGATCACCAAACAAGGAATCACAATTTAGAAACAGGAAGACAATAATTAAACTGGGAATCCCAAAAGCCAAACTTGGAATGTACAACACTGTAGAAATAAAACTATACATTAATTTGCTCTTGTACTAAACAAAGCGCAGACGTTAATGATGCACATTTCCCAGAGCTGACATATTCCAATTAATAAATTCAAAATAAAGAGATATTTTTCTACCTTTTGTGCATTTTATTTTCAGCTGCAATTGCTCCAGCCACTTTCTTCTGGTTTCTTCGTGTCTTCTGCTAACTCTCCATCGTCTGCTGTCCATTTGTCCTTTCTTCTCTCTTCTAGTTTTTTTACATTCTCTCTCTACATCTGCTTTAACATACTAATCTTTCTCCTTTTGCTCTTTCCTCATTCCTATTTCATCCACTCAAATTTTACCCCTCCATCCTCAATCCCCACTTACTCTCCCAATACCCGGCCAATTGTAGATTTTTTATCCCTCCCACACAAAATATTTTTCCCCTCTCCATTTTACTCTCCCAGCCCCATCCCATTCTAATCCTCCCCCAACATCAGCTCCCTTCTAGTTCCAGCCTCACCCAGCATCCATTCCCTTCTAGTCCCTGCATCAGCCCATTTCCAGTCCTAGCCCATCAGCCCATTTCCAGTCCTAGCAACCCCCCAACTCAATACCAGTCCTAGCCCCCCCAACCCAAAGCAGTCCTAGCCCCCCCATCAAACCACTTCCAGTCCTAACCCCCCATCACCCCATTTTCAGTTTAAGCCCCCCTATAACCCATTACCAGTCTTAACCCCCCCATCAGCCCACTTCAAGTCCTAACCCCATCAACCCATTTCCAGTCAGCCCCCCATAGCCCATTGCCAGTCCTAACCCCCCCATCAGCCCACAGCCCATTACCAGTCCTAACCCCATCAGCCCACCTCAAGTCCTAACCCCTCCCCATCAGCCCATTTCCTGTCCTAGCCCCCCCATAGCCCATTATCAGTCCTAACCCCCCTATAGCCCATTACCAGACAGCCCCCATCAGCCAACAGCCCATTACCAGTCTTAACCCCATATAGCCCATTACGAGTTCTAACCCCCCCAACAGCCCACAGCCCATTACCAGTCCTAACCCCATCAGCCCACCTCAAGTCCTAACCCCTCCCCATCAGCCCATTTCCTGTCCTAGCCCCCCCATAGCCCATTATCAGTCCTAACCCCCCATAGCCCATTACCAGTCCTAACCCCATCAGCCTACCTCCAGTGTTAACCCCCCCATCAGCCCATTTCCAGTCCTAGCCCCCCCCATAGCCCATTACCAGGCCGTACCCCCCCAACAGCCCACAGCCCAATACCAGTCCTAACCCCATCAGCCCACCTCCAGTCTTAACCCCCCCATCAGCCTATTTCCAGTCCTAGCCCCCCATAGCCCATTACCAGTCCTAACCCCACCCAACAGCCCACCTCAAGTCCTAACCCCTCCCCATCAGCCCATTTTCTGCCCTTCGCCCCCATAGCACATTACCAGTACTAACCCCATCAGCCCACCTCCAGTCTTAATCCCCCCAGCCCATTTCAGTCCTAGCAACCCCCCCCAACCCATTACCAGTCCTAGCCCCCCATAGCCCACTCCCAGTCCTAATCCCACCAGCCCATTTCCAGTCCTAATCCCCCATCACCCAATTTTTAGTTTAAGCCCCCCATAGCCCATTACCAGTCCTAACCCCCCATCAACCCACTTCCAGTCCTAATCCCATCAGCCCATATACAGACTTAGCTCCCCCCGAGCCCATCACCACTCTTAACCCCCCAGCCCATCACCACTCCTAACCCCCCCAGCCCCCCCATAGCCCATCACCACTCCTAAGCCCCCCATCACATCACCACTGCGACCCCCCCCATCCCCCCCATAGCCCATCACCACTCCTAACCCCCCCAGCCCCCCATAGCCCCTCACCACTCCTACCCACCCCGCCCCCCCATAGCCCATCACCACTCGTACCCCCCCCCCCCAGCCCAGCCCAGCCCAGCCCAGCCCAGGGAAAATGTTTTTAAAAGAAAGCTGTCTGCTGCCGCAGCTGGGGCCGCCGCGGCAGAATCGAGTGTGCCGCGGGGCCCCCCCTGCCCAGCAGAGCCTGCCCTCCCCTGTATCACCTCTCTTTCAGCTGCCTGCAGTCACACGCGCCGGCTTTCAGAGCGCGAAGGAACTAGTTTCCCTTTTGCGGCTCTGTTAAGCCCGCAGGGGCTGATGGGAACTTCCCATCAGCCCCCGCGGGCTTAACAGAGCAGCAAGGGAGAAACTCTCCTCTCGCGCTCTGAAACCGGCGCGTGTGACTGCAGGCAGCTGAAAGAGAGGTGATACAGGGGAGGGCAGGCTCTGCTGGGCAGGGGGGGCCCCGCGGCACACTCGATTCTGCCGCGGCGGCCCCGGCAGCAGCAGCAGACAGCTTTTTTGCTTTTTTTTTAAATTTAACTTTTACATCAGAATGTTTTTTGCGCGGGGCCCTGTGCAAAAAACATTCTCGCTCAATGGACGGGCCGGCCCTGTGTGTAGGCCATATGTGTGTTTGGGTCTCGAGAGCGTCTCCATTTACGTTTGAGGCGTCTAAGTTCTCTTTTGAGGTTTCTTAGTTTTGTAGAGAACCAGGGGGCTCTTCTGCAGTGCTTTTGGGGAAGTTGTTTAGGAGGAAGTAGAGAGGCTGTAGAGAGGATTTCATTCCATTCGGTGATGTGGGACTCTTGGTTCAGGTTCTTACTGTTAAGTAGGTCAAGAGATGGAATTATTTGTTCTAGGAAGCTGACTGCATTGAATTGTTTAAATTTACGGGTATGTTGAGGATGGGTGAGTCGTTGTCTAATGTGAGCGGAGTAGGGGATAGAGAAGAGGATGAGAGAGTGATCTGACCAGGGTATGGGTTGGATAGTGTGTAGAATCTGGTTGGAGGATAATAGTTGCTGTGGAATAAATATTAGGTCAAGGATATTACCTTTGGAGTGTGTAGGTTGTTCCATTATTTGGGTGAAGTGGAGGACATTCATTGCTTGTAGAAATGTAGATGATTGTTTTGGGGTTGTAGAGTGTAAGTTTAGGTCACCTAAGATTATGAGTGGACGTGAGGTAGGTTGGGGGGAGCAGGCTGTGTCAAGGATCGTGGCGAGATCAGTTGAGTCAGTTTGCTTTTAAGGTGCTCCCACTGCCCCGATTGGGCAGGAGCTTCTGAGCGGGAGGATTTCAAGCTCAGGCGCTCTTCCTCGATCAGGGGAGGTAATAGAATATAGGTTCTTGGTGTGTTAGCTGGGCGTTGGACAGCGCTAGGATTAGAGAGATTATGTGTATAGCACATACTAGATTGTGTGAGAGTTCCATCGCTGTGTAGTGGAAGGATGGGTATAAGATCGAAGAAGCAAATTAGCAATGCAGCAGAATGTTGCAAATATTAAGACGGGTAGAACCCAATGAGGGGTTGCAGCTCAATCGGGATAGAAAGTGGATAATTATAATGTAGTTATGCAACAAACATGCAGCAATAAGTATGGTAACAATCAAGTAAAAATCAGACAGCGTTTGGCATTTGCAGGCAGAGTAGACATGAATAATTCAGCAATTCCCAACAGGTTGTAGGTGTAGATATAGCAGCTGGTATGTACCTAGTGCTGATGAGTTAATATTCAGGGAAAAGATAAGTTATTGGCAGCAGTTACTCACAGTATATGGGTCTATGGCCAGATATGGATTGTAGGTTACATTGATCAATGCATTGTATATCAGTAGTGTAATGAAAGCAATACAGACTTTAGTTTGGTCACAGAGTAAATCATGAAATAGATAGTCTGTTGAGGACAAAATTCAGAATTGAGCAATAAAACAAAACCAATGACTGTTGAATAATTATCATGTTCATAGATTTGGAGTGAATATTGAGAACCAAGAGGATTTTGTGTATGGTTATAGGGCCATCAATTAACACTATAGGGAGTGTTCATCGTTATGAAGTATGTTTGTGTTCAGTAAAGTGCAGTTTGTTTAGAATCGATTATGTGATAGTTTGGTATGAGAACAGTTATGGTTATTCTGCTTGATGCTGTGGGTGTTAAGGCTGTAGGAGTGAACTTACTTTCTTGCTTGTTATCTTCCAAGAGTCCGGTGTGATTATGTTTTATGTTCTTATGCTTTTTTTGTGCTTCTATGTGTCCATACGATTTGGTACATATCTATATATTTTATAAAATGCATACATAAGTAGCAATCCCATCCCTGCTTTGCCCATTCTCTGCCCACACATATATTGCACAAAAGTAGATGCTGAGTTATCTAAGCCCACCCCTGCAACTAGCATATTTATGCTACTTTTGTGCATTCATAAGTTTCAGCAATTTTCTAAGCATCCACTTGAACATACAGAACAGCATTTTAAATGCTCAAGTCACTAATAAAATTATCCTCAAAGTACATAAATCCATATCTTATATCTCTACAATTGCACATATTGGCGCAAGATCTCTGTGGTTTTCGTGATTCAAGATTCCCAATATGTGGGCTATAAAGGTTCCTTTACTTTGTGGGAGAACCCCCTGATATCTGAAAGCTATTGCACTTCTCTCCTGCACATCAGCGCAGTCTGCTTGCTTTTCTTTTCCTGTTATATGGCACATTGGGCATTGCATCCTTCTTCTCCTCCCTGGCCATACCGGATGGGCATACCCTGCTTTCTCTTCTCCATTGCTGAACCAGACGGGTGCTCTTTCCTTTCACACATTTTAGAAAGGGAATACACAGGGAGACTATTTCAAAAAGCCTTCCTATTGGCATTTACACCTCATTTGAATCACACATAAGTATGAGCGAACTGCTCATTTGGTCCTGAGGTTTTGAGGAATGAGCGAGGGGGCAATTGTGCTTATCTCTCTGGCTTTAAAAAATGCCTAAAATTTGAAGTGCTGAACTTGGCCCCTTATCTGGCTCCTCTTGTAAGTGTAGTTTTACAAAATCTGCCATTTCCTTATCATACAGCTAGACCAGTGCAGACGAGTGAGTTATGCTCCCTAGCCAGCAGATAGAGGCTAGTATTGTCTACCTCCAGTAAGTGACAAAGAGTGCGGACTGTGCAGCAACGCAGATGGGCCTGTCTCTTCTCCCAGATCAAGGTCTTGTGGCCTGTGCGTCATTCCACTCCTGTGCATGGTCTGGTTGGTCCCGCTCCCGATGCAGCGTTAGAGGGACAGGATTGGCTGGGCCTTGCACAGGAGTGGAATGATGCACACTCCTGCACTTTTTTTTTCTTTTTAAGTTTCATTTTTAGAGGCATTACCGCTGCTGCTGCAAAAGGAAAAGCAGGGGCGGCGGCAAGCGAGCACTCCGGGGAATGGGAGAAGGGGCTGAAACAGGGCCGGAGAGGGGAGGAGAAATACTGCACTGCAGGGCAGAGCTAATGCCGCCTAATTGCTGATCTTCTGGGGGGATGGGCGGTTTTATAGTTACTGAGAGCTGCCCCTGAGCTGTCCCTGCAAAAAACTGCTTTTCCACGGCTGGTCTTACAACTCTGCTGGCAGTTAGCCTGGTCATATAAAAACTGGCTCGGCTGACTGTAAAACAGCCAGTTGGCAACCCTATTTTGGGCACTCTGGAATCTTCCCTTCTGGTGATAAGGGAGTCAAGCACCCCCATTCCTTGCTTTCACCTGCCCATTCCAGCTTTGTCCCCTATGGGGATGTCTAGGTAGAAGAAGAGGATTTTCTCTTTCCAGGTGGTGAGTCAGAGGAGGAACTACTACTGCTACTACTGAGCATTTGTATAGCGCTACATGACGTATGCAGCGCTGCACAGACACATGTAAAAGACGGACCCTGCTCATCAGAGCTTAAAGTCTAGTCAAGACAAACAACACAGTAGCTGTAGACATGGGATACATCTAGGGGGAATGGTAAGGAGATCAGGTGAGTCAAGATCCGAAAGTGGCAGCGAAGAGGTGAGTTTTCAGCCTGGATTTGAAAAGGGCCAGAAGAGGCGCCTGACGTACAGACCCAGGTAGTTTGTTCCAGGTATAAGGAGCAGCAAGATGAAAAGAGCGAAGTCTGGAATTAGCAATAGACGAGAAGGGCACAGATAGAAGCGATTTGCCAGAAGAGCGGAGTTCCCGAGGAGAGGTGTGGGGAGAGATAAGAGAGGAAAGGTAGTGAGAAGCTGCAGAATGAATGCACTTATAGGTCAGCAGGAGAAGTTTGGATGTGGAAATGGATAGGGAGGAAGGGGAGCTTCCCTTGGCAGAGAGAGACGATCCATCAGTGATCTGGCCAGTGGCGTAAATTCAAATGAGGGTCCTCAAAACAAAAGCTTGCTCAGGGCCCTTCATGGTAGCAGCAATGGCAGGGTGGGGGGAACACCCATTTCCCCATGCTAATGGCAGCAGCGGGAATGCTGTTAAACATTGCTCCTCTCCCCCCCCCCCCGAAAATCCAGCAGCAGGAAAACTACATTTGCTTACTTAAACAATCTTTGCCACACTCATACACTGCCTTCTTCTGCCTTTTCCCTTTGAAAGTTTTGCATCCATCAGCCAAAAAAGCTGCTCCCACTCAGGGGCGGCCCAAGGGGGGTGCGGGGCCTCATTTGCATAAGGGGCCTCATTTGCATAAATATTTGCATAATGTTACCATACACTAACTTTTAGTAAACATGCCTCTTAATGAGTGTATGGATAAAGAAAGACTAAAAGATTTCTACATTACTATAATCCAGCGCCAACCGCCAGGCACATTAGGAACTACTACAAACACTGCCCATTTAGAATCCATAGCAAACCCACCATATCCCAACAGCACTACCAGGACTCACAAAGCACCATACCCTACCTATCAAAAGACAACACTACAAATATTAAACCAATACATTTCAGAGAATAACAATACATGACCTACTGGGGAAAGGGAACAAGTGGCAATGTCAAATAGGAATTACATAAATAGAATACCTCAGCTCAGTTACACATGCAGAACACAGACCATCACCAAACAAGGAATCACAATTTAGAAACAGGAAGACAATTAAACTGGGAACCCCAAAAGCTAAACTTGGAATGTACAACAACACTGTAGAAATAAAACTATAAATTAATTTCCTCTTGTACTAAACAAAGCGCAGACGTTAATGATGCACATTTCCCAGAGCTGACATATTCCAGTTAATAAATTCAAAATAAGGAGATATCTTTCTACCTTTTGTGCATTTTTTTTCAGTTGCAATTGCTCCAGACACTTTCTTCTGGTTTCTTTGTGTCTTCTGCTAACTCTCCATCGTCTGCTGTCCATTTGTCCTTTCTTCTCTCTTCTAATTATTTTCCATTCTCTCTCTACATCTGCTTTAACATACTAATCTTTCTCCTTTTGCTCTTTCCTCATTGCTATTTCATCCACTCAAATTTTACCCCTCCATCCTCAATCCCCACTTACTCTCCCAATATCCAGCCAATTGTAGATTTTTCTTCCGTCCCACACAAAATATTTTTTCCCCTCTCCACTTCACTCTCCCAGCTCCATCCCATTCTAATCTCCCCCAACATCAGCTCCCTTCTAGTTCCAGCCCCACCCATTATCCACTCCCTTCTAGTCCCCGCATCAGCCCATCTCCAGTCCTAGCCCCCCCATCAGCCCATTTCCAGTCCTAGCTCCCCATCCATTTCCAGTCCTATCCAAGCCCTCCCATCAGCCCATTTCTAGTCCTTTCCTAGCCCCACCATCAGCCCATGTCAAATCCTAGCTCCCCTCCACTCAGCCCATTTCCAATCCAAGCCCCCCATGAGCCTACTTCCAGTTCTAGCCCCTCCATAAGTCTATTTCAATCCAAGCCCCCACCACAGCCCATTTCCAATCTTAGCTCCCCCCAACATCCAATTCCCAGTCCTATCCTAGCCACCTTCATCAGTTCATTTCCTCTCCTAGCTCCCTCCCCTCACAACCCATTTCCATTCCAAGCCCCCCTCCCTATCAGCTATTTGCAGTTCAAGCCCCACTTCCACTCAGCCCATTTTCATTCCAAGCCCCCCTCCCCATCAGCTATTTGCAGTTCAAGCCCCCCTCCCCTCAGTCCATTTCCAGTCCTAGGAACCCCCCCAACCCATTACCAGTCCTAGCCCCCCCCATAGCCTATTACTAGTCCTAACCCCCATCAGCCCACTCCCAGTCCTAACCCCATCAGCCCATTTCCAGTCCTAACCCCCATCACCCAATTTTCAGTTTAAGCCCCCACATAGCCCATTACTAGTCCTAAACCCCCATCAGCTCACTTCCAGTCCTAACCCCCATCACCCCATTTCCAGACTTAGCTCCCATAGCCCTAGTCCTAACCCCCTATCAGCCCTCTTCCAGTCTTAACCCCATTAGCCCATTTCCAGTCCTAAGTCCCACCCCAACAGCCCAGGGAAAATTTAAAATAAAAAAAAAAGCTGTCTGCTGCCACTGCCGCCGCGGCGGCAACGGCAGAATCGCATATCCCGTGGGGCCCCCCCCCGACAGAGCCTGCCCTCCCTGCATCAGCTCCATCGGCTTTCAGAGCGCGAAAGGAGAGTTTCTCCCTCGCGGCTCTGTTAAGCCCGCGGGGGCTGATGGGAAAGTCCCATCAGCCCCTGCGGGCTTAACAGAGCCACGGAAGGGAACCTAGTCTCCCTTCGAGCTCTGAAAGCCGACGGAGCTGATGCAGGGAGGGCAGGCTCTGTCGGGGGGGGGGGGGGGGCCGCGGGATATACGATTCTGCCGTTGCTGCTGTGGCGGCAGCGGCAACAGACAGCTTCTTTTTTTTTATTTTAAAATTTATTTTGCAAGCAGAATGTTCTTTGCGCAGGGCCCCCTGAAACGCGGGGCCCTGTGCAAAACACATTCTTGCTCAATGGACGGGCCGGCCCTGCTCCCACTGCTAGGCCGGTCTTGCGATAACAGCCATAAAATCACTATTACTGCAACACTTTAGCCCAGCAGCTGGAGTTGCTTCTCCAGCTACCAGGCACACTTCTTTCAAAGGGAAAAATCAGAGCGAGGCAGTGTGTGGGTGTGGCAAAGTTTGTTTAAGTAAGTGAACTTAGCCAGGCTCTGCTTGCACCCACAGTGCCTGTGTGGACCTGGTATGTGGACCTATTGAACCTGTTGTGAGTGCCCCTCCATTACTGCAGCAGGAGAGGGGTCGTCTGTGACAGGGTCCTCTGGTCATAGAGGATCCTGCTTCCTTCTCCCTTAGAACCTGGCCCTTGAAAGGTGTACGCTCTTGGATACTCAGGAGTGGTAGATAGCGCCCTTCTCAGGGCCAGGAGATCCTCGACATCCCTGGCCTATATCAGAGTTTGGAAAGTCTTTGAGAGGTGGTATTCTTCTTAGGTCCTGGATGCCAGAAAAGTTAATTATAATTGCTGTGCTGTCATTCTTACTGTCAGGGCTAGACCAGGTCTTGGCGCTGAACTCTCTCAAGGTTCATGTTGCAGCTCTTGTATGCCACCGGGGACAAATTCAAGGAGTTTCCCTAGCGGCACACCCTGATATGCCCTGCTTCCTCAAAGGTGTGCCTTGTGCATGGTTGTGCTACAGTGAAGACTGTTTCTGGTACTTAAGGCACTGAAAGGCTCCCTTTGAGCCCCTTGGGCAGGCCTCACTCAAAGATTTGATCTTGAAGATAGTATTCCTAGTAGCCATTGCATCTACCAGGAGGGTATTGGAATTACAGGCTCCTGGCCATTTGGCAGCATCTGTGTTTCTGACCTTTCTCCTGAGAGTGCTGTCTTCTTTTCATCTCAATCAGACCATGATTCTGCCCTCTTTCTCAGAGAAGGATCTCCAAGCAAACTGTTTTCTGCATCTGTTGGACATGAGGAGGGTGGTGGTGAAGTCTGCATCTGTTGGACATGAGGAGGGTGGTGGTGAAGTACCTGGAGATTACTATGTCCTTCTATAAGTTGGACCATCTTTTTGTCCTATTCAGTGGTCTGAGGAAAGGACAGGTTGCGACTAAGTCCTTGATTGCCCACTGGTTAAGGAGGCTATTAGTTCAACGTACATCCTGTGTGGGAAGTGGGTGCTGGAAGGAGTCCGAGCTCATTCCACCAGGGCACAAACCTTGTCCTGGGCTGTTTATGCCTTGGTGTCTTCAGAGGGCATCTGTAAGGCGGCTACCTGGTCCTCACTGAAGACCTTTATGAGGCTCTACAGATTGTGGGAGCTGGGGCAGATGGTACTTTTGTCAGAGCAGTTCTGTCTGGTATGCTGTCTTCCTCTCACTCTGGGTCCTGACTGCTTGGGTAAATCCCACTCATCTGGACTGGTCTAGCAGGATGATAAGGAAGGAGGAATTTTCCATAACTGTTCATTTTCTTTCCTTGAATCCTGCTAGACCAGTCCTGGACCCATCCTGGGGAGGCTTGGCTGCACTTGCAGTATCAGTGCCTGATGTACATTGAAGAATGGTAAGAGAGCCAATAGTTTGCATGAAGTTATTGTTGTTGTTAAATACACTAGAGCTTTTCTTAACCCTTTGAAGGCCTACTTTAAATTTTTAATCCACATTCTGCAGCCTGGTTAATTTTAGCATATTTCAGGAAAACAGTACCCATCTTATTCAATATGTTCTAATAGTGATTTTCCTTCTGCTATGGTCATGTATTATATACCATTTGATAGCAATATTTAGTCAGAATTTTGGATCCCGAGAGTTTTGGGCTCGACCTGGAAAGGGTTAATTTTCAGTCTTGCTTATTGCTTGGTCACTGTTATTGCTGCGCCGACCACTGAGAGAAACCAGTATGTGATGGCTGTGAGACTACTAGTACATTTGTACATTGGGTAACAGTGACCAGATACATAAGAATATAAGATATGCCATACTGGGTCAGACCAAGGTCCATCAAGCCCAGTATCCTGTTTCCAACAGTGGCCAATCTAGGTCATACGTACCTAGCAGTTTCCCCAAAAGACACAGGTTCCACAATGTTTGTACTGGGTCAAGCATTGATATCCTGGGTCCCTTCTTAATAATGGTTTATGGACCTTTCCTCCAGGAACTTGTCCAAACCTTTTTTAAACCCAGCTACACTAACAGCCTTTACTACATCCTCCGGCAACAAATTCCAGATTTGATTACATGTTGAGTGAAAAAAATATTTTCTTTTATTAGTCTTAAATAGTTTACCCTGTAGCTTCATTGCATGTCCCTTAGTCTTTCTATATTCTGATAACGTAAACAATCGATCTACGTTTACCAATTCCACTCCGTTCATTAATTTATAGACTTCTATCATATCTCCCCTCCGCCGTCTCTTTTCCAGGTTAAAGAGCCCTAACCTTTTTAGCCTTTCTTCATAGGAGTATCCTTCCATCCCCTTTACCATTTTGGTGGCTCTTCTCTGAACCTTTTCTAATATCGCTATATCCTTTTTAAGATACGGCGACCAGAATTGAACACAATATTCAAGGTGTGGTCTCACCATGGAACGATATAGAGGCATTATAATATCTTTTGTTTTATTTTCCATTCCTTTCCTTATGATACCTAGCATTCTATTTGCTCTCTTGGCCGCCGCTGCACACTGGGCCGAGGGTTCTAACATGTTATCCACAATGACGCCTAAATCATTTTCCTGGGTGGTGGTTCCTAATGTGGAACCTTGCATCGTGTAACCATAATTTGGGTTGTTCTTCCCTAGGTGCATAACTTTGCACTTGCCCACATTAAATTTCATCTGCCATTCTGATGCCCAGTCTTCCAATTTATCAAGATCCTCTTGCAATTTTCCACAATCCTCTTGGGTTTTAACAACTTTAAATAGTTTTGTGTTATCTGAAAATTTGATAACTTCACTCATTATTCCACTTTCCAGGTCATTTATGAATATATCAAAAAGCAGCGGACCCAGCACAGATCCCTGGGGTACACCACTATTCACCTTTTTCCATTGTGAAAATTGGCCATTTAGCCCTACCCTCTGCTTTCTATCTTTTAACCATTTCCTGATCCACAGTAGTACACTGCCTCCTATCACATGACTCTTTAGTTTTGCCAAAAGTCTCTGAAGAGGGACCTTGTCAAAGGCGTTCCGAAAGTCCAGATACACTATATCAACCGACTCACCTTTGTCCACCTGTTTATTCACACCTTCTAAAAAACATAACAGATTAGTAAGACAAGATCTTCCTTGTCTAAAGCCATGTTGGCTGTCTCCCATTAGGCCATGACTATCTACATGCTGAGTAATTTTCTTCTTTATGATGGTTTCTACCATTTTTCCCAGTACTGACGTCAGGCTCACCGGTCTGTAGTTTCCCGGATCACCCCTGGAACCCTTTTTAAAAATTGGTGTTACATTGGCGATCCTCCAATCTTCAGGTATTAGAGATGATTTTAATGATAGTTCACAGATTACTAATAGCAGGTCTGCAATCTCATATTTCAGTTCTTTCAACACCCTTGGATGTATACCATCCGACCCAGGTGATTTGCTACTCTTCAGTTTATCTAATAGTTGTAATACATCTTCCCGATGTATCGATATTTCCTTCAATTCTTCCGCACCTTTAAATACCACATCAGTCATGGGTTACATCCCTACATCTTCCTCAATAAAGACCGAAGCAAAGAATTCATTCAGTCTCTCCGATATCGCCTTGTCACCTCTTAGTGCCCCTTTAACCCCTCTATCATCTAATGGACCAACTGACTCTCTCACAGGTTTTTTGCTATGAATGTACTCGAAAAAGTCTTTATTTCGCGTTTTTGCTTCCGCAGCAAGCTTCTCAAATTCTCCCTTTGCCTGCCTTATCAATGCCTTGCCTTGTGCTATTTCCAGGTTTCATCATTTGGCTCTTTTTTCCATTTCCTGAAAGATGCTTTTTTGGCAACAACAGCCTCTCTGACCTCACCTTTAAACCATGCTAGCAGTTTTTTGGACTTCCTTCCACTTTTCTTAAGGCGTGGAATACAGCTGGTCTGGGCTTCCAAGATAGTATTTTTCAACAACACCCAAGCTTGATGTACGTCTTTAACCTTCGCAACTGCTCCTTTTAGTTTTTTCTTAACTATTTTCCTTATTTTATCATAGTCTCCCTTTCGAAAGTTAAAAGGTAGTACTGTGGATTTCCTTACTATCCCTCCTCCACTAATTAAATCAAAGGCGATCATGCTATGATCACTATTGCCAAGTGGCCCCAACACCCTTATCTCTTGCACAAGATCTGGTGTTCCACTAAGGACTAGGTCTAATATGGCTTCCCCTCTGGTCGGTTCATGAACCAGCTGCTCCAAGAAGCAGTCATTTATTTCATCTAGGAACTTTATCTCCCTAGCATGTCCTGCCGTGACACTGACCCAGTCGATACTGGGGTAATTGAAATCACCCATTATTATTACTGCGCTGTAACCTTCGTTAGCTTCCTTGATTTCTTTGAGCATTTCATCATCCATTTGTTCATTCTGGCCAGGCGGTCGATAGTACACCCCCACTGCCATCGCCTTCCCCTTTTTACATGGAATTTCAATCCATAGAGATTCTACAGCAAATTTTGTTTCCTGCAAAACTTTAATCCTTTCTGACTCAATGCTCTATCATTACAATATAGTTTGTACCCAGGTATCACAGTGTCCCACTGGTTGTCCTCCTTCCACCATGTCTCTGATATTCCAATCATATCTAACCTCTCATTTAGTGCTATATATTCTAACTCTCCCATCTTATTTTGTAGACTTCTAGCATTTGCATACAAGCATTTTAGAGATTGTATTTTATTCATATTAATTTGGCTATTGGTAGACATGGGTAATTTGGGATCTTTAAGTTCTGTCTGCTCCATACTCGAGGGCATTTGGGCTACTTTACTCTTTTTTGGAACCTCTCTGCTTTTGGTAGTATCCTTCAAGGATACATTTTTTTTCCGAACCATGCGCTCTTGGGCAACTGTCGCCTTTCCCTTATTATCTAGTTTAAAAGCTGCTCTATCTCCTTTTTAAAGGTTAATGCCAGCAGCCTTGTTCCATTCCGGTTAAAGTGAAGCCCATCCCTTCGGAAGAGCCCCTCCTTTCCCCAGAATGTTTCCCAGTTTCTAACAAATCCAAAACCCTCATCTCTGCACCATTGTCTCATCCACGCCTTGAGACTCCGGAGCTCTGCCTGCCTTTTGGGTCCTGCGCGTGGAATGGGAAGCATTTTGGAGAATGCTACCCTGGAAGTTCTGGATTTCAACTTCCTACCTAAAAGCCTAAATTTAGCCTCCAGAACCTCCCTACCACATTTTCCTATGTCATTGGTACCGACATGTACCAAAACAGCAGACTCCTCTCCAGCACTATCTAAGACCTTATCTAGGTGGCACGTGAAGTCCGCCACCTTAGCACCAGGCAGGCATGTTACCAGGCAATCCTCATGTCCACCAGCCACCCAGCTATCTACATGCCTAATGATTGAATCACCAACTATAACAGCTGTCCTAACCTTCCCCTCATGGGCACATGGCCCTGGAAAAACGTCCTCGGTGCGAGAGGGTTTTACATCACCTGGAGGACAGGTCCTAGTTACAGGATCACGTCCTGCCACACCAGGGTGATGCTCTCCTGTCACGTGACCTCTCTCCTCCATGGCAACAGGGATGCTGCCAGACTGGATTTGGGACTTCAGGACTAAATCCCTGTAGGTCTTGTCTATGTACCTCTCTGTCTTTCTTATGTTTTCCAAGTCTGCCACTCTAGCCTCTAGAGAACGGACTCGTTCCCTGAGAGCAAAGAGCTCCTTGCACCTAGTGCACACGTAAGACCTCTCACCAAATGGGAGAAAATCATACATGTGACACTCAATGCAAAAGACTGGAAAGCCCCCATCTCGCTGCTGGACTGCTCTCTGCATCTTAGTTTTAAGTTTGTGTTTAGATCTTTAAGTTCTTTACTTACTAAGGGTTGCTATGGATATTTATACTAATAAAACTGTACCTAATACGTTTAATATACCTTGTTCACCTGAAGCTTAATTAATCTCTGGTCCTTAGTGTATGACTGATTTGGAACTTGTCCAAACATTTTTTTAACCTGGCTACACTGACAGCTTTTACTACATCCTCTGGTAATGAATTCCAGAGTTTGATTACACGTTGAGTGAAAAAATATTTTCTCTTATTAGTCTTATATGGGTTACACTGTAGCTTCATTGCATGTCCCCTAGTCTTTTATATTTTGATGGCATCAACAATCGATCTACGTTTACCCGTTCCACTCCATTCATTAATTTATAGACCTCTTTATCCAAACATTTTTGGCAACATCTCATGGTTTCATAAATTCATCTCTATGCAATATATTTTCCCTATGACTGAATGGTGTGAGAAAACAGTGCCAAAAGTGATGAGTTGCGGAGATGGTATGGTCTTCTGTAATGTAAATTCCAGAGGTCTCCTGTAGCAAGATTATAGAGTAAGAAAAGGGAACTTTTTATTCTTTCTTTTGAAGTTCAAGAAAAATCAAATCCAGGGAACTGGTAAGAAAACAAAAAGAGAACCCTTTGGCTTCCTTTATTTGGGTTCTCTTGAAAGGAAAACTTGACACAACTCCTTAATGTTCTTTGAAGGGGGTGGCCTGTGGTCACAGAGATTGTAGGATGACTGAAGTGCAAGAAGCTGCTGAATCACTGCAGCCTGGGTCATGGGCTTGGGGATGGAGGCGGACAGAGGGCTGTGACTCACCTTGCTTATAAACTCTATTCTGGTTCTAAGAATACCCTTGGGACGAGACCAGAGGATTCTTTGCAGTCCACTGTACTGATGTGAACTGGGCCAGCTTTTACTACCAGTCTAATTAGCAATGCCTGAACTTGGTAATAAAAGCTAAAGTGTGCCTGACTGAGCTGGAGGTAGAAGCTGAAATACCTCCAACTGCTATGCATTTCCCTGGCAACCAGCAGAGATGTGGATTCTGCAGCCTAACGGTGGTTGCACAGGGTTGGGGCAGGCATGCCATAATTCCCTGCCAACTTTGTCATTTGGGGGAGACTCTTGCTGCTTTAAGTCAAGAAGAATATGCTTCAACCAGCCTCTGTTACGCACAGAGTCACCAGGTTCTGCCCTCCCACTTGTTCAACCAAATATGATTTTTTTCTGCCTTCTCCTTCTTATGAAAACTCCCTTTTTTCAGTGAACTTCAGAAAGAGATCAAAAACTTTGCTCTCTTTGCTCCTTCAAAACTCCATCTTCCAAGCCTTTCAAAGTTGTAAAGTCTGCATAGCTGATTTTATGATGAATTGAGAGATGAGAAATTCTCCTGGGAAATAATCATTATTGTAAGTGGAGTGATCTGTTGGCTGGCGTTTAAATGGAATGTGCGGTGTGCCATACTGCTTCTTGGGGACAGCTGCACACTCCCAATGGAATGCACATCTGGAGCAGGGGCTATCCTTAGCAGCTGTGAAGAGAATCAGTAAGAGGTGTGGGGGAGAGACCAGAATGGGATTTTTTAAAACTTGTGTATGAAAAATAAAACACTTGAAAGAAACAGCTACCCCAGCCTGCATCAGCCACAAGCCCTTCACTCAGAGTCTGGAAAGCATTGATGGGAAGTCAGCCTTGGAACATTTTAACTGGGAAGAATAACTTTAATACAGAGCCAGAACATCCATAACATATGTTGTGGCTAATAACACGTTGGGCCCGATATTCAAAGGCATTTGCCTGGCTTAAAAACCTGTAAACCGTGTAAATGCCGCTATAGAGGGATATTCATCAGCACTAACACAGTTAATGCCAATGAATATCCACTGCTTCTGCCGCTACATGCCCTGATGCTATCTGTGTAGAATCCAGGCGTGTCATGGGGGTTCTGGGGCGGAGCGGAGGTGGCACCCTTTGCTAACAAGGCAGCAACGATATTGAACCACTGCCCGGTTAGCAACCCGCCAGTAAAGATAGGCATAGGAAAACCTTGACTATCTTTACCTGTGGGAGCTAACTGGGCAGCGGCTTAATTTCACTGCTGCCTGGTTAGCTTCTGCGCCATGTGGCACATTGCAGCAGACCCAGATATCCAATTGCGGTGACCGTATATGGCCCTGGATTGAATATTCAGGGTTAAAGTCAGTGGCGACAGCTATGAGCCTTAGAGGCACATAGCCACTGCAATTCAATATTGGGCCCTTTATTTTTCCAAATAAGGCTTCTCGTCTTAATACTTCTCATGTAGTTCTCATCAGGGAGCCATCAAAAATAGCCCCACTTATCATTCCTTAACACGAGGCTTTCAGTAGAGAGTAACCTTTTTTTTCTTGCCCTTACGTATGGCTTTCCTTAGGAAAGCTATCATGCAGGCCCTCTTTTCTTATTCCTGTCTATACAGAGCTCTGATGAATCCAATGAATGGCAGGTCTAGGAAAACATCTAAAAGCATGGATTAAGTACTAAGAGTGGCCCATAATAACCTCATATTTTCAGTGGTGCTGACAGCTCATGAAGAAAACTGTTTTCTGATTTGGTTTCAATCTGTTGGTCGTTGGTTTCATAGAGTATTCTCTTGTTTTGTATTTTTGAAAGGTTAAAAAAACACTTCCTGATGCAATGAGTCAGTAAAAATGTATGTCTGGTTGGCTCCGACAGTTGCCCCTTGTATATAGCAATAAAGGAGAAATTTTCCATAACTACTAATTTCCTTTCCTTGAATCTTACTAGACTAGTCCAGATGAGTGGGTTATGCTCCTCAGCAGCAGATGAAGGCAGACCATAGCACCTTTCAGTGATGTCATCACTTGAAGATACACTGATGAGGCACTGAAGGAAGCCAATATGACACTTCCCAAGTAGAAAGCAAGACTGAAAAACTCAGAAAAAAGTATTAATCAACACCAATAGTTTTGAACAGTCCTTTGGCTTTCTTATCATACATGATTCTGCAGCAGGCATTGATACTTAAAATGCAGTTAAAAGGCAGCAGGGCTTCCAAACCTATAGGAGTAGTCTTCAAGGGCAGGTCCTGGACTGGTTTAGCAGGATTCAAAGAAAGGAAATTAGCAGGTATGGAACATTTCTCCTTTCTTAGCATCCTGCTAGAACAATCCTGGTGAGTGAGATGTACCCAAGCAGTCAGGACCCAG
The DNA here is from genome assembly GCA_033557465.1 of Ichthyophis bannanicus. Classification (NCBI taxonomy): domain Eukaryota; kingdom Metazoa; phylum Chordata; class Amphibia; order Gymnophiona; family Ichthyophiidae; genus Ichthyophis; species Ichthyophis bannanicus. The sequence goes on from CM066033.1 coordinate 748,075,380, forward strand.
GCTGGGAGGAAGACAACACTCTGGACCAGTGGTTTTCAACCTTTTTTGTACCGTGACCCCTTTTACCATTGGTCAACTTGTGATGACCCCCAATGATAAAATCAAATGCGTCTCTCTTCCTTTACCATTAACACATTGTTGCTGTAATCATTTGTTGAATTAATATATTATAGGCCTTTGCATTATGTTTTTATTTATAAAATTTACTTATTTAAACCACAATAATTAATCCCAATAACAAGTAACAATATTTGATTTCAAAATTATCATGATTTTGTAGTCAAATCACTAATATGAAATAAAATGATTTTTTTCTACCTTTGTTGTCTGACCAATTTATTCTCTGATCATGCTGATCCCGATCTGAGGCTTCTGCTTTCCTGTCTTCTCTTAGCTCTCTTTCTGTGGTCTATGGTCCATCTGCCATTTCTTATCTCTTCTTTCATTTTCTTTACTTCTTTCCATCAGCCTATTTCCAGTCCCAGTAACCCTCTCCAGTATCAGCCCCTTTCTATCCTCACTCCCAGTATCTTCCAATGTCAACTTGCATTCCCATGACTGCCACTGGTGTCCATTCCCTTCCAGTCCCCCTCCTTCCCCACTGACCAGTCCCTTCTAGTACAAATACCATGGCAGCCCCTCTCAGATCCACTCATTCCAGTTCCATTCTCCCATCCCCTCGTATCAGCCCATTTGTAGCCTTAGCCCCCAGTTTTCTTCCAGGGCCAGCAGCTCTATCCTCCCCTCCCCACAATCAGCCCATTCCCAGTCAAAGCCCCCCAATCAGCTCACTTCCAGTGCTAGTCCCCCCTCAACCCCATTACCAGTGCTAGTCTCACCTAATCAGCCCAATACCAGTGCTACCCCCCATAAGCCCATTACCAGTCTTACCCCCCATCAGCCCATTACCAGTCCTAGCCTCCACTAATCAGCCCATTTCCAGTCATAGCCCCCCCCCCCCGATCAGCTTATTTCCAATGCTAGTCTCCCATCGGTCCATTACCAGTCCTACTCCACCCCATCAGCCCATTACCAGTCCTAGCCTCCCCTAATCAGCTCATTTCCAGTGCTAGTCCCCCCTCAACCCCATTACCAGTGCTAGGCTCCCCTATTCAGCCCATTACCAGTCTTACCCCCCCATCAGCCCATTACCAGTCCTAGCCTCCTCTAATCAGCCCATTTCCAGTCCTAACCTCACCGATCATCTCATTTCCAATGCTAGCCCCCCATCAGTCCATTACCAGTCCTACCCCCCTATCAGCCCATTACCAGTCCCCCCCCTTGATCAGTCAATTCCAGTCCTAGCCTTCCCTAATCAACCCATTACCAGTCCTAGCCCCCCATCTGCCCATTACCAGTGCTAGCTCCCCCATCAGCCCATTATAATCCTAACCCCCACTGTCTCTCCCCTCTGTCCAGCATTTATCCCCTGTCTGTCCAGTATGTCCCCCTGTCTCTCCCCTTTGTCCATGTCAGCCCCCGTCCCTCCCTCCCTCCCTTCCTCCCTCCATGTCAGCCCCCCTCTGTCCATGTCAGCCCCCTCCCTCCATCCCTCCATGTCAGCCCCCCTCTGTCCATGTCAGCCCCCCATCCCTCCCTCCATGTCAGCCCCCCTCCCTCCATCCATCCACCCATCCATCCATATCAGCCCCCTCCCTCCCTCCATGTCAGCCCCCTCTGTCCATGTCAGCCCCCTCCCTCCCTCCATCCTTGTCAGCCCTCCATCTGTCCATGTCAGCCCCCTCCCTCCAAGTCAGCCCCCCATCTGTCCATGTCAGCCCCCTCCCTCCCTGTCAGCCCCCCTCCCTCCCTCCCTCCATGTCAGCCCCCCTCTGTCCATGTCATCCCCCCTCCCCCATGTCAGCCCCGTTGCAGGTTCCCTGCCCCCTCCTTCCCTCTCCCCATGTCTGCCTCCTTCTTCTGCAGCTGCAGCTCCCTGTCTCTTAGGGAACTGCGCTATGCCTGTAAAACTGTTGCGGAGCCTTTCTGTCTCTCGACGGGCTCCATGCAGCATTGTCCTGCCTCCAAAAGAAGTGGTAAACAACTTCCTTTGGAGGCGGGACAATGCTGCATGGAGCCCGTCGAGACCAGAGGCAGAAAGGCTCCGCAACGGTTTTACAGGCATAGCCACGGTTCCCTAAGAAGCAGGGAGCCGCAGCTGCATTAGAAGGGAGGCGGTGAGTTTGCCACTGCCGAGAAGTGGACTCGGCAGTGGCAGCAACTTGTGCGCTTTTTAAAAAAAAAAAATTTAACTTGGCGGAGTGAGGCGACCCCCGCTAAATCCTGTGGGCAATCAAGGACTTTACTGCTGCCTATCCTTTCCTCAGACCACTGAATAGGACAAAGAGATGGTCCAACCAATGGAAGGAATTAGTAAGCCCAAGATACTTCACTATTGCCCTCCTTATGTCCAACAGATGCAGGGAAGGATCTGTCTGAAGGCCCTCCTCTAAGAAGGAGTGCAGGATCACAGTGATTAAGATGAAAAGAAGACAGCATCTTCGGGAGAAAAGACGGTACCATCCTCAGAGACAAAGATGCTGTCAAGATGACCAGAAAAAGTTCCCTATAGGACAAAGCCTGTAGCTCTGACACCCACCTAACAGATGCAACAGCCAGCAGGAATACCACCTTCAAGGTCAAATTCTTGAGAGAGGCCATCCAAAGGGACTCAAAAGGAGGGCCTTTCAGTGCCTTCAACACCAGAGAAAAACTCCTCTGTGGTATAATCAGATGAATCTGCAGAGGGATTTGCTATACCCCCTTGAGGAAGTGGGACACATCAGGGTATGCTGCTAAGGACACTCCTTGCATTGCCTCTGGTAGCACAAGAGAGCCACCACCTTAATTTGAGAGGGTTCAGAACTAACCCTGATTCAATATGGATTGTAAGTAGGACAAAACAGGGACTATGTCTGCATTCCTGGCATCCAGAGCCTGAGAGAAAAAACACCTTTTGAATGCCCTCCATACCCTCAAATAGGCCAAGGATATAGAGCCCCTCCGGGCCTTAAGAAGGGTGCTGATTGTTTTCTCTTAGGTAGCTTATACCTCTCAAGTGAGAAGGAAACTGGATCCTCCATGATCTGGGATCCCTGCCTCAGAAGTCCCCTTTCCTGAGATAACAATAGAGGGGTTTTTGCCAACAGGTTCAATAGATCCACATACCTTGGCCAGTGTGGCCAGGCTACTAGAATGATCAAATCCAGTTGAGACTAAATTCTATGCAGAAGTCAACTCACCGAAGGTCATGGGGGAAAGACATACATAAGCCCCTTCTGGGGCCATTCCTGAAGAAGGGCATCCAGGCCTGCCACCTGTAGATCCTTCCTGTGGCTTGGAAAGTTTTTCACCTTGGCATTCCCCTAGGAGGCCATTAGATAGAACAGTGGCAGCCCCACATCCATAGGATGGAGGTTGAATACGTTAGGGCTCAGCTCCCATTCACTGCGATCCACAGTGTTATGACTCTAGAAGTCGGCCTGCTTGTTGTTGATGCCAACTATGTGGACCACTGACAGAACCACCAGATGAGCCTCCACCCAATGACAAAATTCTGCCACTTCTGGCCACCGCAGTGCTGCGAGAGATGTCTTGTTTGTTGATGTATGCCACTGCTATGGCATTGTCTGAGAACACTCTAACCACTTTACCCTCCAGGAGGGACCAAAACATCTCCGGAGCCAGCTGGAATGCTCTGGCCTGTAGTCTATTGATCAACTAATGGGATTCCTGAGAAGACCAGTGCCCCTGAACAAGCTGACTCAGATAATGCACCTCAGCAGCCTCTATGGTGACTAGCACCCGATCTAGATCTCCAGAGGCATTCCGTACATCAGAGGGTGAGTTAATAGTCACTAGGATAATTCCTCCTTGATCTTCTAAGCACTGTTGGAACAACTGGAACAGGGAGACCAGTGAGTCAGAAAGTGTCCCTGCAGGGGCATTCTTGAGGAGGGCTTCCACTCTCCTATTATTAGTCTCCTTCAGCACAGTTCCACCTTCCACCTGAATGGTATTGCACTCAATCACTGCTGTGACCAGGGCATCCACCATGTTTATGTGCCTGTTGAATCAATGCTGACTCCTGGCAATCCAGCAGCCCCTGGGGGTTTTGGCAAGGTATGATTGGAAGTAAATTGCCAGGCCTTTCTTCCAAAGTAATGGAAGGTAAAGTGACTTGCCCAAGGCATGCCAGTGGGAATAAAACCATGGTTTCTTAGTCACCATGCCATTGCTCTAGCCTTTAGGCTATTCCTCCATTCCATCTCAGGGACCCTGAAAAGCTGTTCTTGAGAAAGAGGATACAGCACAGCCAGGATCTTGGTACCCCTCTGCCTGAGTTCCGCTATCTTCCACTGAGAGATCATGAGCTTTCACAAGGGTTCAGGAAGGGAAAAGAAGTGGTACGTCACAATCCCTCTAGGATAGGGTCCACTTGAGGGAGTTATGGAATATGCAGAGCCATCATGACCTTCTGAATAAGGGTGGAAATGTCCTTCCTGGAAAGAAATAGATCACTGATGGATCTTTTTCTCCACTAGTGGAAGCTCCCCTTCCTCAGGTGACTCACCTGTTGTAGACAGAGAGTCCTCCTCTTTTCCCCAACCTCCTCCAGAGGAGATAGGGCTAGGCTCTTGGAAGAAATGACAAGCAAAAATGAAGGGTGGGGGCCTCCAGAGGGCCCTAAGTCCCCCATAAGGGAGATCAGGGCCTCAGACCCCTTGAGCTGTTTCAGGAGCTGCTGCTCAAAACTAGCTGAGAACAGGCTTTAGTGCCCCAGAGGACTCTCAGAGACTTGCCCGCTTCCTCACCACACTCTCGTTTAGCCAGGACCATGTGGCAATCCAAGATGGCCACCATTCCCACCAGCAGGAAAATCATGGGAAACATGAGAGAGGGAACAAAATTAGCATCGAGCCTGCTCCCCTCATGGGGATCCTGAATATTACCAAAATAATATGCCTTAAGATTTCTCCATTGCATTTGGGGCAAAAAGAGCCAGCCACAGAGTTCATTCAATGGAATCCATAAGCAGTACACCTCTATGCACTTGGCATCGCGGCAGAGCTCAAATGCAGTCAAAGAAAAAAACATGCAAAGGAAAAAACTCAATGGAAAGAAAGCTGTGGTGAAAAACAAACCCCCTATCACTAAGGGAATCCCTGCACCCGTCAGGTCAGTTGATGAAACCCAAGAAGGACCTTCCCAGCTGCCCACACAGGTCTGAGAAGACCTGGCTGCCTGAAAGGAGGGTTTTCTTTCCTTTTGAAACTGAATCATTCAAGTAGAAAATACAAAGAGCCAAATGAAAAAATAGGACAAAAATAAAAATTATGGAAAAAAGGCAGAATGTGCAAAAATAATATTATTTATTTATTTATTTATGTATTTATTTAATAAATTGTTATATACCATTTTTCTACAAGTCAAAACAGTTTATATAGAACTGAGTTGATACAATGAACGAGTTATAATGAAAATCAATAACCATTTACAATAAACATGAAGAATATTTTAAATTTGAACAGAGAACCAAGAATCTTTTGTACGAGTCAAGATGGACTGAGGGGGTGACTAAGGGGTCTTCTGAGAGAGTCTTATGTTTCCCGGTATATTTAACTGGGGATACCCACTTCCGAAGTTATTTGAAGAGGCAGTGGGTGGAACATTTGGAGTTTAATGAGGCCTGTAAGGAAGACCCAATTTTGTTCCGGAAAACAGCAAAGACAGTGCTTCATGAGGCTATGATAGTGTATGCAGTTAATAGGTCTTGTGATATGGATAAGAGAATTTTAGAACTGTAGGCCCAGCTGAAGTGTCAGAAAGAGGCAATGAATGCGAAACCCTTGGCACAAGACAAATTAGAATATTTGGTTACTATGTTATTATAAATACAAACTATTCAGATCTGGCAGTAAACTGGTGAAATTAATGGCTAGGCTTGTGCAGGGGGGAAATGGGGAGCAATATGTGGTACAGCTGAGGGATCGAGCTGGGTGGGTGAGACACTATAACAAAGTGATTTGTGAAGTCTTCCAGGAGTTTTTTGTGAACTGCATGGGGTGGAAGAGGGGCAAGAAGAGGAGCGCCAGTCCTTTTTTGATAGACCACAACTTCCCACTCTTTGTAGAGACCAGTTGGAAGTGTTGAGCACTTATAATGTATGGAGAGGTACCAGACCACATTAAGCTCAATTAATTATATAAGCTCTGAGCCCCAATGGATGTAATGCAGAGTTCTATAAGACTCTTGCAGCAAAGATTACACTGGCCCTAGGGGAAATGTGTTTATTTTTATTTAGCTTGTGCCTTTCCAGTAATAATATGTAGCAGTACTTAATGAAGTGCAGTTCCTGGACACATCCATGACAGCTACCATTGGTCAGGTTTGTTGCCATGAAGGTTTCTGATAATCTCTTGTTGGCATGTGTTTGATGCCCTGCAGAGGTTTGGGTGATTTTATAAAGTGGATTTCTATACTTCACAACTGCGCCTCCTCCAGAATACTGGCTATTAGAATTATGTCTGACAAATTTGTCAAGGCTGCCGACTGTCCTCTCTATTGTTGCTGCTGACACCAGAGATGCTGCTTATGGCTTTGAGAGTCAATACCCAAATTAAAGAAAGGTGACTGAACAGCAAGAGGTTAAACTGGGTGCTTTTATGGACAACCTGCTATTATGCATTACCTCCCCGGTGCAATTGTTAGAGGAAGCTCTAAAGATTGTAGAGATTTTGGGGATTTTCAGGATTCAAGATTAATTGAGACAAATCTCTGGTGTGGCAGTAGAGGAGGGGATTAGAGAGCCATGGCTGTTACTTTTGAAATGGGCCCAGGAACAGATCAGTACCTGAGTGACCAAATACACAGGGATTTACATAAGATATACGAATGTCATATTAAGCCACTATTAAGTCAAATGAAGGAGAGGCTTGAGGGATGTGTCCATCTTCTTCTTTCCTCACTGGGCGTATACACTTGTTTAAAACAATAGAATTTCCTAGATGGCTCTATGTATTGCAGCAGCTGCCACTAAAGCTAAATAAGGATGATCTCCATGAATTTCAACAGATATCGAGCACTGTATATTTCTCCAGCGAGGGTGGAGATCTAGGCTCCCTGTAAAGATTCTGCCGAAGGTCTATGTTATGGAAGGACAGCAGCTTCCAGATATTCAGGGAGAGAATGTGGCATGATTCTGGCGACTTGCTTTATGACTCCTCACTATATATATCTCATTGGAGTTAATGGTGCAATAGTTGACCCCTATATACCCTATTCTGTACTGCATGCCACAGGTGCAGAGTTCACAAATTCATAAATTATTGAGCCTTATTATAATAAGTTATTGTAGGACCAAACAGATTTATCTTGAGACATCTTATTCCCCTCAGAAATATCACACTCTTTAAATCTAGTCCACTTTAATGAATCTTTTTTTAAATTATTCATTAATAAAGTCCATCACCAGTGTTCATAAATTCATGCTTAAAATTATTTAATGTAAACAAGTTTTTTTTTTAAATACCAACTGTTCAACTCTGTGCCATGCTTCATACAAAGTATTTATAATCCATTACTGTTTAAGGTCAGTCATGAGCTCTGTTTATTATCTGTACTTATCTACATTCTTCTTAATGTTCATGTCCCTGTCCTTGTCGTGTCAGGTGCAAGCTTGCCAGGATGGATCAAAGTGAGCAAACTCATTATGGGTTTTATAGCAGCCTGAAGGATCTTATGTAGGCAGAGAGGATGGTCATGGTCCTTATCCATTTTTTTTGCCGGTTGGTTGTAACCCAGATTTCCCTTGTGGAAGCTCCTCTGGGGCTTTTATAGGGTGGAGACATGGGCATCACGAGTGAGGCTCTTGATTTCTGATCAGAAGGGGATTATGCTTGCTTTTCAGGAGCTTGAGAAGTAGACATAATTTATCAAAATGTTTTATGCCTATCTACAAAAGACTCAAGAGAGCGTGCCTGGGGATGCTCATTGCCTCAGCGATGGATGGCTTTAAGGGGCAGATTGTATACAAAAATTGGCCCAAGCATGATGGTCCTGTTCTCAGCCTTCTTCCTCCCTCAGTCGCTCTCTTTCCCTAATTAATGGGCAGCTCACCCTGAGGAAGAGATGCCCATTCCCCCAATAGGGGAGAATCTGTCCTGGTGGCTTTTTATTTGGTGTGGTGGGGGGTTAGTTGCTCCTGCATGGCGCCAAACAGAATTATGTAGTTGGTTCTGGATAGGTTGGCCTTGATTTTGCTGATAGACAGGTGGCATATCTATTATTTTTTTAAGTGCCTTCAAGTCAATGCTGACCCAACAGCCCCTGGGTTTTCTTGGCAAGGTATGACCAGAAGAAGATTGTCAGGCCTTTTCTTCCAAGGCAATGGAGGGTAAAGTGACTTGCCCTAGGGCACAAGGAGTGCTAGTGGGATCTGAACCCAGATCTGCTTGGTAGTAGGCTGTTGCTCTAACTACTAGGCTACTCCACAGGATATTGATGTACACAGGAAATGGGTATATTGTGCTAAGCTGACAAATTCAGACCTTTGTCTGAAATTTAAGGTGAACAGTGGCAATCCAGGCAGCCCAGATAGTCAATACTGGAGCCCGGATATGGCCCCAGCATTGAATATCCAGATTTAAAGCTCAGCGACGGAGGCTAGCCGCTTTAGCAGTGTTAGCCACCGGTGCTGAATATTGGGCCCTTTACTTTCCTGAAACAGAGCATTCTCTATGCTTACCCCAAGCTTTCTTGAATTATTTTTATTTTATTCATGTCTAGTGAATTCCTCCTTATTTCAACTTCCAGCTCAATCAGAATTGGCCTCTCCTGGGCTACTGCACCATGAGGCTTCATTCACAATTACCTGAGATTTATCACCTATTTTATATCTCCTTCCACTCAATTCAGCCATTACATTAGCAGTCCTTGGTCAGAGGTCACAAACTGTGACTCCCCCTAGAACCACGATGATATGTGACTCCCCCTAGAACCATGCAGCTAGGTTAAGTTACCAGATTTTCTTTTAATATATTTTACTCTTTATTCAAATTTACCAGTATCAACATTTACAGCTCAATACCTTCCCCCTCAATTTGGAGTAATTTTCAATTTTCTAATTACCCCTCCACCCCAACTTCCCCCTCCCCTCTTAACCAACAATACCATCCCTTCAGTAACTCCGCCCACTCCCCACTCCATAACCCTGTTAGCTTCAATTCTCCCCATCCACTTATAAATATGTATCTCCCCGCCTCCTCTCTTCCACGTCTTCACATGCCTTCCCCCATCCCCCTCCCCCTCCTACTTCCACCTCTTCTCCTCCCTAACCTTCCTCCCTTCCCTTCTCCCCCCTCCCTTCCCCCTGCAAGGCAAGCATCAATTCACCCCAATCTTCTTCAAATCTATCCATTTTTTGGCGTCTGAATGCTGTCAGTCGTTCCATCACTACAATTATTCCGTAGTCTTTCTTCACACTTCCCTATACTAGGTGCTTCCACCTGTTTCCACGCTGTGGCTATCTCACAGTGGGCCACACTTAAACAGGCTGTAAGCGCTATACTCTGCTCCCTCCGCTGTTCTCCTCTCCACCACAAAAGCAGATATATTCCAGGTCTAGTATCACCTTCACTCCTGTAAGCCCCCCTATCCACCTCTGCACCTCCTTCCAAAACTTATGAATTTTAGGGCATGTCCACCACACATGCCAGAAGGTCCCCTGTTCTTCACACTCCTGCCAGCAGCTCAGGGAGGCCCAGGGAACATTTTATTCAACCTTATGGGCATATAATACCATTGCATCCTAATTTTATAGCTATTTACCCTGATCCAACTAGACCAGGGCATCTGTCGGATTTGCTTTGCTATCTGATCCCACTCTGAGCCCAAAATATCTCTACATCAATCTTCTTCCCATTCCTTCATATATTTGAACTTCTCCTTGTCCCCCCCCCCCCCCCCTTCAAGATTCCTTTGTATATTGCTATGATCATCCCCCTGGAACTATGCTTCCCAAACCATATTATTTCCATCTCGTATATGTCTCGCTTTATAGGTTGCTTCCCAACCTTCGTCCTAAGAAAATGGCACACTTGATCATAATAAAATCAGTCCCTTTATGGTAGATCATATTCCGCTTTTAATTTGTTGAATGTTACCAGTTCCCCCTCATCCACTAACTGGTAAAAGCATCTAAGTCCCTTCCTCCTCCATCCCTCATATACACCTCCTTCCCAACCTGGTTGAAAGTCCCACCAACCCCTAAATGGAGTCATTAGCGAAAATTGATTCCTCTCCCCCCCCATTCTCCCATCTTCTCACATGATCCCACACTCGCAATACATGCCTCATGCTGGGCGTACCTTCCCCAAGCCTATGTCTCTCCCTTACCCTCATCCATGGCCAGACCTCTCCCTGAAGATAGCATCTCTCCCTTCTGCCTCCATTCTAACATGTGTCTAATTTGCGCCACCCTATAGTACTCCTTAATATTAGATACCCTCAATCCTCCCTCTCCCGTGGCGACATACATTACTGCCCTCACCACTCGGGGTGGTTTACGCTTCCAAATATACTTAAAGACTTTCCTCTGCAAAGCCCGCATGGCTCCTTCGGGCACAGGTACCGCCAGGGCTTGGAATATATACATTAATCTCGGGAGAATATTCATATTCACTGCTGCTATCCTCCCTAATCATGATGTTTCAAGCCCCATCCGTTCCTCCAAATCTTTGCCCAACTGCGCCAGCAGGCACAGATAAAGCGTAGTTACTCACCTGTAACAGGTGATCTCCGGGAACAGCAGGAATTGAGTCTTCACATATGGGTATCATCGGCACCAACGGAGCCTGCGCGGGAACGCTCCCCAGCGTCCAATAGGAAAGCTTTTGGGAGCATCCCACTGCACCTGCGCCGTTGCCTTCCCGCCTTTCCCACTCTCCCTCTTCCGTTGAGTTTATAACTGAGGCAAAGGAGAGAAGGAGAGAAAAAGAGAGATACAACTCCTAGGGGAGGTGGGCGGGTTGTGAAGACTCAATTCCTGCTGTTCCCGGAGATCACCTGTTACAGGTGAGTAACTATGCTATCTCCAGGAACAAGCAGGAATGTAGTCTTCACATATGGGGACTCCCCAGCTGAAGGATGCCAGGCAGATGACCCCAGAAAGCTGTGAAACCCAGGTTGAGATGGGTCATGCTTCCTCCCATGGATCTCTGGCATCGAATCCCGGGACGGCAGGTAGGAGTTGTTCTAAGTCTGAAAGAGATGCTGGAGAACAGCTTGGAAAAGAAAATCCAAGTATAATTAGTATAATTTGAAGTTTACAACTTGAAAGAAAAACTCCTATGGGGAATACCTTCAACCTTGTCCAATTAGCAGAGGGGGTTCCCTTGACCCATAGGGCTCTTCCTTCCTGATTTGTAAGTAAACTTGCCTTATGCCTATTGGATTAGACTTTTCTTTGGGCTGCTTTGTCATCACCTACGTCAGACGCCAGCTTTTTTAAGCAGAACAACTCTGACTTTTTCAGCATTGATGGCTCTGCCTTTTGAAGATTGAAGTTTTTCGACTACAAGCCCTAATCTACCTGATGCAGGGCCAAAAATCTTTTAGACCTGAAACGTGCCACGTCGTATATTTTGGTCTTTGTGGTGAAAAGGAGCTTGAGGCAGATTGCAGCGTGTATTTTGGTTCCTGTGGCGAAAAGGAACTTCACGCCGACTGTAGCTAAGTGATATAATTTAATTACACAGTTTACTTTTTCGAATGATTAAAATGGAGTAACCACAACGAGAGGGTGGTTTTGCTTCCCCCCCACTTTGGTGCATTATACTCCGACAAAAAGAGAGGGTCTTCTCACTATATATTTTTTCAGAGTTCAACTATTGCATAGGAGAACAGCTTGGCCAAACGAGGCATCCCGACGGGAGTCCTTGTCTAAGCAGTAGTGGGCTGCAAAGATGTGTACCGAAGCCCAAGTGGCTGCTCTACAGATGTCATCAATGGACACTGAGTGAAGTTTAGCCATAGAGGCTGCCATTGCTCTCACATTGTGAGCTATGGCATGACCTTCGGGTGAAAGTCCCTTACTCTCATAGGCAAAGGATATGCAATCTGCAATCCATTTAGACAAAGTTCTCTTGGAAACTGGTAATCCAAGATGACTGGAGTCAAAGGCAACAAAAAGCTGGGAAGCCTTCCTATGTTGCTTAGTACTCTGAAGGTAAAAAGCCAAGGCTCTTTTACAATCCAGAGTATGAAGATTCCTTTCTGCATTAAAGGCGTGAGGCCTAGGAAAGAATACAGGAAGGTAAACCAATTGGTTTAAATGAAAAGGCAAAACCACCTTTGGCATAAAGTGAGGGTGAGTCCTAAGAACTACTTTATCATGGTGGAACCTTGTATAAGGAGGATCAGTCACTAAAGCTTGTAGCTCACTGATGCATCTTGCAGAAGTGAGAGCAATTAGGAAGATTACCTTCCAAGAAAGAAACTTCAAAGATGTAGTGGCTAAGGGTTTGAAGGGCGGTTTCATGAGTTGCCCAAGGACAAGATTCAAATCCCATGTCACAGGTGGTGACTTAATGGGGGGGTTTTGTTAAGAGTAGACCTCTCATAAACCTCGCTACAAGTGGTTGAGAGGAAACTGGTTGTCCATCCAAGGGCTTGTGGAAAGCCGCAATGGCACTGAGGTGGACCCTTACTGAATTAGTCTTAAGACCGGAGGATGATAAATGGAGGAGATACTCCAGCAACGCCTCCACTGGAACTGAAAAGGGATTACGTTCCTTTTTTGAACACCAGATAGAGAACTTTTTCCACTTAAAGGCATAGGCCCTCCTTGTGGAAGGTTTTCTTGAAGCCAAAAGGATATCTTTAACCTGTTGAGAAAGATTGATATCCTTGAATTCTAGGCTCTCAGTAGCCATGCCCTGAGGTGTAGGGACTGAGGGTTCAGATGCAATAGCGCCTCATTCTCCAGAGAAAGTAGATATGGAGCACATCCCAACTCTAGAGGCTTGGCTTGAGAGAGATGTAGAAGCACTGGATACCACATCTGTCATGGCCAGCATGGGGCTATGAGGATCATATAGCCCCTGTCCGTCTGAAGCTTGAATGGAGTTTTGGGAATGAGGGGAATGGGTGGGTAGGCATAGAGGAAGTCCTGACCCCAGTGGAGGTGGAAGGCATCCCTTGCCTGACAATTGTGAGCCAGGATTCTGGAACAGAATCAGGGAAGTTTGGCATTCTGAGGACTTGCAAAGAGGTCTATATCTGGGGTTCCCCAGATCTGAAAGATTCAAGCAGTTTGCTCTGGATGAAGAGACCACTCATGTGGCAGTAGAACTTGACTGAGTTTCTCTGCCACAAGATTTTGTGTGCCTGGTAAATACACTGCTAGTAGGTGGATTTGAAGATCTCTGGCAAAGGCCCAGAGGCGAAGAGCTTTGTTTCACAGTGCCTGGGAACCTGTCCCACTCTGCTTGTTCACATAGAACATAGCTACCTGATTGTCGGTCTGGACAAGAACCATCTTGTAGCTCAGGCGGTCCTGAAATACTTGAAGGGCATAGAAGATGGCCCTGAGTTCCAGGATGTTTATGTGAAGACAAACGTCCTGCTCAGTCCAGAGGCCCTGAGTAAAAAGATTGTCCAAGTGAGCTCCCCAACTCAACTTGGACGCATCGGTCATCAAGGTGGCTTGGTGTAGTGGCTGCTGAAAAGGAGACCCTACGAGAAGGTTTTTCAGTGATTATCACCACTGTAGGGACAAAATGAGGCATGTAGAATTTCAGATTTTGTCCCCCAGGCAACCCAACGCTTATGTCCACTGAGAGGCTAGAGTCCACTGGGCTGCTGTCATGTGTAGGCAAACATAGGGAACCACATGAGCAGTGGATGCCATATGCCCCAGAAGCTGAAGCATTTCTCGAGCAGTTAGAAATGTTTTCATAGATGCTTGCGAGGCCAGCTGGAGTATTTGAAGACAACGTGGTTGTGGCAGGAAAGACCTTGACTGCCTTGTGTCTAGAAGAGCCCCTATGAGAAGGGGTGAGATGAAATTTTGGGAGGTTTATGACCAGTCCCAGGTACTGTAGGATTTGCATTGTACAGAAGAGAGTGGAGCTGGCTTCTGGAGCTGTTGATGCTTGGATGAGCCAGTCGTCTAAGTAGGGGAAGACGAATATCCCCAGAGTTCTCAGGAATGCTGCTACTACTGCCATGCATTTTGTGAAGACTCTTGGGGCGGAAGCCAGTTCAAAGGATAGAACCCTGTACTGGTAATGCCTTCCTTGAAAAATGAATCGAAGAAACCTCCTGTGATCTGTATGGATGAGAATATGTGTATATGCATCCTTTAGATCTAGAGAACATAGCCAATCCTAACTCTGAATGTAAGGAAGAAGTGTTCCGAGGGAGATCATTTTGAATTTTTCTCAGAACAGATACTTGTTCAACTCTCTGAGGTCCAGTATGGGTCTGTATCCCCCTGTCTTCTTTGGAATGAGGAAGTAGGGGGAGTAGAAGCCCATGCCCTGTTGGGATATAGGTACCTCTTCTATTGCCCCTTGAACTAGTGAGGTGACCTCTTGACACAAGAGAGTGGTGAAAGGGCCCCGAGAATTGAACTGTCTTGTAATGGTGGGAGGGGGCATACTGTGAAAATGGAATTTGTACTCCTCTGTCACAACAGAGACAGTCCAGTGCTCTGATCTTATCTGTTGCCATCTTTCAGCGAAATGACAGTCTGCCTGGGATGGTGAGAGGCTTTGGACCCTTTGGGGGTAGGAAAGAGGCAAAGCCTCTGAGGAGGCTGTGTCTGCTGAACTGGTTGAGCTCTGGGAACTTGGGCCTTCCTCTGCTGTCTGGGCTGCTGCTGCCCTTTTTGGGGAGCATGAACTGGGCAGTGGACAGCTTGGGTGTAAGATGGATAGAATTTCTTTTTCTTGTTGAAAAAGGGTTTCTTAGCTGTCTTTTTCTTAGCTGGGTTGGCTGTGGTCCTTGATAATCTCAAGCTGATTAGCTTTGTCCTGCCAATCCTTGCCAAAGAGGTTTTTTCCTGTGCAAGAAATATTCCCCAGCCTGTCTTACACCCATTGCTCTAAATCAGATGCTTGTAACCAGGCAATGTGACGGGCACCGATGGAGATAGCAGAGGTTCTGCTAATGCACTCAAATCAATCAAAAGTTGCACGGTTCATGAACTTAGAAACATTCTGGGCATGTTTGACCAGAGTGAGAAAGTCAGCCCTTTTGTCATCGGGAAGAAGTGGAGCCATGAGTTCCAAGTCTCTTGTAACCTCCCAAAGAAACATACCCATATAAAGTATGTAAGAGCTTATTCTAGCTGATAGCATTGAGGACTGAAAGCATCGATGCCCAAAAGCATCAAGCGTCCTCGATTCACGACCTGGAAGGTTGGATGAATGCGTTTTAGCACTCTTGATCCTACGCATTGCCGATTCCACTACCATGGAATGGTGTGGTAATTGTGTTTTTTGGAAACTGGGACACTGCGGTACCCGGTACATTGTATCGAGTCTCCGAGAATGTGGAGACACTGTTAAAGGTGTTTCCCACATTCTAAGCATGAGATCATGCAAATTTCGGTGAATGGGAAGGGTAGCAGCCTCCTTAGGAGCTGCCGGATACTGAAGAATTTCCAACTCTTCAGCTCTCTGTTCCTTTTCAGGGGTCACAGTGATCGAGAGTCCCCTTGCTACATCACGAATGAAGTCCTGAAAGGACATGTCCTCTGGGGGAGACATCCGACGCTGTGGTGAAGGAGAGGGATCCTCTGGAACAACCACCCCGGTACCGACAGAGTCATCGGAATCATTGGCCTAAACATTTGAGACACCAATCATGGGTGTCGGTAGCAGAAATGGTACCACTACACTTTGAACATTTTTTGAAACCACTAGATGGTTTCTCCATTTTGAAAGAAAAGAGGGCCTAGTGCCCAAAATGGTGCCTGGCACCAAGAGGGGACAGACCCTCCAAAAAAGAAGTTATTATTTTTTTAAGATAAAGAATAAGAAAATAAAGAAAACACCGGTGGTACCGGTATAGGCGTCGACGGTGAAGGCAGACATGACCACAAAAAGAAGATTTTCTGCAGTGACAGGGTTTGCTTCCTGTCGGCTCTGCGGAAAACAAAAAACTGAAGAGGGATAGTTGGAAAGGCGGAAAGGCAACGGCGCAGGTGTGGTGGGATGCTCCCAAAAGCTTTCCTATTGGACGCTGGGGAGCGTTCCTGTGCGGGCTCCGTCAGTGCCGATGATACTCATATGTGAAGACTACATTCCTGCTTGTTCCTGGAGATTTGGCCTTATAAATCTCCTCATATTTATTAGGAATCTGAACTCCTAGATATATAATTGTCTTGTCTCCCACCTAACAGGGAACGTCTTCTGCAACTCTGCCACTACTTAAGTTTAAGTTTAAGGCTTCTGATTTTTCGAGGTTCATTTTGAACCCCGAAACCTTCCCATATCTATTCATTTCCTCCGTTACTGCTGGAACTGGCTGCTGTAGGTGCCTTAAATACAGTAGCACATCGTCTGCAAAGTGATATAATGTGCTCATGCCCCCCCTATCCAAGCCCAATATCAGTTCATTATCCTGCACGCTCTGGGCTAAGGGCTCTACTACTAGAGCAAAGAGTAGTGGGGACATTGGACACCCCTGTCTCGTTCCTCTCTATATATCAAATCCCTCTGAATACCTTCCGTTTGTCTTCATCTGAGCTCTGAGACCATGATATAATCCCTTCACACACTCTTTAAAATGAGGCCTGAATCCCATCTTCTCCATGACGGCATGCAGAAACCCCCAATGTACCCTATCAAATTCCTTCTCGGTATCTATGGATAGGAGCATCATTTCCTCTGCTCCCTGTTGGGCTGCCCACACTATCCCACCATTCGCTTAATGTTATCTGTGGCCTGTTTCCCCCTTATGAACCCTGTCTGATCTCTGTGAATTAACCTCCCCATCCAGGGAGCCAACCGCAGAACCGATACTTTTGCTAAAATTTTAACATTGACATTGAGAAGGGATATGGGCCTATCTGAACCACAGCAGTTTGGGTCCTTCCCGAGCTTCAGCAGTACTGTAATCCCTGCAGTGAGTATCTCTCCTGAGAGTGCTCCCTTTCCTCCCACCAATCCATTAAAGACTCATGTTAGGAGGCCCCCCACCTCACCCAGGAATTTTTTGTAAAAGCTCCCCAGCAGCCCGTCTAATCCTGGTGATTTTCCTGTTGCTAACCCCTTTCCCACCTCATCCTCCAATATTTCCCCCTCCAGCGTTTCCCTGGCCTTGTCTGGCAGAGTAGGCAGCTCCACCCCCTGCAAATACTGCTCTATCTGCTCCTCAGTGATAGCCCCCTGTTTTTGTACAACTTTTGATAAAACTTAGCAAAATGTGCCCCAATTTCTTAGTCCCGCTGGTAGATTTCCCCAGTATCCCCTTTAATTTTCAGGATCATAGCTTGGTTTATTTGCTGCCTTAGTTTCTGGGCGAAAATTGTATTTGCTCCGTCCCCAAATTCATAGTATATCTGCTTTACCTGTTGTAATTGATAGGCCACCGTTTCTGATTGCATTTTTTGCAGCTACATCCTTAAGGTTCCTACTTGCCTCCGAGCCTTCTTAGCTCCTGTTTTCTGGTATACGATCACTGCTGTCTTTATGGCTTTAAGCAGCGACCCCTCTTTCTGCATTCTCATTTTCTTGTATTTGGCTGCCCACATTATGAAGGTGCCCTGCACGACTGCCTTTAGCCCCTCCCATACACTGCTATCTTTCACCTCTCCTGTATCTTTGACCAATATATACTCCTGAATAGTCCTCCTAATGTCCCTGAGTACTTCCTGCTTCTTTAAGAGGTTTTCATTGAGTCTCCAAAACTGAATGCCGCCCTTCCTGTCTTATCTCTATTCAAACTGGTCCATAATCTGACCACGTGATGGGTTTGATTCCTCCCCCTTGCACCTTGTACATCCACGCTTTTTCTATCAAAATCATATCAATTCTGCTAAAGCATTTATGAGGTACTGAGTAAAAATGTGCATTCTTTGCTGTCTGGGTAAAATTCACGCCATGCATCTACCAAGTTAAATCTGCGTAACATCTGATACAAACTCCTTCTATTCCCCCCCCCCCCCCATCCCGAGCCTTCGCTTGTCAATCTAATTTGGGACACATTACCCCATTGAAGTCCCCCCCCCCAATATTAACTTTCCCCTGACCCACTCCCCTAATAATTTCTTCACTTCCCCCCAAAATTCTCCTTGGGCTCCATTAGGGGCATATACTGAGACTATCATCATCTCACCTCCCCCCATCTCTCCCCTTATCCCTACTACCCTCCCTTCCTGATTCCAAAAGCTATTCTTTACTTGGAATTTACTGTCATGTCGAATCAGGATAGCTACCTTACTCTATGTCCTCCGTCCTTACTCCTAGATTTGTATTGGTGCGGGAACTTTCTATTACGCATATGCCTTATATCTCCGCCTTTAAGGTGTGTCTCCTGCACCAGAATGATCTCCCATCTGCCCCTCTCAGCCTCCCTAAAGAGCTGCTGGCATTTGAAGGAAGAATTCAACACCTTTGCATTAGTTGTACCAACTCGGGCCATGGTTCCTGGTTTTCATCCCCCCACCCCGACAACCTCCATTGCTTGCCTTCCCCTTCCTCTGCCCTTCCTTCCCCCCCTCTCCCCCTCCCCTCCCCCCAATTCCATTGTGGTCTTCCTTCTCCCTCTCCAGCACTAATTCCGGTGTGGCCAGAGCCCTTCACCCCACCTCCGCTCATCCCCTTAGCCCCTTCCTTTACCCCCTTTCCCTTTTCCCCTCCTCCACACCCCTCCCTCCCATCTCAATGCCTTCTCCCTCCCTTACTCCTCCCCTTACCCCCCTTCCTTCCACTTATGCAGGCTACACTCCCTATCCTTTACCGACTCCCGTCCCTCTTCCCCCCTTAAATGTCCTGCGAGTCCAGCGTCCCAGTCCCTCCAATAGGCTGTGTCATGCCCATTGCTCCACTCCTGGAATGTCATGTCCTCTGTGCCTGCCGATCTTCTCTCTGCAATTGTAGTCCAGGAAGTCCACTAACCATTTTTCCTTGACTGCCTCTCGCTGCCATTGAGAGGTTCGCTGTTGTGCTGCAGATGCTGGCTTGTCCTTGTATATCCACTCCCCCTCCTGTAGGTTGGGAAGTGCTTTGCCACCCATCTCATGCAGTGCTTTCCTAGCCTCCTGTATAGTTTTCACTCTCCGTGTATTCTCATTGCAGTGATGAGGAGCCCAAATGGGTACAACTATCTATAGCATAGCCCTCTGTGCCTCAAGTAAGTAGTCACCTCCCTCAGTGCTCTCCTCTTATCTAGCGTA
This sequence comes from Ichthyophis bannanicus, assembly GCA_033557465.1. Lineage (NCBI taxonomy): Eukaryota > Metazoa > Chordata > Amphibia > Gymnophiona > Ichthyophiidae > Ichthyophis > Ichthyophis bannanicus. The sequence continues at coordinate 748,094,785 of CM066033.1, forward strand.
CTTTTCGAGAAATCATTATAAAGTTCAATTTCACAGCAAGAGAGGGGAGGAGCAAATGAATTAGGAGAGCCTCATAAAAGGTGGACTCTGGAAGAGCAATGGAGGAAACACCATAACAGTGGGGTAAAAGAAAGCAAGACTGCCACCATGACGCGAGGGAGGGGAGGTCTTTATGCAAAACTGACAAGCCAGAGGGACAGGCATCAAGTAGATGAGCCAAATCCCCTGGACGGAGCCATGTTTCCGTGATGGCCAGAAAAGAAAGGTTAAAGGATGAAAAAAGGTCAACCACAAGGGGAGACTTGTGCCTAAGAGAGCAAGCATTTAAGAGACCAAAATAGAAAGGAAATGCTGAGGAGGGAGTGACAGGTGAGGAGAGGGAGCGGGGGACTGGAACATGAAATGAAATGGAACTGGGAATTGAAATGCAGGTTTAGCCAGCAAAGAGGCCAAGATGCTCTGGGGATGGTTGCCCCAGACCACAGAAATGTGCTGCATAGGAATGAGGACCCTAGGGATGGACCCTAAAGTGACTGACTGGGTTAGAAATTGGTTGAGTGGGAGGCGACAAAGGATACAAGTAAATGGAGCTCACTCTGAGGAGAAGGATATTACCAGTGGTGTGCCGCGGAGATCTGTCCTTGGTCTGATTCTTTTTAACATCTTTGTTAGTGATATTGTGGAAGGGCTTTCGGGTAAGGTTTGCCTCTTGTGGATGATACTAATATCTGCAATAGAGGAGATACCCAGGAAAGAGTAGATAACATGAGAAGGGATCTAACTAAGCTTGAAGAATGGTCAAGAATTTTCCAGCTGAGATTTAATGCTAAAAGATGCAGAATCATGCATTTGGACTGCAAATATCCAAGGCAGCAGTACAGTGTAGGGGAAGAAGAACTTCTGTTCACGAAAGAAGAGCAGGACCTGGGCGTGATTGTTTCTGATGATTTTAAAGTGGCTAAACAGGTAGAAAAGGCGACGGTGAAAGTTAGAAGGATGCTTGGGTGCATAGGGAAAGGAATGGCCAGCAGAAAAAGGGAGGTGATGGTGCCTCTGTATAAGTCTCTGGTGTGACCTCATTTAGAGTATTGTGTGCAGTTCTGGAGATCACACCTTCAAAAAGATATAAACAGGATGGAGTTGGTGCAGAGGGTGGCTATTAAAATGGTTAGTGGTCTTCGTTATAAAGCATATGAGGACAGACTTAAAGATCTTAATATGTATATGTTAGAGAGGAAAGGCAGGATAGAGGAGATATGATTTTTTTTTTAAGTGTTGTCAAGTCAGTACTGACTCCTGGCTACCCAGCAGCCTCTGGGTTTTCTTGGCAATGTATAACTGGAAGTAGATTGGCAGGCCTTTTCTTCTGAGGGATCTCTCCTTCTTTTCTCGTCCCCTCCTCCCCTCCCCAGGTGTCCACCATCTCCCCTTCTCTACCCTCCCACATTCCTGTATATCCTCCTCTCTACCCTCCCATAGTCCAACATTTCCCATTCCCTTCTCTTCCCCCCCCAAGAGGTCCCACACCACCCTTTCCCTTTTCTTCTTCCCTACACCCCATGTCCAGCGTCTCCCCATCTCGTCATCTCCACCCCAGGTATGCAGCATCTCCCCCTCCCTTTCCTTCCCTCCCCAGATGTCCAGCATCTCCCTTTGCCTTCTCAACTCCCTATATCCAACATCTCTACTTCCCTTAGATTTTTTACCAGCCCCCAAGGCCATGTCCAGCATCTTCTTCTTCCTTTCCCCTATCCAAGTCTGTTGCCTCCACCTGCATCCTACCCCGCTGAGGTTGTTCTGCATTTGGAAAAGCAGTGTGGTGGGCAGCATGCCACAAGATCTTTGCACATGCGCGCGCTCAAGGCCTGCATGCCTCAATCCCTCTGACATAAACTTCCTGTTGGGAGTGGGGGGACATGACAGGCTTTGAGCTTGTGCATGTGTTGCCAAAGCATTAGGCCACCTGCCACATGGAGGGTTTTTGAATGCCTTATTCTGCCACAATCTGTCCTCATTGCTGGAACTGGAGACAGAAGGGTGCCAAAGAAAGAGGAGTCAGGGACATAGCTCTAAATTTGTGCACAATTCCCAAAATCAGGGAAGTCTGGTAACATTAAACTAGGTATCAGTTCTTTAGTAATGTTTAAGACTCCCTTCCTTGCCCAGGAACAACTTCTATGCCATCCTTAGCCCTGCCAGACAAGGGACCAGAAGTGAGGCATAGGAACTCAACCTCGATCCTCTACCTGGAAATTCACAGCATCTGCCACTATGCCACAGGGCCAAACCAAATTTTCTTTGTTATCATTTTGCTCTCACCAACTCCTCTGAAAGGAGGTTCACTAACAACTTCCTCCATGACATATATTTTTTAGATTTCCTGATTCAATCCTCCTCCTGCTGCTTTGCAAGAGGTACAATTGCTTAGTTCCCATTGAAGTAAAACCCAAAGTGATCTGTGTTGAGCTGATGAAGGCGTGAAGATAGGTGAGAAGATGGTTTTCCTCCATTTCTGGGCTAAAATTCTCAAGGAGTCACTTAGGGGCTTGTTTACAAAGCCGCGGTAGCGGTTTGCGATCGTAATCGGAGCCGCAGCCCCATTGATTTCAATGGGGCCGCGGCTGCGATCGCGATCGCGAACCACTACCGCGGCTTTGTAAACAAGCCCCTATTTAGAGTTCTAACCTTTATCACACCAAAAACTGGCACATCTTTCTTTGGACAGTTCTCACATTACAGTTCATCCCAGTATGACATTTGCACATCTCTCCATACCTCCTCTCATAAAAGACTCCTGGTCTCTACAGATGAGGGGCTCCAAAGATGGGAGCAATTTCTGGCTTCCTTGGAACTCAAATAAAGAGAAATTCCCTTTTAAGATGTGAAGATTGAGGAAGAATGTGTTGGGGAAGGGGAAAAGGAATGGGGAGGCCAACATATGTCACTTAGAAAGAACTGTCTTCCCTTTTGGAAAACAGTGGGTTAGATGTAATTAAGAAAAATGTGGTTAAAAGTATTTATTCCTCATTTAGTGGTTCGTGACAGCTATAATGAATTCCAAGAGACTGAATCCTCTGTTTCCACAAACTCTCTCCTCTTAAGTATTTATTTAGCTATGCTCCCTGAATGGATTTCAGCCAATACCGCAGAGATAATTAGAGCGCCTGGTGTATGGTGAACTTTGGGGTCTGCACATTCTTTAACCTGTGCAGGGCTGTCAGGACTGAGCAGGGAGAATAAAGAACTCTCTGAAGTGTTACATTTAGGGCAGATGGGGAAAGAAGAACAGAAAAATGGGTTAAGGATGTTTGGTGTTTTGTGAGACACAGAAACATAGAACAATGATGTCGATAAAGACCATGGGGGGAATATTCAACAGCAACAGCTGCTAGTGCTGATAAAGCAGTTAGCTGCTGCTGCTGAACTTTAAACCCGGATCTGCAAACCGCCTAAGCGACTTTCAAAATCATCTCCCTTGTTTCTATCCAGTCTGCCCGTCCATACCAGCTACCGTGCTAAGCTCTTCAATTCCTTCTTTTCCCTTAGGGATCCTCTGTGTTTGTCACATGCTTTCTTGAATTCAGATACAGTCCTCATCTCTACTACCTCCCCTGGGAGACTATTCCACGCATCTACCAGTCTTTTCAGAAATAAATATTTCCTCAGGTTACTCCGGAGTCTATCCCCTTTCACCTTCATCCTATGCTCCCTTGTTCCAGAGCTTTCTTTCAATTGAAAGAGGCCCACTTCTTGTACAATTGTGAGAACTTCTCAGATGTCATGTACTCTGCACCTCTGGAAATAACCATCACTCTGCCCCCTCCTATTATTCCTCACCCGATATCCTCTGCATCCCCAGAATAACCATCAATCTAATAGCGCTACCATTAATCCAAATAATTGGTGATTTGGGAAGAGAGTGTTCATGAAAAAATCAGATTGACTTGCTTTGGTACAATTCACAATATGGTTACAAATCCTCAAAAACAGAGGTGTTTTATTCTTTCCTACCCAACAAAATGGTGGAATGAAGCTATACATAGGTACACAGGAACTCAAAATATATGACCAGTCATTTGTCCATCTGTCTGGGGGAAAAATACTGTACTTCTCTGAAAACTGAACAGAATGGGCCCAAATTTGGCAAGGGGAGAGGTACTGAGGATTGGGAAAGACATCAAAACTGAAAATGGACTGGATCGGGCCACTGTTTCCAGAAAGTTCCCCAAAAAATGTTCCAATGCATTTCTATGGGAAAGTCATTTGCAGCAGCTACAGAATCTTTTGAAGTGACAAATAATGGCTAGATAAATTAGCATGCTTGATGTAATTGTTCTTTTCAGTTCAATGGAATGTTGTAAAGAACTTACACAGAGGGACCCCAAACTTTGTCTGTCTATCAGATATACACGCATACATACAAAGCAGATATACAAACACAAACCTCCATCTTCCCACAGGGAAGACAGACACTCACACAGAGTAAAAAAATGAATGCTGCACTACTACTCTTCAACCCCTCTGCTGTGCTGGATCTTAGTGATGGATCTTAGGGGTATGTTTACTAAACGTGAGTAACGCGCGTAGTATGACGTTAACGACCGTAAGTGCAGTGTAACGCGCGTAAACACGCGCCAACGACCGGTAACGTCGTACTACGCGCGGAAACCGCGCTTAACGATCGTAAAGCCCCGCGGCGCGTTAAAACAGCGCAGAAGGTGGAGAGTGGGCGGAGAGAAGGGGTCAATGGGCGGAGAGGGGGCGTGGAGAGGCTCCCCCTCACTAACGCGCTGTAATTCAGAGCTCAATTCCAACGCGAATGAAAACCTGCCGTTAAAGGCTTTTAAAGGGAAGAGAAACCATTTCCGTCAGCAATGTACAGCAAAACCGGGGAAACACACAAAACGTGAGCAGTGTGATACATGTGCACTGAACAAAATAGCACATAAAACGTTAAAAATGACCACAGGAAACATTTTAAAAAGCATAATACAGCTTGGCAACAGTGATAGCAATGGGCAACAAGGAACAACACTGCCTGGAAAGCACCAAATAAAAAAGAAATGATGTGTGGAAGGGTCTACGCGTCACAGACCCTTTTAAATATCATTTCATTGTAATGGATTGTCCTGGGAGTGTTGTGTAATGTTTCCCAATGATATCATTGTTGCCCAGCTTGGTTATGGGTGTGTGCCCCTTTGTGAGATATTCTCTGAGGTTTATGTGCACCGTTGTCTGCATACAAGGTAAATGAGGTCACAATAAACCTGTTGCAGAGCAGGGTTTCTGACTTGTCAGGCCGGTTTAACTAACTCCAGGGACTGCACTGTCTCTGTGGCTACAGTGTGGTGCAACAGACACAGCCAGTGTCTGTAAAACCAGAAGGTCACAGGTTCAAATCCCAGCTGGGGGTCCTGCCAACCCAGTCCCCATAGCTTTACCCACCACTAAACATTGATAGTAAAAACACACCTTTATTGCAGAGAACATACACATGGCCTATATTTTACCACACCAGAAACAGGCACATTACCGTAAAGCAGAGTTTCGCAAATGTAGTCCTGGAGGGCCCCACAACATTCCGGTTTCATGCTGCCTCCAATAAAGATGCCTGTGCTGCATAGCTATGCACCACCCCCATGTTATGCAGATGTAGCTCATGCATATTTATGAGGGACAGCATGAAAACCCGAACAGTGTTTGGAACACCAGGACTGGAGTTGGGGAACTCTGCCGTAAAGCAGCAGCCAACAGGGCCACACACCCACCCACAGGCCCCATTGGCCATTGCCACCTGGAGAGGCAAGAAATTGGGTCCTGCCTGTATCTCCCAATACTAGCAGTTGCATACCTTAGCAATGCCACCCTACACCTGGGTATATGGTACACAGCTATCAAACGTTTGCTATGAGAACTGGCAGATATCAATTCCTCTGTTAAGCACATTTTGCTCATTGAGCTCCACCATAACAATCATTCTGATGTCTGCGGTGTGTGCTGCAGGTCTGGTCTCTGACAGTGTTCCCCACCCTGGGGAGTGACCCCCCAACAGTCTTGTGTACCATATCCATGCCTGTACTATGCCCAGGACTGGTGTGGTGTGTATGGCTGCTGACCACCTCTATAGTAGCACAATGCTGACATCGGTGTGGGGGTGGTTGTCTGTCTATCCAGTGTGTGGTGGCTGCAAACACCTTCCACAGGCCACAATGCCAGCAATGTTGCCAGAATTGGGCTGCCAATGTGCATAATGAGGAGCAAGGTACCATGGGTAGAGGCCGGACAGGTTGGCCTGGCCAGGGCGCATCTGCACAGGGCATAGGGCAGTGACAGGCACATTGTAGTGGCCGGCCACCACCTACACAGACAGGGTGACCTCAGTATGTGCTGCTGAGAGATCACTCTCACCCTGACTGTGCAGTGACCACAGCATGGCTAGGCACCCCCATAGTGCTATCTAGTATTTCTCTCATGTGATATATATGGGTTGCCTTTTGGGGCCCTGTCACTGATTTAACTGTGTATGCTGACATCCCAGTTCTGGGTGCAGGCATCTCCACTGGGCACTAGCAGACTATTTGCAGCTGGTATGTGTTGTGATGGAGTGGCTTGCACCAGGGGAATATCAGATAGTGGTGGGGTGCAGCATGCCATATCTAGGCCTAATGTCTGTCTGCTATTGTGTTCTGGATGTGTACAGAGCTGCATTGATTGCTCTGTGGGGTGTGTGTCCCTCAGCAGGACCGGGGTTGATGTTCCCTCTCTACGTCCACCTTGCAGGGAGGTAGATGTTGTATCGTTTGATAGGAGACCCTGTTTGCTGCCCTGGGGGAGGGGGTGGTGGTGGTCCATGGGGGCTACACCTGACTGATACAGACAGAGATGTCCAAGTTGTTTCTGCAGAAACTACCTCTCACACTATAACACTGCTGTGGACCTGCACCATGGCCTCTTTCAGCCAGGGACGATGCTGTGGACCTAGTGCTGGGCGCCTCACTGCACCCTCAGGGTGAGCACAGTACCCGCACAATGTGACGGTGTGTAGCTACTCTGTGCCAGTACAACACACGGTCGGTACCCCCTATCAGGCCGAGGTGCTGTGGGGGTGTATTCCCCATGGTGTGTATGTGTGGACAGCTGATTTGCATGTGCAGTGCATCATGGGTGTGACTGGCCCAATCCAACCCTGTGAAACACCAGCACCTGCTCACAGGCTCTGCTAAACCATAGGCCATCACACGTACATCTGTTAGCATACTGCATAGGTGCAGGACACCCTACAAAGTCTGTAATATAAGATGCCCACACTGGTAAAAACACACGTACCCACGCACGTAAACAAACACGTACCCACGCACGAATGTACGCGCGCGGCTACGCACTTACCAATGCACGCACCAACGTACGTGGCTAGGCACACTCCGAGGGTGTTTTTCTGACACCAATACTCAGCGTAACGAAAAACATGCCTCCTCTTTCCTTCTGTAATGTACAGGATGATGCCTGAGACAGCCTTTTGCGTTAGGCACACTGGGGGCTCGAACCCATGCTGCCTGTAACAGAGGTCAGTACCGTAACCATTGTGCTACAGCTCTGTTTCAGTGCTTTGTGTCTGTACGTCTTCTTACGATTAACGCGCAGTAACGCGGCACGGCGCCCGGTAACGCTCGTTAATTTTTCTAACGCGCGGTAGTGGTAACGATGTACCGCCCATGTCCTTATTTGGGGTTTCTTTCACTACCGCGGCTCCTAACGCGAACTGCACTAACGCGATTTAGTAAACAGACCCCTAAGTGATTCTCTGTTATAAATTCAACTTTGATACCTTGTGGCTGAACCATATGCTTTTTTAAGGGGTTCTATGTCCGGTGAGTAGAGAGTAATTTTATAAAGGATTTATTACGCATATATGCCAGTATACCCAGGTAAAATGCCTCAGAAAACTACCCCATGCGAACTTGTATGCAACTTTGGTGCTGGCATGTTCAGGGGTGGGTTTTAGGCAGGGGCAGCTCAAGACAATCTGCTGTCTGAGGTGAGAAATGAGCTGATGCCCCCCACCCCTGCAGCCAAAATGGAGGGGCCTTCTCAGAGCTCTAGATGGGGAACAGAGGGTCCCCTCACAGGTGGTTGCCCCAAGAATAAGGAAAGCAATATGTTTCCAGGCTATATAATGTTTTTTAAAAAGCTTTTTCAATGATAATTATATGCAGCAAAAATTGTAGCAGTTTAATTATATAGCCTGGGAATCTACTATAAATACTGTATATCGAATCCTGACACTACACACTGGACCATCGTGGTTATTAATGTAAATAATATTCTGCAAAAGACACAGAGATGCAAGGTGACCACATACCAAGGAACAAAATCAAAAAGCAAGAACCACGGCACAATTTATAACATCAAAATAAAATTATTATAACTAATTTTATTTTGGTGTTTTAAATTGTACTGAGGTTCTCGCATTTTCTTTTTGAACATATATTCTGCATCCAAAGAAACCCCTCTACAGTGGGTGCAGAGCAGAACTAGGACATTTCCCAAAGAACTCAATACATAAAAAAAAACATTTCTGACTGTAGTGTTAGTAATTATCGCCCCTGCATTTATTTTGTTGTTTGCTTATTGGAATGGGATTTTATGCCTCGTGGATGCCTTGGAGCCAAGCTACATAATCATCAAAAAAATGCATATGAAAGATACCAATTCTTGAGGCTAAAATGAATTTGCTCACTCTCAAATGGTAAACTCATTGACAGTAATGAGTCAGCAAATTATATGGAGGTAAGAAATCTTTTATACCGCAGACAGAGGCCTTGCGTCTGATAGGGTGAAGTTTTGTGAAATTGTTTATCCTTTCATAGGATTTACGTATGGTCTTTATGGCCGTAGATTAAGATGGATCATCTACTCTTCGCTGTCCTATCAACTGATGGAGTGCTTTCATTTTTCTTGTTATTTGTAAATTGTATTAGTTTATTTTATTGTAAACTGCTCTGTCTGCATGGCCAAGGGCGGTATATCAAAACCTAATAAACCATATACCATAATATAAATCCTCACCAGTACTGGCATACAAAACCTCGCAAAAATGAACTTGGACTGACAGAGAAAATCTACCACACTATAACAGCATTAATATCCAAAACTCACACAAGGAAAAGAGCAGCACTGTAAATATTGCAATGGACCTTAGATCCACCTATTTAGAAAACCAAATAAGTCGGTTTACAACTGATCCCTATATAGAAACTCCATGCTAACAGAATACCTGGCTTTGGTCACACACTAAAAAAATAGATAGATCCGCACCAAGTAAGGAATAAATTACCACAAACTGAAAATAAACATATGTAGACAAAAACACAAAGAAATCAGACTGCAACAGCCAAGGCTAATTTTTTGGTGGGGCCTCAGCAGGGCCAGCCCAACCATTAGGCAAACTAGGCGGTCACCTAGGATGACAGCTCTTGAGGGGTGTGGGGTGGCAAAGAGCAGGGCATTCAAAGCTAAACAATAGATTCTGACAGCCATAAGGCTTGCCTAGGGTGCCAACACCTTGAACTAACTCTTGGGCCAACCCTGGGCCTGGGATTAACCTGTATGGGCACAAAGCTGTGTAAATGTTAACACTGCCTCCAATTATCCTCTCATTTGACTGTTCTGCTGCTGCTGATTGGGTGGACCTGATTCCAGAGTGAGGGGCATGTCCCACTCTGACCCACCCTTGGCTGCATCACTTCATGCATTACATCAGGGAAATAGAAAGAGATGCATATGGCTCTGTAATGTACAAAATATAAAGATAGAACATGCAAATTCAAAAAACTGACAGTCTAATCACTAAATTAAAAATAAAATTAATTCATCTATCTTTGATGACTAGCCATTTTATTCTCTAATCATGTTGATCTCAATCTCTAGTTTCTGCTTTCCTCTGTCTTCTCTTTAACTTACTTTTTAGGGTCTCCAGCCCATCTGCCACTTCTCTCCTCTCCTATCTTTTTCACTTCCTTACATTTCTGGCATGTATATTTTCCTTTCAGCTTTCTTCCATTTATTTCTCTCTCTTTTCCTCTTTCTCTCTATCAGTTATGATTTTGCTCCTCCTCTTTACCATCCAGTCTTCAATCCCCCCTCGATACTGATTCTACCACTTTTCAACCCTTAACACAGTTCTCTTTTCCCCAGCCTCTTATTCCACCCAGCTTTTAACTCTCCCCTTTCTCTCCTTCCCCCTCCATGTCCAGCATCTCTCCCCTTTCTCTTCCCTCCATTCAGCACCTCAGTCTATTTTTCTCACCCCACCCCACCATTCCCTCTCTATTCCTGTCCCATGTCCAATATATCCCCCTTTCTCTCCATTCCTGTGTCCAGCATCTCCCCACACGCCATGTCGAACATTTAATCTCTTCCTCCCCTTCTCCCTCCTCTCTAGAATTTTCTCCTATCTCTCCTCTTTCTTTTCCCCCAGTCCACTATCTTTCCTATATCCCTCTTCCTGTTTCCAGCATCTCTCCTCTCTTCCTCCACCCCCTAATATCCATCATCTGCCCTTTCTCCCCATCTGCACTCCAAGTCCCCATGTCCAGCATCTGCCATCCATGCCATGTCTGCATTTTCCCTTTCTCATCTCCCCTCCATGTCTTTCATCTCCCTTCAATGCCCCCATGTCCAGCATCTATCCTTTCTATGCCACCACCACCACAGACCTGAGAAAAGTGGTGGCAGTAGCAGGTCAAAGGCAGAGTGAGGTGGCTGCAGCTGGGCTGTTTTGGAGCATTTTTTTCTGTCTCCAAAACTTTGCTGCCTGAGGCTTCCATCTCACTTTGCCTAATGATAGAGCTGCCCCTTGTTTTAGGTGAAGCACATGAATAGTCACAATTTACACTCATATGTTATAAAACAAATGCATTTGCGCTTATTATATGCATGAATGTTTATGCCTGCTCCTGAGCAGGTGTAAGTGTCTGCTGCTTCATTTTAGCTGTGATTTATGCCGCTTTGCTGGGGAAATGTTATAAAGACACATATGTGCCTATGTGGCTTTATAAAACAGGTTACGAATATGTGCCTTCTTACCCTCTCCACCTAGGTGAGGTGATTGCTATGTTACTGATTGCTTGTTACTGATTGCTATGTGCACTCTCTCCTAGTGGTGTTGATGCACAGCAATACCAATTGCCTTGAACCTCTAGTTAAACTAAAAGCCGCATCCTTTGAAATCTGTTGATAGTGACATCTAATGGTTATATATCAGCAAACTTGGGGGGGGGGGGTCTTCTACTAATAAGCACTAGCTGGCAGCGCTCGTCCTGGCATGCTCTGAAGGCGCAGTGGGACGCACATTGCCAGCTAGCATAGGGCCATGACAGCACAGGATGATGCCCTTGTGCTAATTGTGCAAGCTGTGTTAGGGTCGCAAGTGGGCAGGTTCGGGGTGGAGAGTGGGTGTGATGAATTCAGTGCAGTTAGTGTTGTGTTCACACTGCGTGCTGAGTGAAGGCTCTGCATTAACTGTCGGGGAAATGCTTTCCACATCCCAAACAGTTAATGTGGTGGTGTTGCATGTAATGTGCCATGGTTTTAGCGCTATCGTATGTTACATGCAACAACTTAGCGCCTGTTAGTAAAAGACCTCCTTGGTTTCTTTTTATCATTCACTCCAACTCAACTTCATTCAAACCATCCCTTTCCTCTTCCTTCCCAATCACAGACACACACAGAGACAACACAGATACACACACAAACCCAACATGAAGAGGGATTGGAGTGAATTTCATGAACCATGCTCTGCATGCTCTACCCTTTCTTGACCCCCACAGCTCCCCTCTGGACTCTTTTACCCTATTAATGCCTTATCAGGGCAGAAGTCACCAGTCCCTGCAGTGATTGCAAATGGAGTCAGTAGATCAAGGCCAGTGCCATTATTAATATCTGCCACACAAGAAAATGACATCAGTCTTGGCTTGAAAATCTGGGTCACATTTGCAAGTGGTGACTATCCACCAGGTCATGTCAAATTGCTGACAAATGGCCTCTTGTCTTCAATCTGGAACCTTTATGAACTCTTTTTTCCCACTACAGCTAGAGTGGAAGGTGGATCCTTCTGTTGGCCCTGACTTGATTTCTTTTTTAAAAAATTACCACTGCCTCTGGGACTATGAGATCATGTATTTGGAGGGGCTCTGAGGAATGTATATAGGGCAGGGCTCTGGGGAATTGATTATGTGCTTAGAGGGGCTTTTGGGGGAATGGACATGTGCATGAGAGTCTCTGGTGGTAGTGTATGGTATGGGGATTCTCTGAAAACACTGGTCAACAAATTTTTACAAAAGTCATGTTACTGAAATAAAAATAGTCATTTCTTATCAATTTTTATATGCTGAACACGAATATGACAGTGAAATTGCAAAGTTGGCTCTAGTTGTTTTGTAATCTACAAGAATTAATGTTTACATCACGAAATGCATGTCAATAGTAAATATAATAGGCCTTCAGTTAATACCTGTAAAAAAGCAAGTCATAGACTACTTAGATTTTTTCGCCTGTCTCTTGTACAGCTGTTTGGGAGCTTCTCTGGGGAGTGTCCAGCAGTAGTCAGCCAGCATTGTAGTAGACCATTTTCCCTGGTATCTTTGCTCCATCATTGCGATATTTTGGTGAAAATGTTCGCCCTGTTCATCACTAACCATACCACAGTTGTCAGGAAAGAAATCGAGATGGGAATCAAGGAAATGGATCTTTAGAGACATATTGCAGCCAAGTTTCTGATACTGCATCAGCATGTCTTCTACTAGTACCTTGTAGTTTTCTGCCCTAACATTCCCGAGAAATTTTGTTGACACTAGGCGAAAAGCATTCCATGCTTGTTTCGCATCACCCTGCAGCAAGTTGTTGAACCGGTCATCTTTGAAGAGCTCTCGAATCTGAGGACCCACAAAACCTCCCTCTTTAATCTTTGCTTCGCTGAGTCGAGGGAATTTTTCATGCAGGTATCGGAAAGCTGGTGAAGTGTGGTCCATGGCTTTCACAAAGTTTTTCATCAAATCTAGTTTGATGTGAAGGGGTGGTAGCAGGATTTTGTGAGCCTCAACCATAGCTGGGTGCTGGATATTTTTCTCTCCAACTGTTACATTTTGTCTGCGATTCCATTCCTTCCGCAAGTAGTGCCAATCCCTTGCTCGGCTATCCCACTCACATAAGAAACACATGTATTTTATATATCCCTGCTGCAGTCCCATTAAAAGGGCAACTACCTTCAAGTCACCACAGAGGTGCCAGCTGTATGTTTATGTTTGTTTATTTATTTATTTGATATACCGCCCTACTTTGTCAATCAGAGCGGTTTACAATTCACAAACAATTAGAAACAGGCACAGGGCCAGAAAGGAGGAAAGGAAGTTACAATTGTTGATATAATAGAACGAGAGAAAGGATACAGGACTATACGTAGGGGACAGGATCAGACGAGAGGGGAGGGAAGGTCATAGGCCAAGGAAAAGAGGTGGGTTTTTAGGTCTCGCTTGAAGGTGGCGTGATGGGGTTCTAAGCGGAGGGAGGTGGGGAGTGAATTCCAGAGTGCGAGGCTGATGAAAAAGAAAGCAGAGGAGCGGGTGGATTGAAGGTAAGCGAGGGAGGGAGGGGGAAGGGAGATTAAGGCGGTTAAGGTGGAAGGAGCGGGGAGTGTGTCTGGGGGTGTGAATATAAAAAGGTCTGCCAGGTATTGTACGCCCCTTGCTTGAACCGGAAGATTTTCGGACAATTTACCAGGCCCTGATAATACCACATCTGGATTATGCCAATGCCATATTACAAGGTCTCCCACAATCCACCTTGAACCCCTTACAGCTTGCCATGAATAGTGCAACGAGGGTTCTCCAGGGGTCATCTAAAAGAGACTATGTGACGCCCCTTCTAAAGCAGTTACACTGGCTTCCTGTACAAGCCAGGATCTTATTCAAAACAGTGCTGCTGACATTCAAAGCGGTCAATAAGCTCTCTTCATCTTCACTTTCTGACCTTATCCAAGCAACAGCGCCTAATAGACCAAGAAGATCCACTGCGATAAATATGCTATCATTGCCGAGAGAATTAACAAAATGCACTTCAATAACTGCAAACAGGGCCTTCAGTCTCTGCGCCCCAAGATTCTGGAACTCACTACCAACTAACATCAGGGCAATCACTAACCTAACCCAGTTTAGGAAGGCCCTTAAACACTTCCTTTTCCTTAAATATTTCCCAGAGAACAATGAACCACATCCCCACTCAAATACTTACAACTGTCCCACCACACCCTGTAAGCCAGGCGACCACACCATGTAAGAAGTCCTTGACCATTAAATCTCTTGCTATGTCTTATGTGACTTCATTGTGTAAATAGTTACCTTTTGTTATCCAAGTTGTTTCTCCTGTTAATTGTAAACTCAGACCTATGTACCCTGTCTGATTGTTATGTTCCATGTAAACCTCACTGATGCTGAATAGTGCGATATAGAAGAAATTGTAAATAAATAAATATTGTGGAGTACTAGTGTGAAGAGCCCTGTGAACTAGAGTAAGTAACTTAAACTGAGTGTGAAAGGAGTGGAAGTCAGTAGATGCTTTAAGATATCGTATGTCTCTTTCATGTGGACGGCGTGCGCTACTGGAATAGATGGAAGACGGTTTCCATTGTTCAAAAGCACAGCCTTCACACTCAGTTTCGAAGAGTCTATAAATACTCTCCAGTCTTGTGGGTCATGAGTGATTTTTAAGGCATTCATGAGGCTTTCAATATCGGAACAGAATACCAGATTACTTTCCTTTCCGACTGCATATAGTACACTGCTTCAGCAGCTGTCTGGCACTAGTATTGCATTGCATCATAAAATTATGCAATCAACTCTGGATGATGTGTGCATGCTGGTATTATGCAATGTGATGCAATATTACATCATTCAAGGCTTATTTGGGATGTTGTTGATGTCCCACTGGATAAATTTACACGGTAAAACGTTAAAAATGAACTACATGCAATATCTTCAAAACGAGAGCCAATAATTTTTTTTAATGTTCTATTCATGTTCAGCTCACCAAGATACTACAGATTAGGGCCTTTTAAAGTCAGTAACGATTTCAATGTTGACCAGTGAGGGCTTAGCAAGTCTGTGACTAGGGTGACAAAAATCGTGATGCAGTATGGGCAGAGGGGAATGGCAGATTCATGGGACCAGTTATATGCTCCTCTTTGATGTAGTATGCAGGGTCCTACATATAATTTTCTGGGAGGACTTCAGGGGATCATATCTATGGGGAGATAGAAATGGGGGGCTTGTCTCTGGGGAATATGGATCATATGTTTGAGGAGCTCTGGGAAATGGATCATATGTTTCAGAGGACCAGTTGTTGCTTGGGGAGCAAGGGCTGAGGGAGAGACAACGAGTAGGGAAAGTAGAGGGTATCTGTCGTAAAAGGTTGGAACTCTAGGCCTATGGCAGAAGCCACATGCCAAATTCAGGTCCAGTGGAGGACTGACTTGGTTGCAGTCACTGGATTGTAGCCAAATTGCTACCCAACCTCCTTCTAAACCAAAGACAAGCTTGCTTCACTACTCGAGCTTCATCCTTGCTCTTATCCATTTATCAGCTGAGAAAAAAAGATACTCTCCAGGGGCTCTGGACATCTTTTCAGCTAACAAAACCGACAGTTCTCCAAGGACTCCAGAATCCTGCTCATTCTCCTCTGTGAAATGCAGGTAATTCTCCCAAGGTTCCGCACTTTCCAAATTCTGAAAGGCATTATTCCATCAAAAGGCACTTTCAGGCAAAATCTCCATGAGTAGTATTTTATAACTCATGTTATTAAATACTACTCGTTCTTTCCATGCCCTGCCCAAACGCCACCCCTGAAAGTACATGTCATTGGTCTTATGCATGTACTTACAGAATAGCGACTGCCTAAAGTACGCACACAAATCCTTGAAAATAGGGGAGTTACGTGCATAAATGGCACGTATTTTTATGCGACTCCTTATAAAATTAGCCCCTCATTGTCTAGGTTCATCTACAGCATATGGGCTGCTCCTTGGTACCCCACTCTCTCCATGTTATTTGGATTGTCCAAAGTTTCCTTCTCTTTTGCCTCTGCTGGTTGCTCTGCAGTCCCATTTGGATTCGTAGCAACAGTAATAACTGTTTGCTATGAAACTTCACCTTATTGCCAGCATTACCTGATTTTTCTATAGCCTCATTTCAGCCAGTGTCGGTTGTGATGTTCATGGGTACCATATGCTTGGGCTTCTTTGGAGTCCTGACATCCAAGTAAAGTTGACTTGTAAAGTTATGTACTTTGCATTCCTGCCAGGATTCTATGTCCACAATCTCATTCACTGTATCATAACATCACACCTAGTGTGACTTTATCTCCCTACACTCCTTCTTGGGAACTCCACTCATCAGGCAAATGGCTCTTATCTGTGCCCTTCTCCTCTACTTCCAGCTCCAGACTCTGTTTGTTCCACCTTGCTGTGCCATATGCCTGGAATAGACTACCTGAATCAGTACCTCAGTCTCTCTCTTTGGTCCTATTTAAATCCAGACCAAAAGCCCCTTCGAGGCTGCTTTTGGATCCTAACATCCTTATTTTCCTGCTTAGCACGCATGTTATTTTTCCTATATTACCATTGTACTGTTATGTTTATACTGTGTTTGTTTCCCTTGCCTATAACCTTTGTATTTCTTGTGACCGCTTTGATTGAAGGAAAAGGCGGTATAGAAAACTTGTTAAATAAATAAATAAATGTGAGTTTTAATCATCTCCCTCAAGAACTATCCTAGCTCCATGTTTACTCTGTTTTGTCTGTCTTGAATAGATTGTAGGCTCTATTGAGCAGGGACTTTCTCTCACATGTATACAGCACTGCGTATGCCTTGTAGCACTATACAAATGATAAGTATCTGTGAGGGGGGTGCCAAGATGGCAGCATAGTGTGTTATCTTAGTGCAGCTCTTACCTTCCATGACAAAAAGAAAAGTTAAAACCGGAAGAAACCCCTCGACTGCCCAGTTACCTATTTTGAAGGGTCCAATGTACCAATATGCGCTGCATGGAGTGGTTCTGGTGAGTGACTCCAGGATGTGTCCAGCTGAGCCGACACCTGGATCAGAGGACCTGATGTCAGCAACGGATCTTGAGACCATGTTTTCCCCAGAGGAGTGGAATGTCCCCTCCCCCACCCCCATCCTCCCCCTCACCCCAGATCTCCACTTTGCTTGAAAGCAGTGAGGGCTGTCCACCATTGGAAGTCAGCAGAGTGGGCTTACCTGCTCGAGGGGTTCTGCCTCCATGTATGAGTGGGGCTACCTCCAGTGAAGGCCTCGCCCATGGTGATTCACTGAGGTTTGTGGAGTGTGTGACTGGTGCAAAGAGAGATGTGCTTGAAGCCAGGGGCGCCAAAGTAATGGAATCCATGTAGCAACCAGGTTCGCCTATATATTCCTCTTCAATTGTTGAGTTTTCTCTGCTGAGGCCACAATCTTTTATGCTGGAAATGATATGGTAGGCTATAACTCAGCTGGATGTTGCATTATCTTTGAGGAATAAAGTGCAAGAAAATTCCATTATGCTGGTTCAATATTAGTAGTGTATTGACTCTATGTAAAATAAAGGTAGAAGCTATAAAAGATTGCAGTCTTGCACTATCTAAAAATAATACACACTCGTATGAGAGCTAAATTGGAAGTTCTGAAAAATACCTCTGATGGGTGAAATTTGCATTTGATTGACTTTCCCAAATCTTCTTGAAATTAGCGAAGGAGATGTTTAAGCAGTATATGTTTGAAGTTCTGACTATCCCTCAAGAGTCTCTTCTCCCTATATCTAAGGCATATTATCTACCTATGGGGAAAAATCTCCAAATATGCAGAGTTCAGGAACGGATGTCTTAAATGTTGCAGCTATGTTGGAGTCATCTGAATCGGAATGCATAGTGCCTGTTACACTATTGGTGACATGCTTTGGCAATTGATAGAGGTTGGATTCTATGGATGTATTTTAGAAAGAGGAATGTTTCTTTTCATGGATGTTCGCTTTCCATTTTTCCTGATCTTGCTAGAGAAATTTTAAAAAGATGTTGCGGTTCATGTTAATGAAACCTGGGGTCCTGCAATTGGGAGCCACTTTTTATCTAAAATTTCCTTGCAAATATTTAATTACTTACTATTCTATTAGATATATTTTCTTTCAGCAGAAGGATTAGGCTATTTTTCTAGGTCGGTACTTGGCCAATTGGCGATCTCTATAGATGCGCTGTAATTCACTCATTATTGTAACACAAGAATGTTCATACTACTATCCAATTTTTCCTATTTCTTTTTTCTTTTTCCTTTAAATATTTTGCTCAGATTGTGGGCGAGTAGGATTGAGGCAGTCTTTATTTTCCTCTCTTTTCATATGTTCTTTGGGTCACTACCTGGGATTTATATATAGCACTCCTATCCTTTTTTCTGTACAAGCTTTGAACAAGATTGCTATATAATATTGATAATCTATAAATACAAAATTAAAATAAAAAAATACAAATGATGAACAGTAGTAGTCATAGCAGTATCTGCCATTTTGGAGCACTTCTTATTCAGGACATACATTTAGGCTTTAGGTGACACATACAATATGAGGCTTTCTGCCATGTCACATTTTGTGCAGTGTTACCTCATTTGCCATTGTTGGTATCAGGGTCTACAGATAATTCAGTCATCAGTGCCTTTCCCAGAACTTGTCAGGAACGTTAACATCTAGCCATATGCTTTCTGCCATCTGCATTCTAAGGGCTGCTGAGCAGAGATGGCATACAGCTATTGAAGAAGGGGAGAAGCGTCTTCCGCAATAGATTGGCTATCTACTGAGGAGGGCTGTAACCTAGGATCATCGGGGATGGCTGAACAAAGCCCCTAGGTATGTAAAAGCCCTCAGGTAAGTAAAACATTGAAAAATAGCATAGGAAAGGGAAAAAGGGAAACATCTGGAGAGCCGCATATACTGCTCATATTATGTGAAATAAATTTCCAGAATTTGAATCTGTAATGAAAGAGACTTACTTGGATAAAGTGGCAGTCACAGAGACATGGTACAAGGAAAACAGTGATGGGAACATAATTATTAGAGATATGGTTTCATTTGGAACAAAAGTAGCTATCTGGGTGTAAAAAGAAATGATGAAATTGTCATCCTATTGTCAAAGAGTGCATAATACTGAGCAATAATGTGCCTTATCATGCAATAGCATAAATTAATGCATGCTATTGTGTAACAGTGTGTGCTATTGTGTAATAGTGCACACTATCACTCAGTAGTGCACATTCTTGTGCAATAGTGCTCACTCTTGCTCAATTACTACTATTACTATAACACTTATATAGCGCCACGCACGCAGCGCTGTACAGACATACATACAAGAGACAGTCCTGCACGTCAGAGGCTTGCTTGTCCGAGCTTACAATCTAGTCACAACAATATAGGGCATTATTCAATCAGTGCAGAGTACAATATGGTTTTTACACACTAAAAGCGTTTTGGTAGTGTGTTCGGTCAGTTCGGTCATGAGATGAGGGTTAGGTTAAGATGAAGGATAGAAGTCAGGATCTGAACGCGACATTGAAGAGGTGGGTCTTTAACCTGGATTTGAAGAGGGCTAGAAAGGGTGCTTGGCGTATAGACATGGGTAAGCTGTTCCAGGCGTGGGGTGCAGCGAGGTGAAAGGAGCGAAGTCGGGAGTTAGCGGTGCAGGTGAAAAGCTTAGACAGAAGTAGTTTGTTAGCAGAGCGAAGTTGCCGAGTGGGGATGTAGGGAGAGATAAGAGATGAGAGGTATTGAGGGGCTGTAGAGTGAATACATTTATAGGTCAGCAGGAGGATGGTGAGGAGAAGATTGTGGTCAACAGTGTCAAAGGCAGCCGAGAGGTCGAGAAGGATGAGGACAGAGTAGAGGCCCTTAGACTTGGCAAGGAACAAGTCATTGGAGACTTTTGTAAGAGCCGTTTCAGTGGAGTGTAGGGGATGGAAGCCAGATTGTAGTGGGTCCAGAAGGGCCTGGGAGGTGAGGAAGTCGAGGCAGCGGCGGTGGATTGCTCGTTCTAGTAGTTTAGATATGAAGGGAAGGAGGGAGATGGGTCGATAGTTAGAAGGACAGGTGGGGTCAAGTGAGGGTTTCTTGAGGAGAGGTGTGACAACAGCGTGTTTGAAATCAGCGGGGACAGTTGCAGTAGAGAGTGAAAGGTTGAGGATGTAGGAGATGGAGGGGACAATGGTGGGGGAAATGGGATGTAGGAGATGGGTGGGGATAGGGTCAGAAGAACAGGTGGTGGGTTTGGAGGAGGAGAGAAGGAATGCGGTTTCCTATTTGGAGATCGTAGGGAAGGAGGAGAGGGTAGCAGAGGGAGTGTGGATGGGGGGGGGAGAGTTGAGGAGGGGGGGGGAAGATGAGGGAGGTGGGAATTGGAGGGTAATCTTGTGGATTTTGTCATGGAAGTAGTCGGCTAGGGTTTGGGCAGAGAGGGAGGGCGGGACTGGGGGGTGGGGGCACCTTGAGGAGAGAATTGAGGGTATTGATGAGGCGGCGAGGATCAGAGGCAAGGGAGTTAGTCAGGTGGATGTAGTAGTTTTCTTTGGCAAGTGCTATGGCTGATTGGAAGGAGCCAAGCATGAATTTGAAGTGTAGGTGGTCCTCTGGGGAGCAGGATTTGGTCCAAGCACGTTCCACAGAACGGGCACAGGTGCGTAAATAGTGAGTTGTGGATGAAAGCCAGGGCTGGGGGGCAGAGCGTCTAACAGGACGTGGGATGAGTGGGGCCAGAGTGTCAAGAGCCGAGGATAGTGCAGCATTATAGGAGGAAACTGCCTCGTCGACGGACTTGGAGGACATGATGAAGGAAAGAGATGAGGAAATGGTGGAGGATAGAGTTAAGGGATCAATATTATGAAGGTTTCTAAATAGGTGAGAGGATACAGGACAAGGTTGAGACAGCGGGAGCTGAAGATTAAAGGTTAAAAAGTGATGGTCATGTGAGGGAAGGATTGAGTTGTGGAAGTTAGAGGGAGAAGAGTTAGAGAAGAGTATCAGGTCAAGGCAGTGGCCGTGCAGGTGGGTGGGGGCCATGGAGCAAAGTTGGAGGTTAAATGAGGAGGTGAGGGCAAGGAACTTTAAAGAATGGGGATCGGAGGGGTTATCGACGTGAATGTTAAAGTCGCCAAGAATAAGAGTGGGGGAGGATTGCTTCAGAAAGATGGAAAGCCAGGAGTCGAAGTCGGTAAGGAAAGTCGATTTGGATTTGTTGGGTGGGCAATAGATGACTGCTACTCGGAGGGGAAGTGGTGAGAAGAGGCGAATGGAGTGTACTTCAAAGGAGAGGGAGGAATGCGATTGAGGCAGCAGGAGGGGTTGGAATTGGCAAGAGGGAGAAAGTAGAAGCCCAACACCACCACCACCACCGCGGCCAGTGGATCGAGGTGTATGGGAGAACTGGTAACCGCCGTGGCAGAGAGCATCCGTGGATGCAGTATCATCTGGGGGGAGCCAGGTCTCAGTTAGGGCAAGGAGGTGTAGTGCATTAGTGATAAAGAGATCATGAGTAAAAGCCAGTTTGTTTGGGACCGAGCATGCATTCCATAGGGCACATGAGAACGGGAGAGCGGGGGGGGGGGGGGAGGGGGGAAGGAGAGGGATACGGATAAGGTTGGATAAGTTACATGAGGATTTCTTTTCAGAGTAAGACCGTGGTCTAGGGGGGCTGTTACGTGAGGATCTATTTCTAGAGTAATACAGAGATCTAGAGGGGCCAGGGTATGGGTGGGTGTCTCTGGGTGAGTGTGCCGTCAAAGAGGGACATGAGGGAGGGGACTTGAGGGGGGAAAGAAGGGGGATATTGATGATGTTAGATAGGTTACATGAGGATCTCTTTTTAGAGTGAGCTAGAACTCTAGAGGAGATGAGGTTAGGGTCAGGGTCGATGTCTCTGGTTGAGAGATTGGGGCAAGAGTGAGAGAGGGCGGAGGGGGAAAGGAGGGGGATGTGGATGAGATTAGATAAGATACGTGAAGAGCTCTTCTTAGAATGTGAAAGAAATCGAGGTGGGCCAGGGTTGGGTTGATATTACCTGATGAGAGAAGGAGAAGGAGTGGTAGAGATCAGGGTAAAGCGGAGGCAGTATGGCGGAAGCGACGGTGAGGTTGTCTTAACGAGAGAGGGACTAGTTGAATGAGGGTGTGATGGAGCTCAAGGGCAGATGCTAGGTTAGAGGATAGAATGGAAGGAGAAGTGAGGAAGGTAGCGGGAAAGTAGGGGGGAGAGGAGTGAGGGTGCTGGTAGGAGGGGAGGCAGTTGGGGAGTATGAGGAAGAGAAGGACAATGTGATGTGGGGCCATAGAAGAGGAGTAGTGGGGCTAGGCAGCGTAAGTTAGCTTATAAGCAATGAGATGGCTGCGGGTTCTAAACACTGTGCAGTATATGATCGGTTACAAGAGGGAAGTATACGCTATGCAGTCTATGATACAAGCAATGAGGTGGCTGCAGATTCTAAACACTATGCAGTAAAAGTTAGGTTACAAGTGGTGACTGCACGCTATGCAATGTAGGTTAGGATACAAGCAGTGGGTAGTGGGGAGACTATGGCCTGTGCAGCAGGTTCAGTGTAAGCAGTGGGTAGCAGGTTCAATGTGGGTAATCAATGCAAGCAGTGGGAGCAAGTTCAATGCAAGCGGTGGGTAGCCAGTTTGGTGCAAGCGATGGGTAGCCAGTTCAGTGCAAGCGGTGGGTAGCCAGTTCAGTGCAAGCGATGGGTAGCCAGTTCAGTGCAAGCAAAGTGATGGGTAGCTAGTTCAGTGCAAGTGATGGGTAGCCAGTTCAGTGCAAGTGATGGGAAGCAGGTTGAATGCAGAAGTAATTGCAGGTAATGGGGTTGTGGTAGTGATGGAGCAGTGGGTGGCAATGGTGTCAGTAGGCTGTGGGTAGCGGTAGCATTGGTGGGTGCTTACTTGGTATGGGAGGTGGCGAGTGTAGGAAGGCGAGCTGCAGAGTTGCGAGCTGTGGAGGAGCGTTTGGTTTCTGACGCATTGGTCAGTGATGCCTACTGGATGATCTGCTGGTGATGTGTTGCTGGTTAGCGCCAGGGCGCCTTGGTCCCCGCCTAAGGGCCATGCCAAAGGGCCCTCTGGTGAGGCCCTCAGACGCGGGCCCACCCAATGGTGCCTCCTCCCTCAAGCCGCTGGCCCGGCGTGCTCCTTGGGCTGGTGTGCGGCTGCTACTGCGCCCAATGGCGCCTCCTCCCTCAAGCCATTGGCCCAACGTGCTCCTCGAGCCGGCGTGCCCATGGTAACCGCCTCTTTCTTCCCTCACCCACTCAGGCCCGCCTCGAATCCACCCGACACTCTGCTTTCTTTTTTCTATGTCCCGCCCTTTGGAACTCTCTTCCCCTACCTCTTCGTTTAGAACTATCCTACACTCGTTTTAAAGTCCTTCTCAAGACCCACCTTTTCTGTCAAGCGTTCGATCTCCCTCCCCCTATTGATGATGTCTTCCCCCCCTAGTTCCCTATTTCTTCTCCCCCCCCTACTTCCTTCTGTTCTTCCCCTCATTGATGGTGTTTGTCCCCCTAGTCTCGCCCCCCATTCCACCTATATTTGGCTCGTGTTTCCCCCTCCCCTCCCCATTCCTTTTTAATCCTTTACTATTTTTAAGTTATTATTTTTATTGTTTTTATTTTTATTGTTTTACTGTCTTACTGTTTTGCTTTCTCTTTATTCTTTGCTATTTCTTTTGCTGTTCTATTATTTTTTGGCGTTCTTTTCTCTCCTTCCTTTCTCAGCAGTTGTCACTTTTTATGATTGTACACCGCCCTGACGCTTCGGCCTGGGCGGTCTATCAAGTGTTTTAATAAAGATAAAGATATAAAGATAAAGATACTGCGCCTGATGGTGCCTTCTCCCTCAAGCCGCTGGCCCGGCGTGCTCCTCGGGCCGGCGTGCGGCTGCTACTGCGCCCGCACACGGCTGCTACTGCGCTCAATAGGGTGCACTATTGAACAGAAACAATACGATATGAAAATAAACAAAATTTAAAAATTAAATGAAAAAAAACAAAAGTTTTGGGCCTGCACAACCCCTAATAATTATACCAGGATATAATCTATTCAGGAAAGATCGGGTAGGAAAAAAGGGAGGAGGAGTGGCACTATATTTAAAAAACAATATGAAAGCACAGAACTGCAGGGCTTACAAAGGAAGGAGGAGGCACTGTGGGTTAATCTGGAAAGAGGAATGGAAAATCTGTTTACCTTGGTGTGATATATAAACCTCCCTTGCAGGCAGAAGAAAGAGATTTAATTGAAGACATTCACAATATTGCCATGAAAGGGGAAGTACTATTTGTAGATTTCAATTTGCTAGCTGTTGAGTGGGATATCCCTGCTGCTGTGTCATCTAGAAGTAGGGGGATCCTGGATCTCTGTAGGGAGACCTGTTCTAGCAACTTGTAATAGAACCCACATAGCAGGAGGTGATACTGGACTTGATGCTTACAAATGAGGAGAGTGTTTCTAATGTTTTCTAATGTTGTAGTAGGTGATCATCTGACATGCAGTGATCACTGGATGGTGAACTTCAATATTAGGACACGGGTGAAGGCGATTCATTAAAAAGTGAAGGTTCTAGACTTTCACAAAAACTAACTTTGCAAATATTGGGGGGATACCTCAAGGAGTCATTAGCTGGATGGAAACATCTAGGGGGAAGTAGAACAACAGTGGGCAAAACTGAAATGAGATATTTTAAGGGTAGCAAACCTTTTTTTTAGGAAAGTAAATACAAATAAGAGGAAAAGGAGGCTGCTATGTTTTTCAAAAGAAGTAGCTGAAAAGATAAGGAAAAAGAGATTAGCTTTCATAAACTATAAGACATTTCAGAAAGAGGAAGACAAACATCAGTCTCTGGAGAAGCTAAGGGAAGCAGGTAAAGTAGTCAGGAATGCAAAGATGGAAATGAAAGAAAAAATAGCCCATACAGTAAAACATGGGGACATGACTTTTTTTGAAGGACAGGAATAAGTAGAGGCTAATGAGGAAAAAACAGAATTGCTTAAGAAATATTTTCATTCTATGTTCACAGATGAAGGGCTGGAAGCGGGACCTCAAAAAACAAGCACATATAGGAATGGAAGCAAGATAGAACTTGAACGATTTTCACAAAACTGTGTTCATGAGGAGCTAACAAAACTAAAAATGGATAAAGCTTTGGGGACATACAGGATTCATTCAGTGTTATTGAAAGAACTTAGGGAAGTACTGGCAGCTCCACTGGATGACCTTTTCAATGCTTATTTAGAGTCAGAAATGATCCCGGAGGACTGGAGATTGGTTAATGTGATTGCTGTCCACAAAAGCAGAAGTATGGAAGAGGTTGGTAACTATTGACAGTCTGATCTCTGTGATGAGTAAATTAATTGAATTGCTGCTAAAATAGAGGATGATGTGCTTTCTAGAATCCAAGGGATTACAAGACCTGAGACAGTATGGTTTTACTAAAGATAGGTCTTGTCAGACGAATCTGATTGATTTCTTTGACTGAATGACCAGAGAATTGGATCAGGTGAGAATGCTAGATATGGTATACTAAAATTTTAGGAAGGCCTTTGACACCATTCTGACTTGGTTACTTATAAATAAATTGAGTGCCCCTGGGATGGACCCTAAAGTGAGGGATTCAGTAAGAAACTGGTTGAATGGGAGGTGCCAGAGGGTAGTAGTAATTGGAGATCATTCTGAAGACAGGGGCATTAACAGTGGTGTGTTTCAAGGATCGGTCCTTGGTCCTGCTCTTTTTAATGTTTTTATAAGTGATATTGAAGAAGGTCTTTCAGGAAAAGTATGCATCTTTGCAGATGATACGAAAATCTGCAACAGGGCAGACCCCCTGGAAGATGTGATTGCATGGGGAGGGATTTAGCAAAGCTTAAAGAAGGGTTAAGAATTTAGCAGCTAAGACTGAATTTAAAAAAATACAAGGTCATGTATTTGGGCTGCAAAAAAACCCATTTGGAGTACTGTGTCAATTTCTGAAGACCACCCCTTCAAAAGGATATAAACAGGATGGAGTCTGTCCAGAAGGTGGCTACTAAAATGGTCGGTGGTCTAGCTTATAATGCATACCGGGATAGACTTAAAGATCTCAATCTGTAGACTTTGGAGGAAAGGAAGGAGAGGGGAGATATGATAGAGACATTTAAATGCCTCCATGGTATAAATGCACAGGAGGTGGCCCTCTCCAATTAAAAGAAAGCTTTGGAACAAGGGACCAGAGGATGAAGGTGAAAGGGACAGATTCAGGAGTAATCTGAGGAAATATTTCTTTACAGAAAGAGAGATATATACATGGAACAACTTCCCACGAGATGATGGAGATGAGAACGGTATCTAAATTCAAGAGGCATGGGAGAAATAGAGGATCTCTAAGGGAGAGGAAGGGACTATAGAAATGATTAGTTCTTATGGATAGGCAGATTGAATAGGTCATACGGTTTTTCTATGTTTCATCAGTGTGCAGTTTTTTCTGTTACATCGTTCTGTCCAGGAGTATAAGGAATTGTGCTCTGAGGCTTGATCCATTGTCACTTGAGGTATGCATGAGTTGCTTTGTTCATTTACTCTCTAGTGTTTCACTTTTGTCTTAAAAGATAAATAAATCTTTGTATATTGGTGTTTCCAGAAGGGTTTGCTGTTTTCCTTGGCCCAGATAGATCCCTGTGAATTAGTTTCACTGGCCATCTTGCTCTCTTGTGGCTGTCTTTGGGTAGCTATTGCCTTTGAAACGGCACATGCATGTCAGGATCCCTGAGCTTAGGGATCTTTTAAAAACTACTGTCATCCATTTGTTCAACTAGTCTTTTATTGCATCTAGATATCTGTGCCATATGTGCACCTAGTTCTTGTGTGGGGGTTGTGCGACTGTTTAGCTTTCTCATCTGGGTAGATTATTCTATAAAAGTTGTCATCTATAATCCCTTGGGCCACTGTGTCTGCTCCCTTCTTAATCAAACGTATATTCTTGCAGATGTGGACAACGAAACCCTTGCTTGTCAGGCATTGTACTGAAACTAGACTTCCCTTCAGATCTCATAAATATACCTTTCATTGCAATTTTTTACCTATGTTCAGCGATGGTGCTAAATTTCAGCAATCCTTGCCCTTTTCCCATTACAGCTGCGTATTTCCCATTTGCTAGGAACACTTTGATACAATAATCAATCTCTGCAAATGCTCAAATATGTCACTGAGGAAAAAAATCTTTTATTATTTTTTTTATTTTATCACATGGAGTGTTGCCCCTGAATCAATGCACCAGTCTGCAAGGCTGCCTTCCTGGGTGATTTTAAAAGGGAAACTCTGAAACCATTCAAAATTTCTTTGGTTATTTGCACATTTAGCAATTTTATTTGTCTCAGCTAATCGCTCAGCTAATCTCTGTTTATTCTCAGATTTCTAGTCTGATATTCAAAGCTATTTAGGCAGTTCGTAGATCTGCAAACTGTCTAACTGGTGCTCAGTGGGATATTCAGTGGCACTAACAGTGTGCTCCGGGGCGGATTGAAGGCAATACCCAGAGATAACTGTCAAGTGGTGATATTTAGCCGCTAGCCAGTTATCCTAAAGTGGCTAAAGTTAGGCACTTGAAAGGCTCATCTAACTAGCTGCTGTAGCTAACTGGCCAGTGGCTGAATCTTGCCACTAGCTGGTTAGCTAACGTGCTATCTGGCCAAACTGGATATTCAATGCCGGTGGCCGGATATTGCCCCAGCATTGAATATCCAGGTTCAGGGTTCAGCGGTGATGGCTAGCCACTTTATCAGTGCTAGCCGTCACCGCGGAATAGCCCCCTTTCTTTTTAAATGCCTCACTTTTCTGTAGTGGTAGCAGCCTATCAGCTATAGCACCGACTGTGCGAGCCCTTTGAGCTCTGCTGGGTGGTTTCTGCCTATTAACTGCCCTTTCCTTCCTCTTCCCCCCTTTTTTGTTCACTGACTGCCACCCTTTCCTTTTTAGTTTGTTTTCTGTCCCTTTACTCCATCCCCACATAGATCCTGATTGGGTACAACCATTCTGAGTACGAAAGTTGCTCCCTCATTGGGTACAGAAGTGCTAATTGTTCAGTTTTAAGGACTCTCTCTGGTCTGCTGAGGCAACTTCTGCCTCAGTCTTTTAGTTTTTCATGTGCAAGGCAGCTCCTGTTCGGTCTTGATTTTTTTTAATAGACTGCTGAGTGGTCTCTATTAGTTGCTCTTCCCCTCCACCCCAAATGTAGAGCTATTTCAACAAATGTTGTGCCTTTTCCAGGATCAACAAATGTTGTGCCTTTTCCAGGATAAGACGGCTCATGATGCTTGCGTATGCTCTTGTTTAAGCTCTGTGAGTGAACGCATCTATGAGCCTCCCTCACCCACAGTCCAGAGTAAAGCAGACTCTGCTCTTGATTCTAATGCATTAGGAAGTCTTATGAATCTGTAATATCATTTTCTTTCAGATCCTCTCCCATGCATTGATTAATATGTTCCAACATTTCTGCTGAAATGTGGATATTTCAAGCCTTACAGAAGGATCAGGTGAGTAGATGTCAAAAATGTTATGCTCCTAAATGTGACTTCTCTGTCCTGTCTTGGCTGTGACCTCTGACACTTCAGCCTAAGCCTGTCCTAAAGGCCCTAAGGTGCTTCAAGGGAATTAGCACTTGAACTGTTTGAATGCATTGTTGGTGCTTTCTAGAAACTGTAGTTATAGAAGTTAATAAGGCATATACTGTAAATATTTTCCAGCTAGCCGTGCTCACAGTCACACTTACTTGTGTTTTTCCTGGGGGGAGGGGGAAGAGAAGGAAATACCATCTGCTAAAACTCTTCTTCCTCAGATGGAGGCACCAGGCACCATGCATTCAGGGACCAATGGAGCCAGAAAGGTCATCCCCAAACCTAGGAATGTCCACACAGAGGTGCTAGGCCTGTATGGCACAGTGCAAGGTGTGAAAAGAGGGGGAAGGCAGGTCAATGCCACCACAAACAATAATATACAGTATACCACAGAGAGCACTGTAAATAAAGTATTCATTTACTTACAGGAAGTGTCTGTAACTCAACTTTATTCTTCACCACCAGGCCCTACTCAGGAAGGTTCTGTTCTGGTCCTCCCACTACTTGGTCTGCCTTCTCTTCATTCTCTGCCAGTTCTAGTATGTCTTCCTCCGGAAGTGTCTACTAGTGGGTTAGGGCCAAATTATGCAACATGCAGCAGGCCATAAAGATGTCACAGACCTTGGAGGAAGGGAGGCTGCTAGGAGCTCTCCCTCAAATCTATACAGGCATCTGAATTTGAATTTTTGCAGGCCAAATGTTCTTTCTGTAATAGCACTTGTCTGTCCATGGGCCTTATAGTAGCATTCCTTGGCTTCACCTTGGAGGCCTGCAATGGGAGTCATCAGTCAGATTTTCTGTGGATAACCTCAATCACTTGTGCTTGAGAATGGAGAGGAAAAAAAAATGTGTTGTGCACTGTTGAGTTGGCAGGCTGCTCTGCATGACCGGAACTTCCATGGTGCTTGATCATGTGTCGTGGAAACAGAGTGAGATGCTTCTGTGGAAATGATTGCTTACCTAGAAACTATTCCCTGCGGATCTGGCCACTCTTATATTTATTATGTATTCCTGACCAAGACAGAATGTAGGCATCGTGATAGGATCCTGGGAAGTTTGGGAAGATATCAATGATAACACCTTGGGCACTGCAGACCACCTGCATTTTGAGGAAGTTAAAGGCCTTTCAGTTGTGGTAGTTTGCCTTACT
Organism: Ichthyophis bannanicus; assembly: GCA_033557465.1. Taxonomy (NCBI): domain Eukaryota; kingdom Metazoa; phylum Chordata; class Amphibia; order Gymnophiona; family Ichthyophiidae; genus Ichthyophis; species Ichthyophis bannanicus. The sequence continues at coordinate 748,124,642 of CM066033.1, forward strand.
CTTTCTAGGTGGTCTGATTGCTTTAAACTGGGAATCCAATGTACAGACAGAAATCAAGCCCTGCTGAATGTGTCAACAGGAGGCAAGCTCTCCCCCTCAGCTGCAGACTGAAGAGCAGAGGCAGGCAAGTCAAACAATATTTAAGAATGATAGAAGTGAGGTTACAGAAAAATAGGACAGACTTGACAGATAAGCGATTTTAATACAAGGCAGACTGAAGGAAAGATGTAGCCAGGCAGAGCAATATTTAATAAATAAATAAACAATGACAGGTAAATAGAGTAGACCTAGAAGTTAAGAGATTTTAACTCAAAGGCAGCCAGATAAAACACAACAAATAAAAGCAATAAGTATCGGTGTTTTAAGCAGACAATATATGCAATAACAAAATTAATAACTGTGGTAGCTAGCAAGGGAGTAACCAAATCTAGCTCAGACGAGTACTTGAAAGTAGCTCTCACCGGGCAGGGAGAATTCCAAGAAGACTGTTGCAGTGTTAAATGCAAATACATATTCTGCAAAAACAGAGAGGAAACCACACACCTTCTTTCTTCCTCCAAACTCTCTACCTGTTCCTCTGATCCTATTCCCACCCATCTCTTAAGCTCCATATCCTCCACTGTTGTCTCTTCCATCTCTCATATTCTCATATCCTTCGATCCTGTCTCAGATGCAAGTTGTTATGTGAGATGCCATCGAAAAGGAGGATGTTTCTGAAACCAGCAACGGACACTCTGAGCTGAGAAGGAAATTTTTTCTGCACATAACAACTTCCATCTGAGGCAGGATCGAAGGATCCGAAACACAGCACTGGGTCATGGTGTTCATGATGCTTTGAGAAGAGTCGGCCACAACTTTCCTTTCTATATTGCTGAAGAAGAGAGGAGGAGGAGTTCTTCCGCTTAAGTTTAACAGGATTTCTGGTTTGTGGATCGTATAAAGGACCCAACTGCCAGCTAAGTGGAAATTTGGTTTTCTAAATTCTTTTTATTTGTTTAATACTTAGCATTGTGGCTTTGGGGGTCCAATTGTTTATATTGTTACAGGACTGTTGCAAAATAAAAAAGATTAAAGGGAGAGGTCCGTTACTCGATGGGGTTTCCTGTCCCCTGACCTGACGGACATTCCTACATTTAAGATATATATATTTTTTGTAGTTTGTTTTTTTATGTTTGTCCCTATTTGTGATCTGATTGCTAAACTGTATTTCTTTCTCTATAACATCAACAAAATTCACCCATTCCTTTCTGAACACTACTAAGACACTTATCCACTCTTTAGTTACCTCCCGTCTAGACTACTGTAACCCATTCCTTGCTGGTCTCCCTCTGAATCATCTCTCTCCCCTTCAATCTGTTCAGTGCTCTGCTGCATGGCTAATCTTCCGTCAGACTCATCATGCTCATATCACTCCTCTTCTCAAGCCACTTCATTGGCTCCCTATCCATTCCCACATCCAGTTCAAACTTCTCCTGCTGACCTATAAGTGCATTCACTCTGCAGCTCCTCACTACCTTTCCTCTCTTATCTCTCCCCACACCTCTCCTCGGGAACGCCACTCTTCTGGCAAATCGCTTCTATCTGTGCCCTTCTATTGCTAACTCCAGACTTCGCTGCTTTCACCTTGCTGCTTCTTATGCCTGGAGCAAACTACCTGAGTCTGTACATCAGGTGCCTTTTCTAACCCGTTTCAAATCCAGGCTGAAAACTCACCTCTTCGCTGCCGCTTTCAGATCTTGACTCACCTGTTCTCCTTCATGTCTCCTTACCATTCCCCCTAGATGTATCCCATGTCTACAGCTACTGTGTTGTCTGTCTTGACTAGATTGTAAGCTCTGATGAGCAGGGACTGTCTCTTACATGTCTGTGCAGCGCTGCGTACATCTTGTAGCGCTATACAAATGCTCAGTAGTAGTAGTAGTAGTAGTAGAAAAGCTTTTTTGCTGTCCTACGTTATGCGAATAGACTAGTCGCATAAAGGCAGGAATGACATGGATAGCAGCTGAATATCGCTGCCGTCTGGATAAATGCTGACAGCACCCTTGATCCTCCAATGATTCACCCCAGGACTGTCTGGTTAGTACCACTGACTGTTTCTCTTAGCGCCCTTCGTCTCTACTACTACTTAACATTTGTATAGCACTAAAATGCACACACAGGGCTGTACACACACCTGTAAGACACAGTTTCTTCTCCAAAGAGCTTACTATTTATCCAAAACAGATAAATACAACAAACCGGGGATTAGCGTGGAAACTAAGAGAAATGGTTATGACGCACATGGGTGGTAAACAGGATAAGGGGGATCGGGATCTGAAAGCAGCCTCAAAGAGGTGAGTTTTTAGCCTGGATTTGAATAGGACCAGAAATGAAGCATAATGTATTGGCTCAGGTTGTCTGTTCCAGAAGTATACAGCAGCAAGGTGGAAAAGTCTTGAGTTGTCATTGAAAGAGAAGGGCACAGAAAAAAGGTATTTGCCTCATGAACCGTTTTAGAGGAGGGAGTAGGAGGAGAGAAGAGAGGAGAGATCACGAGGAGCTGAAGAATGAATGCAAATTCAAATTGAGTGCCCCCAAGCAAAATATTGGAAAAGGTCCCCAGAGCAGGGGGAGAATCCACCACAGAAGAAGTATGAGTAGCTATACTGTAAATGGGCCCCCTCTTTCTCTGGGTCCCCCTATGGTATCAGTTTGGTTTGGACTGAATGCAGAACAGATAGGAGCAACTGCATGGCCAACTTCCTGGAATGTCAGGATCTGGAATTAAAAAAGCAACCACCTCCTCCTTACCGCTCTGACATGCCCTGAACATTTAGTGTTGACAGGATACACAGGAAACACAATAGTGGGAACCACATACATGGTAATCGTAAGCCTCTGTCCCGTTGGAAAGTTGGTTCATTAACAGTAGATTATAATCAAAGAGAGGGACCAAAATAATCTGAAAACAATAATGTTTTTAACATCGTACAAAAGTCCTTAATGTCTCTGATGGATCTCATGTATTCTGGTAGAGAGTGCCATATGGCGGGCGCAGCAAGTGATGAGGCTCTTCTGGCTGTAGACTGGTTGAATTGTTGGAATTCAGCAGGAGTAACAATTTTATTTATCATGTTACTGCGCCTGGGCCTTGTACAGGGGTCCTTGATCAAAAGACTTTGAAGGACTGTAGCAGAGGTATTATGATAGATTTGGTAGATGTTTAAAGATGCTTTGTAACGTACGTGTGAAAGGATTGGTAGCCAGTGACGTTGTTGAAGAATTGGGGAGATATGTTCTTTCCTGGGTGTACTTGTAATAATCCTGGCTGCTGTATTTTGAACTAATTGGAGAGGGTAGAGGGACTGTATTGGTAGACCTTGATAAATTGAATTTGCACAATCCAGAATGGGGGTGATTATTGCCTGACACTCTGAGCGGAAGTGATCATTATTCAAAATAGGTTTGAGCCGTCGAATGATTTTTAGTCTGAGGTGTGCTTTGGCAGCAGTTTTCGTTATGTGAGATCTTAAAGACAGACTTTTGTCCAAGGTTACACCTAGATATTTTACTTCCTCCTTTACTGTTATGGTTTTGTCATGGACAGTGATTGTTTTTGGAGGTGAGAAGGAGGAGCTTCTGGTGATAAACATTGCTTCTGTCTTATCACAGTTTATTGAGAATTATTAGTGAGCCAAGTAATCATATCTTCAAGGCACTTGGTTATAGGAGTCAGGTCCGGGTTGTAAATGTTAATGGGGGAGTAGACCATGATGTCATCTGCATATAGGTGATAAAGCATTTTACGTTGTCTGATTATGCTGCAAATGGGCTGAATGAATATGTTAAATAGTTAATAGTTGAAGATGATTGGGTATTGGTGACTTTGCATATCTCAGCTTTGTACACCAATGTTCCTCAAGAAGAGACAGTAGACATTGCGATATCTTATTTGAAGCAGACAGATTCATCCCCTTTATGGATTGTGTTTCTGTGTCAGTTGCTCCTGCTGGTCCTAGGATGTAATTATTTTGAATTTCAGGGACATTTTTTTCATCAACTACATGGAGTAGCGATGGGTGCCACAGTGACTCCCCAGTGGCCTGTTTATATATACGGGCTTTTGAAGAATGATTTTTGTATCCTTCTCATTTTTGGCCCCAAGTGGGATTGTGGACCCTTTATATTGATGAAGTATTCTTAATATGGAAGGGATCTGAGATTGTTCTCTCAGAATTTCCACAATGGTTGAATTCATTAGATCCACATCTTCAATTTACTACTACGACTACTACTATTACTATTTAGCACTTATATAGCACCGAGCACGCAGCGCTGTACAGGCATGACATGCATATAAGAGATATACATACGAGAGACAGTCCCTGCTCGTCAGAGTCGTGTTCATCCGAGCTTACAATCTAATACTCATCCGAGTTTACAATCTAATACAACAAAACAAAGCGATAGTCAATTTGGTGCAGAACATAATTTACACCACAGATATCAATGGATGATATTAATTTTTGTGACATTCGTATTTTTGTGATGTCCATTTATCACAAGAAAATGGACTGGAATAATTTGATGAATTTTGGGAGTCATCATCCTTGTCACCTGAAGGAAAATATTCCTACCAGGCAATTTTTAAGACTTCATCGCCTGTGTACTTCCAAGGATGAATTTTTGCTCCAGTCAAGATCTATGAAAGAACGTTTCCAGGGTAAAGGCTAACTTGAGGGTGCCATTAGTCGTGCCCACAAGAGAGCTAAAAATGTAAATCATGAGTGGTTACTGTGTTTGAAGAATCCAGAACCACAACACGGAGCACTTTGCGTTTTGCCATATTCTTCCCAGGTTTTTCAAATTAAACACTTTGTTTTGAAACACTGGAATGTATTATGGGTACATCCAGTTTTTGCCGACCCTCCGCGGTTTGATTATCTACAATTTAAGGGACATGTTGGTTCATTCTAGGATGTGTGTTGGGGAAGGACAAGATATGCCTCGCCATCTGGGACAAATGAAGTGTGGCCATAGTGTTATTTGTGCTCATACTATGGAATTGCAATGTTTCACTCACCTCTCTATGGGTTTTGCATTTGAAATCTCCTACAAACTGTCTGAGCTAAGAAGTCATTTATGCGATTTGTGTCTGTGTCAGTTACTGTATACTGGACACACCACTCGAGCTTTTAAAGCACGAGAGTGAAAGAAACTGCCCTACTTGTTCAACATTGGCATTGATTACAACACAAAAGCAGACAATTTGTGATTCTTTGAGCAACAGTACATTTTTCAATGGCAGACCCGTGCCCCACGGGGGTTGAACAATGAGACTGAGTGGCATTGGTTTTACTGAAGCATCACTCCTTTGTTGTTTATTTATGAGGACTGCTTATGTGTGGTGTTCAGAGGAATGGTCGGCCATGTTTGTCTAGTTGGTGAGGAGAGAATTTGGATTAAACAGTCTGTTGCTCACTAGTTCCAGTATTTATTGTTTTCTTATTTTTTGACAGAAATCCCCGATGAAACGGGCAGGTGAAAACTGTGGCCAAGGTTGGAGTGTTGTCAAGTTAAAGTGTGGTCACTGAACTGTTAATGATTTTTTTTAAATTCAAGATAAGTCACTAATTGAACTTTTTGTCTTATGAATTTGTTGTGGAACATATGGTTCATATATTGTGATAAGCAAAGAAAATAATATAAGAAGCAAATATATTTATTTATTTTATTTATTTATTTAGACAGATTTGTATTCCACCTTATCCTTCAATCAAGGTGGTCACATCACATCACAATTGGAGGGTTACGTTTAACATTAGGGTACTTGTATGTATACATTTATAATACATTATGTGAGTTTTCTGGGAGCAATGATGGAAGTTTTTGTGTGTGACACAAAAGTGTTAGCCACCACGATGAGCTCCCTTTTTTCTCACTACGATATGCTTGTTTGAGAAAATTTGATGACTACAAATTATGGAAATGTGTTCCATTACATATTAAATTATATGCTATTGGCATGGAGCAGTAGTTTTCTATTGGGTCCCTGAAGTTTGTGGATTGATACGTGTGATGTGGATTTTTGCAGCGGAAATTGTATGGGCTGTTGATTTTTCAGTTTTGGGACTGGAAAGAGAACAGGCAGGGACAGTGGTTCCCGACCTGCTTTGTGTCACCCAGCACTGATTTCACTACTGAAAAGCTGTGTGCTAACCAGATAACCTCCATGATTATCCAGATAAGGACTTCTGAATATTGGCTCCATAGTGTTTGTGGACTTCATTTTCAGTAGCCGGCACTGTTTGTGAAATGTGCAGTTACTTTTGTACCCTGGAGTATATAAGCAATTTTCAAACAGACACAACAGAGCTTGGAAATTTTGCACTTGCTTTATCAGCAGGGAGCGAAGCGGCAGCAAGCTGGTAAGTATACACGCGCTGTTTACATTCCCAAGTTAAACACACCCCTGGGAATGCCTCTTTTAATAATCCAGCTAAAGGTTAGTAGGTTGTGAAACCCCAAACATAACTTTTACCGCTCTGAGAGGTACAAGTTTTAATGAGGGCAACCTAGCCAGGTAACTGCTTAGTTACCAGAACCTGCCTGAGAGCAAATAGTGTACTGACAGAAAATTGCCAATGGCGCCCCTCCCTTCTCCTGGTACTCTCTCCCCTTCTTCCTCCTCCCTCCAGGCATTCTCACTCTTTTCCCTCCCTCCATTTTCTTTCCTTGCTCCCTCCCTTTAGACACCTTCTTTCTCTTTTCCCCATGCCCAGGCTACCCTTCTCTCCTGCCCTGCCCAGTGATCCCAACCCCCCTCATCCTACTGACTCCAAAAATCCCTTTGTGACTTATAACAGCTGTGCTGCGACTCCCAACCACTCTTCCTCCTCTGCCTTGAGATCAGCGCTGCAGGCATGGCAAGTCTTGTGTATGAGCCGCTGGCTTATGGCATCTCACTGGCCTCACACATGCTTCCGCGCTGCTTTTCCTGCTCGCTGTGCAGGTGGTGGGGCTAGATTGGAGGCAGATCAAACCCATGCCAGCAGGTGTTGCTGGTGGAACCCAGGGCGCTCTTCATTTCACAGTTCCTAGACTACTGCCCAGCTCACCCTACCCAAAAACTAGCCTGTTGGTTATTTGGTGAATCCTTTGAAAATTGTTCTCTCTATGTTAAAGTGTGTCTGTGTACATTTGTGTGCCTTCTGGTATTAATTTTAACTTGTAAAGTATTTCATTGTTACACTTTCATAAGAAATCATTTAATTGTGTTTTGCAAAATATAAATACAGATATTAATGTAAACGTATCTTATATTTACATAAAGTGCTATCATTGTACATAGTTGTACAGTTACAATGCTTATTGCTTTTTGACTCTGCAGTTTCCTCCTTTCAACTTCCAACTTATTCAAAACAGGCCTCTATTGGGCTTTGGCACCAGCAGCCCTTCATTCACAAATACTTGGTGACACTTTCCTTCTCCCAACTTGGCCTGTTCATCACAGTGACTGCCCTCAGCCAGTGGCCACAATTCACACCTAGGGTTGCCAACCGGCCGGTTTTTCCATGGCCAGGTCAACTGCTGGCAGAGATCCAAGACTGGTCCTTGAAAAGCTGTTATTTTTTTGCTCTGGCCGTGAGACCGGGAGCAGCCAGAGCAGAAAACTGGCTTTGCATCTGCATTCCCGCCCCTCCCCCCCTCTGCTTCTTATAGAGCAGCGGCTGCAATAAAGCTAATTTAAAAACAAAAGAAAACCTGTGCGGAGCCCTCTGGCCCTATGAAACCCCTGCTGCACCGTCCCGCCCCCTGTAGCGTCACTTCCTTTTGAGCAGGAGTGTTGCAGCAGGGGTTTCATAGAGCCAGAGGGCTCCGCACAGGTTTCCTCTTGTTTTTAAATTAGTTTTATTGCAACCACTGCTCTGTAAGAAGCAGGAGCTGCGGCTGCAAGGGAAAGGAGGTGGCAGAAGGAACTGACACAGAGGGAAAGTGGGGGCCGGAGAGGAGCTGAAAGAGCGGGGAAGAAGGTGGCAGGAAGGGAGCTGAAAGAGGATGGAAAGTGAGGGCTGGAAGGCAACTGAAAGAGGCGGGGAAGGAGATGGCAGGAAGGGACTGACAGGTTGAAGGAGTTGGCTGGAAGCTGAAAGGGGGGGGGGAGGAGGTGGCAGGAAGGGGATGACAGGTTGAAGGAGTTGGCTTGAAGAGAGCTGAAAGAGAGGGGAAAGAGGTGGCTGGAAGGGAGCTGAAAGGGGGGAAGGAGGTACCTGGAAGGGAGCTTAAAGAGGGGGGAAGGAGATGGCAGGAAGGGACTGACAGGGGAAATGTGAAGGCAGGAAGGCAGCTGAAACAGGGGAGAAGGAGGTAGCTGGAAGGCAGCTGACATAGGGGGGAGGAAGGAGGTGGCAGGAAGGGAGCTGACAGAGGGGGTAAATAGGGGGCTCAAAGGAAGTTGACACCTGTAGATGGTACTGGTAGGTGACTGGGTAATGGGGAGGAGGCTGGAAGGAAGGGGGCACTGGGACTGGAAGGGAGCAGACATGTGGGATGGCACTGGAAGGGGGATGGACAGAGAGTAGGGTGACTGGAAGGGAGCTGACACGTGGGATGGCACTGGGAGTAGAAGTGAGTTGATACCTGGGGGGTATTTGGACTAGAAGGGGCTGGACAGTGAGGAAGGAGGGGGACTAGAAGAGAATGGGCACCACTGGCAGTCCTGGGAATGCAAGGGGGTTGACATTGGAATGTAATGGGAGGGGAGGAATGGAAAGGGGCTGATACTGGGGAGAGTTACTGGGACTGGAAATAGGCTGATGGAAGGAAGTGAAGAAAACAAAAGAAGAGACAAGAAATGGCAGATGGATTATAGACCATAGAAAATGAGCTAAGAGAAGACAGGAAAACAGAAGCCTCAGATCGGAACCAGCATGATCAGAGAATAAAATGGTCAGACAACAAAGGTAGAAAAAACAATTTTATTTTCAATTTAATGATTGGACTTTGTACTACCTTTATATTTTACACAGCATGGGGAACTGTATCTCTTATTTATCTGATGTTGCACTGCATGCAGAGTCTGGCTTCTTGGGGTTTCGGTTTAATTTTTGTCTATATATTTCTCTTTTTGTTTTGTGCTCATTTATTGATGAAGACCTGTTTGTATTGTGTGTGTGTGTGTACAACCAATGCTGCGTAATCTGTCAGTATAGAATTTCTGCTTAAGAATGTGTAGCAATCTTGCTTGTTCAGTTTGTACATTACCCTCTGCAATTTTGGTGGGGACAGGGGGTGGAGCAAGGGTTGGGTGGGGCGGGGAAAGGGTGGGGTGGGCATGGGTGGAGCTTGACTAGCCACAGGTGGGTTTTTCTCTGTCAAAAAATTGACAACCCTAATCACACCCCACTTCTTGAAACATGAACTGCACATCTGACCACTAGGTGCCATCATTAATCAGTGGCCGACAACTCCTTCCTGTATACAGGACCTGTCAGCACTGTCTTTATAGCATCCCCAGGAAGTAGAAAACCTGGTCAAAGCACTGAATCAAACTCTTCTACATGGTAATGCCAACAATCATTGAGTCACTGGTCTGGACTAGGAGTGATTAATTAAGGCTGAATAGTAACAAAATACTTACTCAGAGTTTTTCTTGAAATATCTACAGACCCAACATCATATTTCATGATACTCATTTAATATACTTGATTCAATCCCACCTATGACCAGTTTCTTTAATTCTTCTCAGTTATGCCTCTGCTGTTTTATCTCTAAAGCTTTTATTTGTGTCTGTCTTCTTGACTATATTATAAAGGGAAGGAATTGTCCATTCCAACAGGTTGCCTAGGTCGGGAAGCCAAATAGGCATGTATTTTGAGGATATTTTTTAAAGACACATAGGTGCCCAGTGGGGTCATTTGGGAAGCCCCATGCATGCTTTGGACATCCAAAAATGGGCATAGAGATGTCTCCAGATCCATTCTAGAAGTTGGCTCTGTGGACATCCAACCTGAAAAGGGGTGTGGTGGAGGCATGGTCAGGGTGTTCCCAGGAACCTGGACACAGGGGTGGCCCAAGGGGGGTGCAGGGCCATGTGCAGAGACTCATTGCAAGGCCTCATTTGCATAAATATTTGCATAATGTTAACGTGCACTAACGTTTTGTAAACATGCCTCTTAATGAGTGTCTGGATAAAGAAAGACTACCAGATTTCTACATTGCTATACTGCAGTGCCAACCGACAGGCACATTAGGAAGTACTATAAACACTGCCCATTTAGAACCCATAGCAAACCTGCTGTATCATAACAGCACTACCAGGACTCACAAAGCACCAAACCCTACCTATCAAAAGGCAACACTGCAAATATTAAACCAGTACATCTCAGAGAATACCAATACATCTTCTACTGGGGAAAGAGAACAAGTGGCACTGTCACATAGAAACTATATGAACAGAATACCTCAGCTTGGTTACACATGCAGAGCATAGACCGTCAGCAAACAAAGAATAAGGGACCACAATTTAGAAATAGAAAGACAATAATTAAACTGGGAACCCCAAAAGCCAAACTTGGAATGTACAACAACACTGGAGAACTACAACTATAAATTAAATTCCTCTTGTACTAAACAAAAATGCAAAGACGTTAGCAATGCACATTTTCCAGAGCTGACATATTCCACTTAATACATTCAAAATAAAAAAGTATTTTTCTACATTTTGTTGTATGGGCATTTTATTTTTCAGTTGCAATTGCTTCTGATTTCTTTGTGTCTTCGGATAACTCTCCATTGTCTGCTGTCCACCTTTGTCCTTTCTTCTGTCTTCTAGGTTTTTATTTCCATTCTCTCTCTACATCTGCTTTAACATACTGATCTTCCCTTTTTGCTCTTTCCTCCATTTCTTTCTTTATTTCTTTTTCATCCACTCAAATTTCACTCAGTCCCCACTTACTCTCCCAATACCCGGCCAATCGTAGATTTTTCTTCTCTCCCACACAAAATATCTTTTCCCCTCTCAATCCTCAGTACCCCAGCCCCATCCTCTTCTAGTCCTCTCTCAACATTAGTTCCTTTCTAATTCCAGCCCCACCCAACATCCGCTCCCTTCTAGTCCCGTTCTCCTATCCATCCTCATCAGCCCATTTCCAGTCCTAGCACCCCCCATCAGCCCATTTCTATTTCTAGCCCCCCATCAGCCATTTCCAGTCCTATCCCAGCCCCTCACCAGCCCATTTCCAGTCCAAGCTCCCCCATCAGCCCATTTCCATTCCTAGCCCACCATCAGCCATTTCCAATCCTATCCCAGCTCCCCATCAGCCCATTTCCAGTCCAAGCCCCCCATCAGCCCATTTCCATTCCTAGCTCCCCATCAGCCATGTCCAGTCATATCCTAGCCCCCCATCATCCCATTTCCATTCCTAGCCCCCCATCAACCATTTCTAGTCCTATCCCAGCCCCCATCAGCCCATTTATTTTATTTATTTTTTATTTATTTATTTATTTGCATTTTCTTTTATACTGCGCTATTCAACATCAGTGCGGTTTACATAAAACATAAAACTTACACATTGCATTGGCTGAACTGTGCTTACAAGTAACAGGTATTAAAACTTGGATAACCTGGGGTAACTATTTACATCTAGGCATCATGGGAAGTTGTAGTCATGGGAGTCTTGTAGGGTCAGATTCAATTGTGCATCTTGTAGGGACAGATTCAGTTGAACGGCCGAGTCTAGATCGTGGATGGGGCTATTGTAGCACCGTCTACCGGGTAGTACATGAAGAAGAGGTAGTGCTTCACTGCCTTCCTAAACTGGGCCAGGTCAGGGATTGCGCAGATGCTGGGTGGTAGGGTGTTCCAGCATCTGGGTGCGCAGAGTTTGAAGGCTCTGTTTGCTGTTGCCTGGGTGCATTGGGTTATTTCTTTCAGGACTACCAGTGTGTTGACCGCTACCGATCTTCTGGACCTGTTGAGGGGAGTGATCTTAAGAAGCTCTGCTAGTGATTCAGAGGAGAGCCCATTGATGGCTTTGAAGGTAAGCAGCAGGGTTTTGAAAGTGAGTCTGGCCTGTATAGGAAGCCAGTGGAGATGTTTCAGGATGGGCGTGATGTGGTCTTTCTTGGACACTCCGAGTAGCACTCTTGCTGCGGCGTTCATTGCAAGCTGTAGAGGGTTCAAAGTGGATTGATTGAGGAAGTCCATGCAGGATTGAGTTGGCGTAATCAAAGTGTGGTATGATCAGCGCTTGATATATTGTCTGGAAATCATCCGGTTCTAGCAGGAAGCGGAGGTGCCTGAGGGTACGGATCTTATGGTATACCGCTCTCACTACGTTGCTTATGTGCACCTTCATGTCCAGGCACTGGTCTAAGGTGACTCCGAGGTACCGGATCGTGGGTTTGGTCTGTAGTTCAGCTTCCTTGACCTTTAGGTAGGGCGGTGTGGTGAAGTTCGGATTCCTCGTCATGAACAGGACCTCTGTTTTCTTGTGCTGAATTCTGAGGTTCTGGGTTTGGAGCCATTCCATTTCCATTCTAAACCCCTCCATCAGGCATTTCTAGTCCTATCCCAGCCCCCCATCAGCCCATTTGCAGTCCTAGCCCTCCATCAGCCATTTTCAGTCCTATCCTAGCCCCCCTATCAGCCCATTTCCAGTTCAAGCCCTGTATCAGCCCATTCCGAGTCCTATCCTAGCCTCCCATTAGCCCTTTTTCCAATCCTAGCCTCCCCCATAAGCCATTTGCAGTCGTATCCCAGCCTCCATCAGCCCATTTTCCATTCCTAGTCCCCCCTCAGCCATTTCCAGTCCTATCCTAGCCCCCACCCCCAACCTGAAGAGCCCCGCACCTGTCTGAGCGGCTTACGAGGGAGCAGAGGATACCAGAGGCCCCGACTTGCTTCTGCACAGCGCCGGAGTGAAGAGCAGTGTGCTCCTTCACTCGCTCTGTGTTCTCGTGAAGCCTACTGAGTGCCGGGAAAGGTTAAAGGTCATTTCCTGTTTCCCGGCACTTAGCGGGCTTCACATGAACATAGTGCGAGTGAAGGAGCACACTGCTGTTCACTCCAGCACTATGAAGAATTGAGCCAGGGCCTCTGGCATCCCCGGCTCCCTCTGAAGCATGTCCTGCAAACCCTTCTGGAATAACATTCGCACAGGGCCCTGTGTGAACAACATTCTCGCACAATGGACAGGCCAGCCATGCCTGGACACCCCGCCTAATCTTAGAAATGTCCTAGATGTCTGGTGTTGCATCTAAATTTAGACCTGCTCCAGGCTGAAAAACATCCAAATGGTGTAGAGAAGAAGGCGCTGTATCGTCCCCAGTACTCAGCAGTGGAATTTGAACCCTGGCTGCCCTGTTCTTAGCCACGACTCTAAGCATTAGCCTATCCTAGAAGTCCGAGTTCTGAAATACAATGCTGAGGATGTCTATGTAGAAGCCCCAGCAGACGTCCATATCGGGCAAGTCCATGTTTGTGAAATTGTGTCTGCACTTGGACTTGCCTGCATTTTTTTCAGACATGTTGGCTTCAGTATCCCAGATTGCACTTGGACGTCCCTTCTAAAATTCCCCTCTATGTGTCTTTATACAATACCAGCACAAAAGCAGCTGAAATCATGGCTAATGAACTGTAGGATACTTGGGAGCTACTGTAAATGTGCATAGCTGAATGGCAGGCATAGGTGGAGATTTAATAACTTATATGCATTCTTTGCGAGTCCACCCGTGCTCTGCCCCAACTCCTCCCCCAAATAAGCCTACACCCAGGTTGCATACAAGTACTCGTGTACTTGTATGCCTGGGGTAATTTTATAAGAGTCCTTTTAAGTGCATATAAAGAGCATATAGGCATGAAAACCCTTCACAAAATTGTCCCTTATGTGTCTTTGTACAGTAGTGTCTGCAGCTGGTATGTGTTATAGAATCATGATAGTAATATAATATTTCTAAAGATCTGTCACAACATTATGCAGCCACATCGATATCTCTTTTTGTGCAAAGAGCTCAGCTGTGCCCTGCTTTCTTAAGCCCTGAGCCCACTGTTGCTGAAACTGTGCTAACATTGTGCAATCCTCTGCCCAGAGGGACGGAAGGTGGTTTTGGTTAAGACAAAAATAAAAAGAGAAAAACACAAGAAAGAACAGAATGTAGCTTGTGCTCCAACCACATCGGTTGAAGAGCTTCTGTGAGGGCCTAAGACAGCCTTTATCAGCACCCTCTAAACCTTCCGCTGGACCCATGCACAGTTTCCGTCCTAGAGAGAATGACAGCAGGAGAAATACCAGGATCGGAAAAAAAACAAAGAGAGAGACAGAAAGGGAGGAAGATATATGGGGTGTCCTGCCACCAGGCCAGAAACATAATCTGACCAGGGGCAATACTGACCGCCATCAGAACCAAGAATATCTTTGTTACTTTAATTTTGTACTTGCAATTGTATTATTATGTTCTTCTTTTATTCTAATGACTGTAGGGGTTGCATGGTATATGACGGTAGATAAAGACCAGCATGGTCCATTTAGTCTGCCCAGTATGGTAGCTAGAGTGGTTGTACCCACTGTGCTGCGCAGATCACCCCCTCTGTTTACTGAAGTATATGAGATACTGTATGAATGTTTGTTTTGATTCCACGCTCTTGCTATACAAGGATTCTCTGTGTCTGTAATCTTAAAATCCATTTGCATGTGTAAACAGAGGCTTATAGGCAGAAATTACTTGATATGGAATTGCTTGGGGTATAGGCAAGGGAAAGTGCATATGTAATACCATTTCACTCATACTTTTACCCCAGCAAGCAGAGGTGTTCTGTGGCGGTACTTTGAGGTGGGATTTTGGCATACATGCACAAAGGGAAGGCAGCTGCATGTTTTCCTTTTGAAAACTGGTGTAACTTATGAGCATGCTTGCTGCAGAAAAATGACCCTTCCTTTGCTAGTGCATTAAAATGATCCAAGAGACAGTGAGGACAGATAGGATCAAATAAAATAAACTATAAGCTATTAACCTTAATCTAATTAGAAGAGGGAGAAAGAGAAAGAGAGCAACTGAGATACAGGATAATTCATTTTCTTTATCCTTCTATTACTAGCTTTGGTAATGCATGTACAAAGTGCCCAAAAAATAACTGGAATCAGAAGCTGAATCAGAATTGGGCTGCTAGGAGTCAGCATTGACTCAAAGTTACACATTGCATTGCAAAAAGTCTGTAAAATGTTAGCCCGGTGTTCTTTCAATCCTGTGCACATAGCAAAAAAAAATTTTGCAACGTGTTTTAAAGGTATAAGGGAGTTGCAAAATCGTCACACATGCATGCTAATGATTAAAAGGACCCCCAGTTAGGCACATACTTGGTGTTTAAAAGTATGTGCCCCCTCATAAAATTGCTCCATGGAGGGTAATTTTCTAAATCATTTTAGTGTGTCAAACAACATTTTACATGTGTAAATGGACTCTTATAAAATTAAAGTCATGCCTAAAAGTACACACGGTGCAAGCTGGCGTGTACTTGTACAGTAGGAGTGCACAAGGATGGAGCTTGGGTAGAGCACGGACAGAGTCATGATGTATGTACATATTATCTGAAATGCATGCATATGTGCATCACGTATGTTCTAACATTTATACCTGCTCTCAAGCCGGTGGAATATCCACGTCTTGAACGTAGGCACGATTTCTGCAGGGGGTGCACTAGTGTTTATGTATCTTTATAAAACAGTGCCAAAAAACAGATGCAGTCCAACTCACTTAACATGGGTGCCTTGCTATAAATTTCCCCCTACTCTCCTTACAACATGTGCTGCCTGGTTTGCTAGACAATAAGTTAAACCCATATGAGAAGACTGGCTGTCTTAATTTATAACAATTTACTTACAATTATGTAAACAAGGAACTTACTGTGGATAGTTGAAATCAAGAGTGCTGCACTGATTCTAGGTCAATGCAAGCATGATAAGTCTTTCTATAGATACTTCTGTTGAATGTATGGCAAAAAGAGAATGTTGCTTACAGGTGTACGGGGAGAAAAATTGCATTGAATCAATTTAAGGCTTTTGTATCTAAAATGGAGATCTCTAGAGACGACCAGTAGGGTTAAAAGTTTCATCCTGACAGTAGCATAGCTAGAAATTAATTTTTTTTTGGGGGGGGGGGGGCGGGATAAGGTTAACGAGTGGGCATCTGAGTGGTGCTAATTGTACTTTTACTAACAATTCATGCCTTTCAGTGTAGCTGCCAGTTATTTCAAGAATTTACCAATGCTAAGTCACATACATACTTATGGGAACCATTCAATTATATTTAAAGATATACCAATAGGAAGTATCCCATACCTTAATTTAAACATAAGCAGACACACTTCTACTGTAAAGACAAAAAAAACAGCATGCATCACAATATCCTGAAAAGTGAAGAACATATTATAGAACATCAGATCTAATCCCATAATATAAAATAATATTGTGATATTTATTTTAAGTCCCTTTTCTAGATTGCTCTGTGAGAGAGTCAGTTGGTCCATTAGATGATAGACGGGTTAAAGGGGCACTAAGAGGCGACAAGGCAATAGCGGAGGGACTGAATGAATTCTTTGCTTCGGTCTTTACTGAGGAAGATGTAGGGATGTTACCCATGACTGAAGTGGTATTTAAAGGTGCGGAAGAACTGCAGGAAATATCGATACATCGGGAAGATGTATTACAACTATTAGATAAACTGAAGAGTAGCAAATCTGGGCCGGATTGTATACATCCAAAGGTATTGAAAGAACTGAAATATGCGATTGCAGACCTGCTATTAGTAATCTGTGAACTTTCATTAAAATCATCTGTAATACCTGAAGATTGGAGGATCGCCAATGTAACGACAATTTTTAAAAAGGGCTCTAGGGGTGATCCAGGAAACTACAGACTGGTGAACCTGACGTCAGTACCGGGAAAAATGGTAGAAACCATCATAAAGAACAAGATTACTCGGCATGTAGATAGTCATGGCCTAATGGGAGACAGCCAACATGGCTTTAGACAAGGAAGATCTTGTCTTACTAATCTGTTATGTTTTTTTGAAGGAGTGAATAAACAGGTGGACAAAGGTGGGTCGGTTGATATAGCGTATCTGGACTTTCAGAAAGCCTTTGACAAGGTCCCTCATCAGAGACTTTTGGCAAAACTAAAGAGTCATGGAATAGGAAGCAGTGTACTATTGTGGATCAGGAACTGGTTAAAAGATAGAAAGCAGAGGGTATGGCTAAATGGCCAATCCTCCCAATGGAGAAAGGTGAATAGTGGTGTACCCCAGGGATCTGTGCTGGGTCCACTGCTTTTTGACATATTCATAAATGACCTGGAAAGTGGAACAACAAGTGAAGTTATCAAATTTGCAGATGACTCAAAACTATTTAAAGTTGTTAAATCCCAAGAGGATTGTGGAAAATTGCAAGAGGATCTTGATAAATTGGAAGACTGGGCATCAAAATGGCAGATGAAATTTAATGTGGACAAGTGCAAAGTTATGCACCTAGGGAAGAACAACCCAAACTATGGTTACACGATGCAAGGTTCCACATTAGGAACCACCACCCAGGAAAAAGATTTAGGCGTCATCGTGGATAACATGTTAAAACCCTCGGCCCAGTGTGCAGCAGCGGCCAAGAGAGCAAATAGAATGCTAGGTATCATAAGGAAAGGAATGGAAAATAAATCAAAAGATATTATAATGCCTCTATATCGTTCCATGGTGAGACCTCACCTTGAATATTGTGTGCAATTCTGGTCGCCGTATCTTAAAAAGGATATAGCGCTATTAGAAAAGGTTCAGAGAAGAGCCACCAAAATGGTAAAGGGGATGGAAGGATACTCCTATGAAGAAAGGCTAAAAAGGTTAGGGCTCTTTAACCTGGAAAAGAGACGGCTGAGGGGAGATATGATAGAAGTCTATAAATTAATGAACGGAGTGGAACGGGTAAACGTAGATCGATTGCTTACATTATCAGAATATAGAAAGACTAGGGGACATGCAATGAAGCTACAGGGTAAACTATTTAATACTAATAAAATATATTTTTTTTTCACTCAACGTGTAATCAAACTCTGGAATTTGTTACCGGAGGATGTAGTAAAGGCTGTTAGTGTAGCTGGGTTTAAAAAAGGTTTGGACAAGTTTCTGGAGGAAAGGTCCATAAACCATTATTAAGAAGGGACCCAGGATATCAGTTCTTGACCCAGTACAAGCATGGTGGAACCTGTGTCTTTTGGAGAAACTGCTAGGTACGTATGACCTAGATTGGCCACTGTTGGAAACAGGATACTGGGCTTGATGGACCTTGGTCTGACCCAGTATGGCATATCTTATGTTCTTATGCTCAAGGCAGAAAACAATTAACTACAATAAAATGACATTGATCCTGATAACCCAACTCAAACTATACTGACCCAACCATGTCCAAAAATCTGTCCAAGTCCAAAGTCTGTCCTATATCTTATGTTGAAATCATCAATGTAGCCTCCCCGGTGATGGCCCCACCCCTACACGTAAATTCCACCCCCCCCCCCCTTTTTATGTAACGCCGCTTTGACCCGGTGAAAAGCGGGATATAAATACAGCTAAATAAATAAATAAATAAATAATCATGAAATAAGAATTGTAATAGAGCCACAGAAGAACTAGGATGCTTTACTTTACAACCCAACATATGAAAAAATTATATTCAAGTTCTGTCCCATCA
This sequence comes from Ichthyophis bannanicus, assembly GCA_033557465.1. Lineage (NCBI taxonomy): Eukaryota > Metazoa > Chordata > Amphibia > Gymnophiona > Ichthyophiidae > Ichthyophis > Ichthyophis bannanicus. The sequence continues at coordinate 748,143,348 of CM066033.1, forward strand.
GTAATAGCAACACAGGCCTCATCCACTGCCAGATCCTCCGTGAAGTAATTCAAATCCTTAGAAGACAAACATTCAGAAAGATAAAGAGCATCTCGCACTGTCGGATCATAAATTGCCTTGAAATCTATAAAATAAACCCTGGCCTGATCAAGTATATTAAATTCACCACAAAAATGTGGCAAACCCCACTCTTTCTTGTTGAAGTATGAAGATTGTCAGTTCATCATTTCTAACATCAAGATCCAGCAAAAATATTTCAGGGAGACTCCTTGTCACCACTTCTGTTTTATGTGGCACTTAATCCACTGAATGCTCATCAACCCTTTGGGCTATTGACTTAGCCTTAATCTTAAAGAAGGTGACAATCCAGAGGTAACATTACACTTATGGGCATATTTACTAAGCTGTGCTGTTAATGCTTGCTTGATCGCAAGCTAACCTGCTTGTATGGAGTTGCATTAACAGCTTGTGCACACCCAAAGCAGATAGCACATGGTTAATTCTATGCTACCTGCTTAGCATGCAAAGGGGAGATAAAAGAGTGAGGTAAGGGTGGAGAATGGGTGGTGACTGCACATTGCGGTTAGCACAGGGCTTACTAACATGCATATTAAGTGCAATTGCATTTAGTATGAATGCTGCTGGTGTGCATTAGCATATGAATCAGTGTGTTATCTGCTGGGCCATGCTATGCATGCTCCCACAGGTAGTACATAACTGTTATACCTACTGCACATTGATCTTTACTCTCAATGATGCCAGCAAAAAATAGCACAGCTTAGTAAACATTCCTCTTGATATTTGTAGATGACGTGAAGCTCTACAGAGCCAACAATTAGTGACCAGTACAACTCCATGTACTGAAAAACTTCTCAGATGACATCAAGATAACTTTTGGCTTTCATAAATGTGCTGATGCAACCTTTCTTAGAGGACAATTGAAAAAAACCTGAAAACATCTGACACTTCACTGAGGCCAGTGACATCAAGGAACTTAAACAGAAAGAGGTATAAATACCTAGGGATAGAGGAAGGAATGAGAATCAAGCAAAGATTACTGCAAGAAAAGGTCAATATAGAATATTATAGGAGATTAAAATTGTTATTGAAGAGTGCTTTAACATCACGGAATAAGATACAAGCCGTTAATCAGTTGGCGATTCCTGTATTGTCATACAACTTTGGGACTGTAGATTGGCTTCTCAAAGATCTGAAAAACTGGAAGTAAACTCCTCCATGCCCATACGGTATTTTATAAGGACCAGTGTATACAGAGATTGTATATTCCTAGAGCCAAAGGAGGATTGGGCCTCATAGAAATCAATTATACATACAGTACACCTGGGGGAATTCTGTGCAAGTGCACGATGTAGAATTTGCGCAGAATTCTCCACCTGCGCAGAATTCTGCACAGACACCAGTGGGCCAGACAGTGAGGCAGGATCAGGTGCACAAGCTCTAAGAGTGTCCAATCCTGCCTTGCTGTTAGCAGAAACACAGCCACAGGAGAATTTCCGATTGCTCCTGTGCTATGCTAGAGTCCAATGTCAGCATGTTTTCAAATGTACGTAGAAGCACTTCCTGTTTCTGACAATAAGCGCTTCTGTGTACCTTTGAAAAAAGCATCGGACTCTAGCACACCTGCAGAAGCAAACAGATATGCTCCTGTGGCTGTGCTGCTGTAATATGGCAAATGTCCAACATGCCCCCATTTAACCTCCTGGCACTCAGCGTGCCAGTGAGCTTCTTTTTATCACAGCCGTGGGAGAGAAGGCAAATGCTGCTCTTTACTCCCGCAGCTGTTCAGAGATGAGCAGGGGCTTCGGGTCTCCCTGGCTCCCTCTGCAGTCAGTCAGGAGCAGGGACACCCGAGGTGTGGGGCCATGTGCTGGCAAATTCCTGCACAATGGACGGGCTGGCCCTGCTTGATTATGAAGAATTCCAAGCACACCTTGATAAATTACTCATACATGTTACATCTTATGATCTCCAGAAGGAAGCTCTCTTTGGCACAATGCAAGTACTATGCTCTCACATGTCCTCCCCCACAATTCTCTCACTCCCCCCTCATCTGGCCCCCACCCCTTATTCTGTACATAGTTTGCTGTACTTAAGTTCAACTGTTAACACGTTTCTACTGTAATTCAACTAAATGTTCAATGTAAACCTGTTTAATTCTTGTTCCATGTAAACCGCCTTGATTCGCAGATAGAAATATGACGACAGAAAAAGATCACATGGCCTATCTAGTCTGTCCTTCCATATCAACAACTACAACAGTCCCCTTTTTACCTTTAAAGATCCTCTGTGTTTGTCCCATGCTTTTTTGAATTCAGTTACTGTCCTCATCTCTACCACCTCCACTGGGAGACTATTCCACGGATCCACTACTCTTTCCATAAAGAAATATTTCTGCATATCACTCCTGAATCTATCTCCCTTCACCCTCATCCCATGTCCCCTCGTAGCAGAACTTGCTTTCAATTGAAGGAGGCTCTCCCCCTGTACATTTATGCCATGGAGGTATTTAAACATCTCAATCATATCACCTCTATCCCGCCTTTCCTCTAAGGTGTACATATTAAGATCTTTAAGTCTGTCCTCATATGCTTTTAATGAAGACCGCTAATCATTTTAGTAGCCACCCTCTGCATCGACTCCATCCTGTTCACATCCTTTTGAAGGTGCGGTCTCCAGAATTGCACACTATACTCCAAATGAGGTCGCACCAAAGACTTATAGAGAGGCATTATCGCCTCCTTTTTTCTGCTAGCCATTCCTCTCCGTATGCACCCAAGCATCCTTCTAGCTTTTGCCATCACCTTTTCTACCTGTTTAGCTACTTTAAGATCATCAGACACAACCACGCCTAGCTCCCGCTCTTCTTTAGTGGACAAAAATACTTCACCCCCTATACTATATTGCTCCCTTGGATTGCTGCAGCCCAAATGCATGACCTTACATTTTTTAACATTAAATCCCAGCTGCCAAATTCCAGACCATTCTTCAAGCTTAGCTAGATCCCTCCTCATGTTATCTACACCTTCCTGGGTGTCTACTCTATTGCAGATTTTGGTATCATCCGCAAAGAGGCAAACCTTACCCGACAGGCCTTCCGCTATATCACTAACAAAGATGTTGTAAATAGATAAGGTGGTATAGAAAAACAGTTAAATACATAAATATATATGCTGAGTGTTAGCAGTAAATTTGAGAGACTAAGATCATACTCCACATACCCTGGCTTAGAAAGAGGTTCATTACTGTCATGATATGCACAAAACTAACCCATTTGGAGAAATTGCCCCCAAGACACTCAGAAATTTACTATACTATAATATAACATGACTCCTAAGACTCAAAGAGGAAGGCAGCAATTTAAAATTACACCAGTCCCTAGAATACCATTATACCTTCTATTGGAAAAATAGAACAAGCTGGGTTGCGATAGATCCCCACACAGAAACTACATTTTAGTCACAGTGGAATACCTCACACACAGACCACAGACAGATCTTCACCAAATACAGAATAAGGGACTACAGAAAAGAAACAGAAGCACACATGCAAAAACTGAAATAGAAAGCCTAAGAAACCATACTTTCAGCAGTGGAAATTCATTTTGTCCTGTTGTTAGCAAAACCCAAGGATATAAGAAATGCACATTCCCAAAGCTGAAATATTCTAGTCACTAAAATTCAAATAAAATGTGTGTGTGGGGGTGTTGGGGGGGGGGTGTTGTACTTTTGTTGTCTGATCCTTTATTTTTTTTAACGATTGTGGTTTCTTTTTCCATTTTCTCCTTGTCGATCTTTTTCTAAGTCCTTTTCAATGGTCTTCCTTCCTTCCTCCTCTGTTTCTCTCTGAAATGATCTTTCATCTTTTCCTCCTTTTCTTCAGTCTGCCACTCTATCCACCCAAAGCTAGATTTTACCTTTCCTCTTTTGCACTCTTCACAGCTCCTGTCCCTTTCTACTGGCTCTTAAACCTACTTCAACCCCTCCAGCTTCTTCAGACCATCTCTCCACTCCTACTACTATTAAAATTTATATAGTGCTATGAGGCATACACAGCGCTGTACAGACACATAATGATGGTCTCTGCTTATCAGAGCTTACAATCAAATCTTTACCTTTATTTACCTTATGGTACATTCCACAGCTCATCCAACACATCTCTACTTATACCCCCACTCAAACTCTTAGTACCCATTCTTCCTCAGCCTAATCCCCAAGTTCCTACTTTCCCACCCTACCCAATCACCACTCAGTCCCCAAGATCCCAGTCTCCTTCTGATCTCCAGCTAATTTCTGAATCCGCCCTCTTCTGCTCTCCTACCCAGTATAGCATCCCTACCTCACTGTGAGTCCTTGTTCTATTCTCAACCCTATATCCCCAGTATCTGCTCTCCTATCCACTTTCCCTGTTCCCTGACATCTACCCTCCTCTCTTTCTGACCCTTTTCCAGCACTCATTTCCTCTGCTTCCCACTCCTACCCTTCTCCTCCTTTTCCAGAATCCTTTTCCTCTGCCTCTCTTTTTGCCCAGACATCTGTTACCTGCTTCCCACCCCTTCACGTTAACTATACTGTAGCTGGCAAGGATCTCCAAACCCCACCAGCTGAAGAAATCGCGAGCATAGAGGAAACTCTTAAGAAAAACAGCAGACAGTTGAAGTCTCTTATGCCAGTACACCGCAAGCACCTTAAGTATTCATGGGAGCACTTCCTGATGCTGATCTCACATCTGTTGCTGAAGGGGGAATGGTAGCTACTGGCCAGAGCACAGAGCTGTTAATCTGTCCCTGTGAGGCCAATTCACTCTTTATATGTTTCACTTGTCCCTTAAGCAGGGCTTGCAGAAAGCTGGCATTGAAGTCGAGTGCTATCAACCTTTTACGTCTATTTGCAGCACATCGATAGCGCGTGACTTTAATGCCGGCATGCAGAAAGGGGCTCAAAAGCAAATTAGCCATGCATTTGCCATTCATTAAAATGTACACAAATGACAGAGTTAACCTGGGAAAGCAAGCCAAACACATGCACACAGAAATTGGCAAAGGTTTGGCATGCTATCCCAGAGAAACAGGAGAACCACATGGCTAATTTGCATATGAGCCCTGACAGTATTTTGATGGCACTGGGGATTTCTCCAATGCCTGGATCATCTGAGGGGAAATGTCTCAACTCAGATAATACCGGTATTAGGGAAAGCCCCCTATGCCATCAAAATACTGTCAGGGGCAAGCGAATCCTTGGTGGCCTAGTGACCTCAATCTCAACACCCTCTCCTAACTAACAATAATCCTTGTGGCCTAGCAGCCCCGATCCCCCCACCACACTAAAAATAAACCTGGTGCCCAGTGACCCTGAATCCCCACCCCCACTCAACTAAAAATAACTCTTGTGGTCTAGCAGCCCCAAACCCCCCACCCACCTTTCAGTACCTTTACAAATGCGCCGCCATCTTGAAAAATGGCAGCGCCTGGTCCTGCATGGTACATCCTGGGATGCATTGCATGGGGCCAGGCACCATCATTTTTCAAGATTGCAAAGGTATTGGGAGGAGGGTGGAGTTCTGGTTGTTGGGCCACCAGGGTTACTTTTGTTTGGGCGGGTGGGGATTCGGGGCCACTGGGCCACAAATTTTATTTTTAGTTGGCTGGGGTGGGGGGTTCGGGCTGCTGGGCCGCCAGGTTTACTTTTAGTTGGCAGGGAAAGGGGGTTCGGGGCCACTGCAGCACCAAGTTTATTTTTAATTCGGAGGGGGTGAGGGAATCGGGACCACTGGGCCACCAGGGATTTACTTTCTGTGAGGGGCACTGGCCCCCGACAGTATTTTGATGGCATCGGGAGCTTTCCCCGATGCCTGGATCATCTTTGACATTTCCTTCAGATGATACAGGCATCAGGGAAAGCACCCAATGCCATCAAAATACAAGCTAGATGTTTAAACCATTTCAAGACCACGCATAGAGATATTGGTGCTAACGCTGGTTCTGAAATGTTCCACATGTTTCTCTGCATTGGGCGCAGACAGTATTTGCATACCATTTTATTATGTGCAGCTCATTTGTCTATAATTTAAAATAAATTGAAATACTCTTGGCATAAATTCTGCATTCGTTTTTCCTTTGCTGTTAGATATGATTGGTATCTCATAGACATGGTGGAAGAAGGACAACCAGTGGGACACTGTAATACCTGGATACAAACGATATCGTAATGATAGAGAATATCAAATTGGTGGAAGGGTTGCACTGCATGTTAGAGAAGGCATTGAGTCACAAAAGGATTAAAATTTCACAGGAAACAAAATTTTCTGTAAAATCTCTATGGATTGAAATTCCATGTAAAAAGGGGAAGGGGAAGGCGATGGCAGTAGAGGTGTACTATCGACTGCATGGCCAGAATGAACAAATGGATGATGGAATAAGAACATAAGAACATAAGATATGCCATACTGGGTCAGACCAAGGTCCATCAAGCTCAGTATCCTGTTTCCAACAGTGGCCAATCTAGGTTATACTTACCTAGCAGTTTCCCCAAAAGACACAGGTTCCACAATGCTTGTACTGCGTCAACCATTGATATCCTGGGTCCCTTTTTAATAATGGTTTATGGACCTTTCCTCCAGGAACTTGTCCAAACCTTTTTTAAACCCAGCTACACTAACAGCCTTTACTACATCCACCGGTAACAAATTCCAGAGTTTGATTACACGTTGAGTGGAAAAATATTTTCTTTCATTAGTCTTAAAAGGTTTACCCTGTAGCTTCAGTCTTTCTATATTCTGATAACGTAAACAAACCATCTACGTTTACCCGTTCCACTCCGTTCATTAATTTATAGACTTCTAGCATATCTCCCCTCAGCTGTCTCTTTTCCAGGTTAAAGAGTCCTAACCTTTTTAGCCTTTCTTCATAGGAGTATCCTTCCATCCCCGTTACCATTTTGGTGGCTCTTCTCTGAACCTTTTCTAATAGAGCTATATCCTTTTTAAGATATGGCAACCAGAATTGCACACAATATTCAAGGAGCGGTCTCACCATGGAACAATATAGAGGCATTATAATATCTTTTGTTTTATTTTCCATTCCTTTCCTTATGATACCTAGCATTCTATTTGCTCTCTTGGCCGCCGCTGCACACTGAGCTGAGGGTTTTAACATTCTCCACAATGACGCCTAAATCTCTTTCCTGGGTGGTGGTTCCTAATGTGTAACCTTGCATCGTGTAACCATAGTTTGGGTTGTTCTTCCCTAGGTGCATAACTTTGCACTTGTCCACATTAAATTTCATCTGCCATTTTGATGCCCAGTCTTCTAATTTATCAAGATCCTCTTGCAATTTTCCACAATCCTCTGGGGATTTAACAACTTTAAATAGTTTTGTGTCATCTGCAAATTTGATAACCTCACTCGTTATTCCCTTTTCCAGGTCATTTATGAATATGTCAAAAAGCAGCACACCCAGCACAGATCCCTGGGGTACACCACTATTCACCTTTCTCCATTGGGAAAATTGGCCATTTAGCCCTACCCTCTGCTTTCTATCTTTTAACCAGTTCCTGATCCACAATAGTACACTGCCTCCTATCTCATGACTCTTTAGTTTTGCCAAAAGTCTCTGATGAGGGACCTTGACAAAGGCTTTCTTAAAGTCCAGATACACTATATCAACAGACTCACCTTTGTCCACCTGTTTATTCACACCTTCAAAAAACATAACAGATTAGTAAGACAAGATCTTCCTTGTCTAAAGCCATGTTGGCTGTCTCCCATTAGGCCATGACTATCTACATGCTGAGTAATTTTGTTCTTTAAGATGGTTTCTAACATTTTTCCCGGTACTGACGTCAGGCTCACCGGTCTGTAGTTTCCTGGATCACCCCTGGAACCCTTTTTAAAAATTGGCGTTACATTGGCGATCCTCCAATCTTCAGGTATTACAGATGATTTTAATGAAAGTTCACAGATTACTAATAGCAGGTCTACAATCTCATATTTCAGTTCTTTCAACGCCCTGGATGTATACCATCCGGCCCAGGTGATTTGCTACTCTTCAGTTTATCTAATAGTTGTAATACATCTTCCTGATGTATTGATATTTTCTTCAGTTGTTTCGCACCTTTAAATACCACTTCAGTCATGGGAAACATCCCTACATCTTCCTCAGTAAAGACCGAAGCAAAGAATTCATTCAGTCTCTCCGCTATCGTCGTGTCGCCTCTTAGTGCCCCTTTAACCCCTCTATCATCTAATGGACCAACTGACTCTCTCACAGGTTTTTTGCAACGAATGTACTTGAAAAAGTCTTTGTTTCATGTTTTTGCTTCAGTAGCAAGCTTCTTCTCAAATTTTCGCTTTGCCTGCCTTATCAATGCCTTGCATTTGACTTGCCAATGCTTGTGCTGTTTCCAGGTTTCGTCGTTTGGCTCTTTTTTCCATTTCCTGAAAGATGCTTTTTTTGGCAACAACAGCCTCTCTAACTTCACCTTTAAACCATTCTGGCAGTATTTTGGACTTCCTTCCACTTTTCTTAAAGCGTGGAATACAGCTGGTCTGGGCTTCCAAGATAGTAGTTTTTATCAACACCCAAGCTTGATGTATGTCTTTAACCTTTGCAACTGTTCCTTTTAGTTCTTTCTTAACTATTTTCCTCATTTTATCATAGTCTCCCTTTTGAAAGTTAAAAGGTAGTACTCTGGATTTCCTTACTATCCCTCCTCCACTAATGAAATCAAATGCGATCATGCTATGATCACTATTGCCAAGTGGCCCCAACACCCTTATCTCTTGCACTAGATCTGGTGTTCCACTAAGGACTAGATCTAATATGGCTTCCCCTCTGGTTGGTTCATGAATCAGCTGCTCCAAGAAGCAGTCATTTTTTTTCATCTAGGAACTTTATCTCCCTAGCATGTCCTGACGTGACACTGACCCAGTCGATACCGGGGTAATTGAAATCACCTATTATTATTACTGCGCTGTAATTTTTATTAGCTTCCTTGATTTCTTTGAGCATTTCATCATCCATCTGTTCATTCTGGCCAGGCGGTCGATAGTGCACCCCCACTGCTATCGCCTTTCCCTTTTTACATGGAATTTCAATCCATAGAGATTCTATATCAAATTTTGTTTCCTGCAAAACTTTAATCCTTTCTGACTCAATGCCCTCTCTAACATAGAGTGCAACCCCTCCACAAATTTGATCAGCTCTATCATTACGACATAGTTTGTACCCAGGTATCACAGTGTCCCACTGGTTGTCCTCCTTCCACCATGTCTCTGGATATTCCAATCATATCTAACCTCTCATTTAGTGCTATATAGTCTAAGACTCCTATCTTATTTTTTAGACTTCTAGCATTTGCATACAAGCATTTTAGAGACTGTATTTTATTCATATTAATCTGGCTATTGGTAGGCATGGGTAATTTGGGATCTTTAAGCTCTGTCTGCTCCATACTCGAGGGCATTTGGACTACTTTACTCTTTTTTGGAACCTCTCTGCTTTTGGTAGTATCCTTCAAGGATACATTCTTCTGAACCATGTGCTCTTGGGTGACTGTCGACTTTCCCCTATTATCTACTTTAAAAGCTGTTCTATCTCCTTTTTAAAGATTAATGCCAGCAGCCTGGTTCCATCCCATTAAGTTGAGGCCCATCCCTTCGGAAGAGCCCCTCCTTTCCCCAGAATGTTCCCCAGTTCCTAACAAATCCAAAACCCTCATCTCTGCACCACTGTCTCATCCACTCATTGAGATTCCAGAGCTCTGCCTGCCTTTTGGGTCCTGCGCGTGGAATGGGAAGCATTTCGGAGAACGCTACCCTGGATGTTCTGGATTTCAACTTCCTACCTAAAAGCCTAAATTTAGCCTCCAGAACCTCCCTACCACATTTTCCTATGTCATTGGTACTGACATGTACCAAGACAACAGACTCCTCCCCAGCACTATCTAAGACCTTATCTAGGTGGCGCGTGAGGTCCGCTACCTTCACACCAGGCAGGCATGTTACCAGATGATCATCACGTCCACCAGCTACCCAAGTATCTACATTCCTAATGATCGAATCACCAACTATAACGGCTGTCCTAACCCTTCCCTCATGGGCACATGGCCCTGGAGAAACTTCCTTAGTGTGAGAGGGTTTTACATCACCTGGAGGACAGGTCCTAGTTACAGGATCACTTCCTGCCACACCAGGGGGATGCTCTCCTGTCACATGACCTCTTTCCTCCATGGCAACAGGGATGCTGCCAGACTGGAGGAGGGACGTCAGGACTATATCCCTGTAGGTCTCATCTATGTACCTCTCTGTCTGTCTTATGCCTTCCAAGTCTGCTACTCTAGCCTCTAGAGAATGGACTCGTTCCCTGAGAGCAAAGAACTCCTTGCACCTAGTGCACACGTAAGACCTCTCACCAACTGGGAGAAAATCATACATGTGACACTCAATGCAAAAGACTGGAAAGCCCCCATCTTACTGCTGGACTGCTGTCTGCATCTTAGTTTTAAGCTTGTGTTTAGATCTTTAAGTTCTTTACTTACTAAGGGTTGCTATGGATATTTATACTAATAAAACTGAACCTAATACGTTTAATATACCTTGCTCACCTGAAGCTTAATTAATCTCAGGTACTTAGTGTATGACTGATTTGGATAACGAGCTTCACCTGAGAGTACCTCCTTTCCTTTAAGATGTGTAAGTACCTATAAAGCTACGATTATCCTGAGGTGGGTGGGTGTTGGGGAGGGAGGGAGGGAGGGAAATAACACTTATTAAAAGAGGGCTGCTACACAGTACCCTGTCCTGTGCTGCTGAGGTAAGCTGTGACCAACTTCCTGGGTGATTAACAGTCCTTGCTTGGATAGAAGGAGTCTTTCAAAATGGCCTTTGACCTGCCACCTGCTGTTAACACCTATTGAAAAGGTTTTACAGGTCTCTTGCCCCCTAGGTAGAAGGCCTCTTTGTAAAGGTCTCTAGAAGACTTTATTTGTTTCTCAAAGAGTACTGACCCTGTTTTGCCTTTTATGCTAAGTTATATTCTGATTTGATTTAAATTACAGCTCTTTCTTCTGCTAGGCTCTGACTTATTATGAAATTTAAACTACAAGCTCTCTGCTGGGTTCTAAATATAACCACAAAGCTCTCTTCTGTGTTTTAAATTTAAACTAAAAGTACTTTGCTGATACTAGGCCCTGAGTGACTATTAAATTTAAACTACAAGCTCTCTGCTGGGTATGAAATGTAAACATAAAGTTCTCTTCTGAGTTTTAAATTTAAACTTAAACTGCTGCTACTAGGCCCTGACTGATTTAACAAAAAATACTGGGTTCACAGATTAATTAGCTTTAATACAAAGAAGTCTTTTCAGAAAATTCCCAGAAGTATATACTCACAATTGCAGATCTCTCTCCAGAAGTAGCAGTCCCTTTTTCTAGTCCTTCAAGACTAGAAATGCTCAAAGAAATCAAGGAAGCTAACAAAGATGTGATAAAGGTCTATAAATTAATGAATGGATTGGAACGGGTAAACGTAGATCGATTGTTTATGCTATCAGAATATAGAAGACTAGGGGACATGTAATGAAGCTATAGGGTAAACTATTTAAGACAAATAAGAGAAAATATTTTTTCACTCAATGTGTAATCAAACTCTGGAATTTGTTACCGGAGGATGTAGTAAGAGCTGTTAGTGTAGCTGGGTTTAAAAAAGGTTTGGACAAGTTCCTGGAGGAAAGGTCCATAAACCATTATTAAGAAAGGACCCAGGATATCAATGCTTGATCCAATACAAGCACTGTGGAACCTGTGTCTCTTGGGGACACTGCTAGGTACGTATGACCTAGATTGGCCACTGTTGGAAACAGGATACTGGGCTTGATGGACCTTGGTCTGACCCAGTATGGCATATCTTATGTTCTTAAACGTTACAGCACAGTAATAATAATGGGTGATTTCAATTACCCAGGTATCGACTGGGTCAGTGTCACGGCAGGACATGCCAGGGAGATAAAGTTTCTAGATAAAATAAACGACTGTTCCTTGGAGCAGCTGGCTCATGAATCCACCAGAGTGGAAGCCATTTTGGACCTAGTTTTTAGTGAAACACCAGATCTGGTGCAAGAGATAAGGGTGTTGGGGCCACTTGGCAATAGTGATCATAGCATAATCGCGTTTGATTTAATAAATGGAGGAGGGAGGGTAAGGAAATCCACAGTACTTAGCTTTTAACTTTCAAAAGGGAGATTATGATAAAATGAGGAAAATAGTTAAGAAAAAACTAAAAGGAACAGTTTCTAAAGTTAAAAGATTTACATGAAGCTTGGGTGTTTAAAAATATTATCTTGGAAGCTCAGACCAGCTGTATTCCACGCTTTAAGAAAAGTGGAAGGAAGTAAATAAAACTGCTAGAATGGTTTAAAGGTGAGGTCAAAGAAGCTGTTGTTGCCAAAAAAGCAGGAAATGGAAAAAGGAGCCAAATGAGAAAAATTGGAAACACCACAAGCACTGACAAGTTAGATGCAAAGCATTGATAAGGCAGGCAAAGAGAGAATTTGAGAAGAAGCTTGCTGTGGAAGCAAAAACGCGTCATAAAGACTTTTTCAAGTACATTCATAGCAAAAATCTGTGACAGAGTCAGTTGGACCATTAGATGAGGACTAAAAGGGGCACTAAGAGGAGAAAAGGCCATAGCAGAGAGACTGAATGCTTTGCTTCGGTCTTTACTGAGGAAGATGTAGGGATGTTACCCATGATTGAAATGGTATTTAAAAGAGATGCTGCGGAAGAATTGAAAGAAATATCGATACACCAGAAAGATGTATTACAACTATTTGATTATTTATTTATTTAATTTATTTATTTAACAAGCACTTATATACCGCAGCTTCCAGAGATCAGCTGCGGTTTACAAATAACAACAGTCAACAAAGCATTGTTTGTTTTACATATAACGTCATATAACAATAAACAATGTAAAGAAAACAGAAAATGTAGAACAGATTAGCACAGAACAGTGCAACATTATACATTATATACATATACGTATTATGTGAGGTATTAATCGTAATGAGTAGTTCAGGTGCAGATGGGGAGGGTTATCTTTTTCTATTATAGTGAGATGTTAGACAAAAACTGCTTAGCCTTTATCTAATTCTTTTGAGGGCTGGTCTATACCAGGGGTCTCAAACACGCGGCCCGCGGGCCGCATGCGGCCCGCGAGACAACTTTGTGCGGCCCGCGACGGCGGAAAACCAAAAATCCCCCAAAACCCTGGCTTCTGCTGCTGCCGTTGCCGCCGTGGCAGCAGCAGAATCAATTGTCAAATTAAAAAAAAAACTGACTTCTGCTGCTCAAGCAGCTGTCCTGCGGCCCCTTTCCCTCTGCCCGGAGATCCGACTCTGCTCTCAGCGGCGTGCTTTTCAAGCCGCGAAGAGAGTATTCCCCTCTCGCGCGGCTTGAAAAACCGCGCGAGAGGGGAATACTCTCGTCGCGGCTTGAAAAGCACGCCGCTGATAGAGCAGAGTCGGATCTCCGGGCAGAGGGAAAGGGGCCGCAGGACAGCTGCTTGAGCAGCAGAAGTCAGTTTTTTTTTTAAATTTGACAATTGATTCTGCTGCTGCCACGGCGGCAACGGCAGCAGCAGAAGCCAGGGTTTTGGGGGTTTTTTTGTTGGCCGGTAATGAGCTATGGAGGGGCTGACTGAACTGGAAGTGGGCTATTGGCAGAGGGGGGAGGGGGGGGGGTTATGACTGGTAATGGGCTGGGGGGGGGGTTATAACTGGTAATGGGCTATGGTGGGGGCTAGGACTGGAAATGGGCAGATGGAGGTTAGGACTGGAAGTGGGCTATTGGCAGGGGGGGTTATGACTGGTAATGGGCTGGGGGGGTTATAACTAGTAATGGGCTATGGTGGGGGCTAGGACTGGAAATGGGCAGATGGGGGTTAGGACTGGAAGTGGGCTATTGGCAGGGGGGGGTTATGACTGGTAATGGGCTATGGTGGGGGCTAGGACTGGAAATGGGCAGATGGGGGTTAGGACTGGAAGTGGGCTATTGGCAGGGGGGGTTATGACTGGTAATGGGCTATGGTGGGGGCTAGGACTGAAAATGGGGTGATGGGGGGGTAAGACTGGAAGTGCGCTATGGGGAGGTTAGGACTGGTTATGGGCTATGGGGGGTCTAGGACTGGTAATGGGCTGGGGGGGTTGCTAGGACTGGAAATGGGCTGAGTGGAAGGGGGGCTTGAACTGCAAATGGCTGATGGGGAGGGGGGCTTGGAATGGAAATGGGCTGTGAGGGGGGGAGCTAGGACTGGAAAGGGGCTGATGGAGGGGCTAGGATTGGAAATGGGCTGATGGTGAGGCTAGGATAGGACTGGAAATGGACTGATGCAGGGACTAGAAAGGAGCAGATGCTGGGTGGGGCTGGAACTAGAAGGGAGCTGATGTTGGGGGAGGATTAGAATGGGATGGAGCTGGGAAAGTGAAATGGAGAGGGGAAAAATATTTTGTCTGGAAGAGAAGACAAATCTACAATTGGCCAGGTATTGGGAGAGTAAGTGGGGATTGAGGATGGAGGGGTAAAATTTGAGTGGATGAAATAGGAATGAAGAAAGAGCAAAAGGAGAAAGATTAGTATGTTAAAGCAGATGTAGAGAGAGAGAATGGAAAAAAACTAGAAGAGAGAAGAAAGGACAAATGGACAGCAGACGATGGAGATAGCAGAAGACACGAAGAAACCAGAAGTGGCTGGAGCAATTGCAACTGAAAAAAAATGCACAAAAGGTAGAAAAATATCTCTTTATTTTGAATTTATTAACTGGAATATGTCAGCTCTGGGAAATGTGCATCATTAATGTCTGTGCTTTGGTACAAGAAATTATTTATAGTTTTATTTCTACAGTGCTGAGGTATTCTGTGTAATTCCTATTTGACATTGCTACTTGTTCTCTTTTCCCAGTAGGTCATGTATTGTTCTCTGAAATGTATTGATTTAATATTTGCAGTGTTGCCTTTTGATAGGTAGGGTCTGGTGCTTTGTGAGTCCTGGTAGTGCTGTTATGATACGGGGGGTTTGCTATGGGTTCCAAATGGGCAGTGTTAGTAGTAGTTCCTAATGTGCCTGGCGGTTGGCACTGGATTATAGTAATATAGAAATTTTCTAGTCTTTCTTTATCCATGCACTCATTATGCAACATTATGCAAATATTTATGCAAATGAGGCCCCTTATGCAAATGAGGCCCGTGTCTTATGCGGCCCCCGGGTTACTTTACAAGTCCTCATTCGGCCCTCAAAGCAATTTGAGTTTGAGACCCCTGGTCTATACTATTGTAGTGTATTGTAAAAAGGTGGGTTTTCAATTTTTTACGGAATTCCTTAATCTCTGTTAACATTCTTAGTTCAACTGGGAGGGAATTCCAGGCTATTGGGGCTGCATGTGAGAACGCTCTGTTGTTTGTTGATTTATTTGTTTTTATGAAATAAACTGATAACTGATTAAATAAATAAATAAATAATAAATAAATAATAAATGAATAAATAACTAAATAAATAAATAAATAAACTGATAACTGAAGAGTAACGAATCACCTGGACCAGATGTCATACATCCAAGGGTGTTGAAAGAATTGAAATATGAGATTGCAGACCTACTATTAGCAACCTGTGAACTATCATTAAAGTTATCTGTAATACCTGAAGATTGGAGGATGGCCAATGTAACGCCAATTTTTAAAAAGGCTTCCAGGGGTGATCCGGGAAACTACAGACCGGTAAGCCTGATGTTAGTACTGAGAATAATGGTAGAAACCATCATAAATAACAAAATTACTGAACATGTAGATAGTCATGGCCTAATGGGACAAAAGACTGAGTCAGGTCTATCTTATGAGCGAACTACAATCACAATTGAAAACACTTCAAATTCACTCAATTGTATTTTCTTAATTTCAACTCATTCTCTTACTTGCCAGCGGTCTCAGATAAACGATATTTGTTTGACACTTTTATCTGGGTAATTTAACTCTCCCCGTGTAGTGTCCGTTAACATCAATGACCATAGGCAAGTATATTTTTTCAATTATTTACCAGTTGTATTGCTTATTTCTTTATCTTTTTTTCTTTTCTTTAAAAACTTTGAATAATAATCACCACTCCACTTATCTTATGCCGAATGGTGCCGAAAAAGCCCCTTTCAACTTGATGGAAAAAACCAAAGTTAATGAAATTAATGAACGGCTATACTTTATTCAGAAAGGACAGGGGAGGAAGAAGGGGAGGAGGAGTGGCACTATATGTAAAAACTACTATTAAAGCTTTGGAATTACAGAGCTTAAAAGGGAGAGAGGAGGCATTGTGGGTTAAACTAGAAAGAGGGAAAGAGAAATCTATTTGCATTGGAGTGATATACAGACCTCCCTCACAAGGGGAAGAGGTGGACAGAGAGTTAATTGAAGACATACACAGCATTGCTAGGAAAGGGGAAGTGCTACTGATAGGAGATTTCAATATGCCAGTTGTTGATTGGCACATTCCTGCTGCAGTATCATCTAGAAGTAAGGAGATCCTGGATTCTCTACAGGGAGAACTATTCAGGCAATTGGTAACAGACCCCACACGTGAAGGGGCCATACTGGACTTGGTGCTTACCAATGGTGATGAAAGTGTTTCTGATGTTGTAGTGGGAGATCATTTTGCATCCAGTGATCACCAGATGGTGTGGTTCAGTATTAGGACTAGGGCTGTTAGAATCCATTCCAAGGTGAGGATCTTAGACTTTAGGAAGACTAACTTTGCGAAGATGGGCCAATACCTCAGGGAGTCGTTAGTGGGATGGGAACAGCTGGGAGATGTAGAAAAACAGTGGGCAAAACTGAAAGGGGGTATTTTAAAGGCAACCAACCTTTTTGTTAAAATGGTAAATAAAGGCAAAAGGAACAGGAGACCGCTATGGTTTTCGAAGGAAGTAGCTGAACAAGTGAAGAAAAAGAGGGAGGCCTTCATGAAATACAAGAGATCACAGAGAGAGGAAGACAGGCATCTGTATTTGGAAAAACTTAGAGAAGCTAGCAAAGTAGTCAAGAAGGCAAAGATTCAAAAGGAGGAGGAAATAGCCAATGCAATAAAATGGGGGGATAAGACATTTTTCAGATATATTAGTGAGAAGAGGAAGGGCAAAAGTGGTATTGTCAGACTCAAGGGTGCAGGGGGGGAATATATAGAAGCTGATAAGGATAAAGCGGAATTGCTTAACAAATATTTTTGTTCTGTGTTCACAGATGAAGAACCAGGAGCAGGACCTCAGAAAACACCCACAAATAAGAACAGAAGCGAGGGACATCTTGAACTATTTTCAGAAGACTGTGTTCGTGAGAAACTAGCTCAACTTAAAGTAGACAAAGTGATGGGACCGGATGGGATACACCCTAGAATACTGAGGGAACTTGGGGACGTTCTAGCAACTCCACTGACTAACCTTTTCAATGCCTCATTGGAGTCTGGAGTGGTGCCAAAGGACTGGAGAGAGGCTCATGTGGTGCCTTTACACAAAAGCGGAAGTAAGGATGTGGTTGAAAACTACAGGCCGGTTAGTTTAACTTCGGTGGTGAGTAAATTATTGGAAACGCTGCCGAAAGAGAAAATAGTGAGGTTTCTGGAGTCCAGCGGATTACAGGATCCGAGGCAGCATGGATTCACCAGAGGCAGGTCTTGTCAGACAAATCTGATTGATTTCTTTGACTGGGTGACCAGGGAGTTGGACCGAGGGAGAGCTCTAGATGTGGTGTATTTAGATTTCCGTAAAGCCTTTGACACTGTTCCTCACAGGCGACTTATAAACAAACTGAACACCCTAGGGATGGACCCTAAAGTTACTGCTTGGGTTAGAAATTGGTTGGGTGGGAGGCGACAAAGAGTACAAGTAAATGGAGCTCACTCTGAGGAGAAGGATGTTACCAGCGGTGTGCCCCAGGGATCTATCCTTGGTCCGATTCTTTTTAACATCTTTGTTAGTGATATAGCGGAAGGGCTGTCGGGTAAGGTTTGCCTCTTTGCGGATGATACCAAAATCTGCAATAGAGTAGACACCCAGGAAGGGGTAGATAACATGAGGAGGGATTTAGCTAAGCTTGAAGAATGGTCTAGAATTTGGCAGCTGGGATTTAATGTTAAAAATGTAAGGTCATGCATTTGGGCTGCAGCAATCCAAGGGAGCAATACAGTATAGGAGGTGAAGTACTTTTGTCCACTAAAGAAGAGCGGAACCTAGGCGTGGTTGTGTCTGATGATCTTAAAGTAGCTAAACAGGTAGAAAAGGCGACAGCAAAAGCTAGAAGGATGCTTGGGTGCATACGGAGAGGAATGGCTAGCAGAAAAAAGGAGGTGATAATGCCTCTGTATAAGTCTTTGGTGCGACCTCATTTGGAGTATGGTGTGTAATTCTGGAGACCGCACCTTCAAAAGGATGTGAACAGGATGGAGTCGGTGCAGAGGGTTGCTACTAAAATGATTAATGGGCTTCGTTATAAAGCATATGAGGACAGACTTAAGGATCTTAATATGTACACCTTAGAGGAAAGGCGGGATAGAGGTGATATGATTGAGATGTTTAAATACCTCCGTGGCATAAATGTTCAGGGAGAGAGCCTCTTTCAATTGAAAGCAAGTTCTGCTACGAGGGGACATGGGATGAGGGTGAAGGGAGATAGATTCAGGAGTGATATGCGGAAATATTTCTTTACGGAAAGAGTAGTGGATCCATGGAATAGTCTCCCAGTGGAGGTGGTAGAGATGAGGACAGTAACTGAATTCAAAAAAGCATGGGACCAACACAGAGGATCTCTAAAGGTAAAAAGTGGACTGTTGTAGTTGTTGTTATGGAAGGACAGACTAGATAGGCCATGTGGTCTTTTTCTGTCATCATGTTTCTATGTTTCTATGAGTGGAACGGGTAAACGTAGATCGATTGTTTACGTAATCAGAATATAGAAAGACTAGGGGACATGCAATGAAACTACAGGGTAACCTATTTAAGATGAATAAGAAAAAATATTTTTTCACTCAACGTGTAATCAAACTCTGGAATTTGCTACCGGAGGATGTGTTTAAAAAAGGTTTGGACAAGTTCCTGGAGGAAAGGTCCATAAACCATTATTAAAGTGGACCCAGAATATCCACTGCTTGACCCAGTACAAGCATTGTGGAACCTGTGTCTTTTGGGGAAACTGCTAGATACGTATGACCTAGATTGGCCACTGTTGGAAACAGGATACTGGGCTTGATGGACCTTGGTCTGACCCAGTATGGCATATCTTATGTTCTTATGCTATTATGTTTAGGTGGCAGTGGCGGTAATTGTGCTTAAAAGTGGCATTATCTGTGCTTAAAGGCCACGCTAGGTTTCTGCATTGGGCCTTTGATTTGGAGCAAAAAAGAAGTGGAACTGTGGGCGAGGCAAAGGTCAGACGTGACCTGTGGGAGTGGGGCCAGGGCCAGAAATGTTTCAAACCGTTGCCCCTCCCCATATTTCTGCACTTGGTCTCACAGCCCTATTCATACTCCTCACCTTTTCCCCACTATTCTCCTAATCTCTGGTCTATTTCTTAGTCTCCACTATCCCCCCATGCAACCTCAAGGCCTCACTTGTCCACCCTACCCAGTCCCGGAGTCCTCGCTCACAATCCTACCCAAGTCCTGAGTTCCCACTTACACACCCAATACCCAGCCTATGTTAGTCTTTTTTCTGTTTTCTCACCCAATCTTAGATTCTCCACCTAAGCCCAAGTCCCTGCTCTCTCATATCCCCATGTCCACCCATCTACCTCCTTCGCCAATACTTATTAACCCTTTCTTTACTCCTCCTTACCCAGCATCTGATCTTATAGCCTCATCCTTCCCCTAGATATGACTTTACTTCTTTCCCAGCCTCCACAATATCTATCCTCCTCTCCCTTCTCACTCCCCCAACATCTCCTCCTTTTCCCCACCCTGACCCCTGTATTTGTCAGCACTAACCCCCTTTCAGTACCAGGCCCCCCATCATAAATAATTTTCTATTCCCAGCCCTAAAATTAGCCCCCTCCCAGTCCCAGTCCTCCTCCAGCATAAATCCTTTTCTAGTCCCAGCCCAGATATCGGCCCATTTCCAGCCCCAGTCCTGCCCCTCCAGCCCTAGTATCAGTCCATTTCTGGTCCTATCCTCCCTGCAGTCCCAGTATCAGCCCCTATCTGGTCCCAGCCCCCCACCCAGCCCCATTATCAACCCATATCCAGTCCCAGTCCCTAACCCCCCTGCAGCCACAGTTTCAGTCCATGCCCAATCTCAGTCCCCCCAGTCTATTTCCAGTTAAAGTTCCTCCTTAGCCCCAGTATTAGACCATTTCCAGTTCCAGACTTCCCCCAACACCAGTATCAGCTTATTTCCAGTCTCAGCCCCCCTCCCAGCATTAGCCCTATTTCAGTCCCAGTCATCTTTACCACCATCAGCCCATTTCCAATGCCCCAACCCCTTTCTAGTTCCTTTCTCCCTCACCCTACATTAGCTCCCTAATCCCAGCCTCCCCCTATCAGCTCTGGCAATCTGTCCACCTCCTCCTCCTCCCCACATCACTTTGAGCCGGCTACCTCCACTCTTCCTCTCCCTGCCTGTTCCATGCTTAACACAACCGCGGGAGCAAAACAACAGTGCTCCCAGGCTATGTTAAGCATTAATACTGCTGCCCTGTCGTGGCGGCTACCAATTCTCCTATATTCCTCATGCCACGAGCCATGGCGGTGGTGTTGGATTTCTGCTTTCTCCTTCCTGCCAATTTAAACTCCTCCTTCTACCTCAATTTCACTCCTTTTCCTCCTTTGAAGTCCATTCCATTTGCCTTTTTAATCCTTTACCTCTTCAAATAGCTACTATTTATAGACTTCCTGACAGTCCACCTCTACCTTTCTCACTGACTTTGACTCTTAGCTTTCCTTATTTCTGGATTCTTCTTCCCCTTCCCTTATCCTTGGGGATTTTAATATTCATGTTGATAATCCTTCTGACTCCTATGCTTCTAAACTCTTTTCACTTACCTCCTCATTTAACCTCCAGCTTTGCTCTTCTGCCCCCACTCATCAGTACGGTCACTGCCTTGATGTTGTTTTCTCCTCTAATTGTTTACCCTCTAATTTCCTTACTTCTGTTCTTCCCTTATCTGACCATCACCTGCTAAGCTTCACTCTTCATCACTCTCCACCTCAATCTCGCCCATTATCCTTCTACCTTTTTTGGAATCTTCATGCTATTGATCCATCAGCTCTCTCCACTATTGCCTCATCACCTCTTTTCACTATTGCCTCATCACCTCTTTCCTCTACTTTGTCTTCTAAATCTGCTGATGAGGCTTTAGTTTCCTATAATACTGTTCTCTCCTCTGCTCTCGATGCTCTTGCTCCTCCCATTCCACGTCCTGTGAGGCCTACTTTACCTCAGGTCTGGCTGTCTTCAACTACCGACTATCGATGCTCCTGTACCCGCTCAGCTGAGCACATTTGGCTCAAATCTCACTCCATTTCTGACTTCCTTCACTTCAAATTCATGCTTGCTTCCTTCCAGTCAGCCATAGAACTTGCCAAGCAAAACTATTATCTCCATCTGACTAACTCTCTTGCCTCTGACCCCCACCGTCTCTTCTAAACTCTCAGCTCTCTCCTTAAGGCGCTTCCGCCCGAGTTGTCTGCCGTTGCTTGAATTTCTCTCCTCTCAAGCCCTGCTTGATTCACTTCAATCTGGCTTTCGTCCCTTACATTCTACTGAGCCAGCTTTTGCCAAAGTCTCCAGCTACTTGTTCCTAGCTAAATCCAAAGGCCTTTACTCAGTCCTTATTCTTCTTGACCTTTCTACTACTTTTGACACTTTGACCACCACCTTCTCCTCGATACTTTGTCGTCACTTGGTTTTCGGGACTCTGTCCTGCCCTGGTTCTCTTCTTACCACTCCCATCACTCTTTCAGTGTTTGTTCTGGTGGTTCCTCCTCTACTGCTATCCCACTATCAGTTGGTGTACCCCATTGGTCTGTTCTGTGCCCTCTCGTTTTCTCTCTCTATACTCAGTCCCTTGGTGCTGTCATCTCCTCCCATGGCTTTCAGTATAATATTTAGGCTGATGACTTTCATCCATTCTTTAATCATCTCTTGTCTTGACAATTGTAACCTCCTCCTTGCTGGTCTCCCTCTGAGTCACCTCTCTCCCCTTCAATCTGTTCAGAACTCTGCTGCACAGCTAATCTTCCACCAGCCCCGATATGCTCATAAAACCCCTCTTCTCAAGTCACTTCATTGGCTCCCCTTCAGTGTCCGTATCCAATTCAAACTTCTCCTTCTGACCTATAAATGCACTCATTCTACTGCTCCTCACTACCTTTCCTCTCTTCTCTCTCCCTACACCCCTCCTCGTGAACTCCATTCTTCCACTAGCCTGCTTCTCTCTATGCCTTTTTTTTTTGCTGCCAACTTCAGACTTTGATCCTTTCTCCTTGCTGCTCTCTATGCCTGGAACAAACTACTTGAGCCTGTACGTCAGGCTTCATCTCTCCCCCTTTTCAAATCCATGCTAAAGGCTCACTTCTTTGACGCTGCCTTGGGATCCTGATCCCTTGTTTTCCTTGTGTCTCATTACCTTTCCCTACTTGGACCCTTCTTCTCATCTATTGTATTGTTATTGTTTGTCTTAATTAGATTGTAAGCTCTGACGAGCACAAACTGTCATTTATATGTATCTGTACAGTGCTGCATTCGCCTTGTAGCGCTATATAAATGAGTAATTGTAGTAGTAGTAGTAATACAGCCATGGCTATCTCCTCTCTTCCTCTGCCTGCTCTGTGTTGCCGTGGCCGTATTAATACTTAACACAGCCGTGGCATCATTTTCCTTTCCTCCCGCAGCTGCGCTGTACTAAAGCAGCCCAGTCGCGGCACTTTTAGTGAAGCAGGAAGTGCTTATTTTGCTTTACTAAAAATGCCATGGCTGGACTGCTTCAG
Source organism: Ichthyophis bannanicus (assembly GCA_033557465.1). Taxonomy (NCBI): domain Eukaryota; kingdom Metazoa; phylum Chordata; class Amphibia; order Gymnophiona; family Ichthyophiidae; genus Ichthyophis; species Ichthyophis bannanicus. Next base: position 748,166,370 of record CM066033.1, read on the forward strand.
TACAGCTGCGAGAGGAAAGGAAAATGCTCTCATGACTGCGTTAAGTGTTAATACGACTGCGGCAGTACAGAGCAGGGCGAGGCGGTGGGAGACGGAATGTAAATTACTTCTGCCTCCTCAAGAAGTGCCAGAACACCGTTCCACCCCATTCCAACTCAAATTAAGCCCTGCCTGTAAGTGCTTATAATTACTCACTAACAAATAAAAAGGAGTTTTTGTAATCTGTATCACTTTGCATTTTTGGGAAATTTGTGTTTCTTTTACATCTTTGGTAAGATGCGTCAGTTGAGTGGACAGTTCAGCATTTTCATGTCTCATGGCCATAACACCTCTGCAAATGCTCTGTATAAGAGACATTTTCTTTTGGAATTTGTGGTTATGATTTACCATCTGGTTTTGAATGTCATACCATGAGACGTTTGAAAACTCACCATCACATGGGTCACCCTTTTCCTGCATTTCATCAAGGCAGTACAGACTACATTAATAACAGGCAGACAATACATGCTAGCTGCTGGTGTTAATCCAATCTAGTACAGTACGTAGACCCTTAAATGCCAGGCATAGTTATGTTTATGGTTTGTGGTAATCTTTCCCTCCTTCCCCCCTTTCTCTCATATTAAAAGATTCAATACTGGAAAGCTGGCACTCCCAAAATAGGTGTGCAAAAGTCTAAGTGGAGTTGAATTTTTTCCTTCCATTTCTGTTTGCCCAAAAAATAAATAAATATTTCAATTAACATAATGACAATACAATGCCTCAGTCTGCATCTGCCTCCTTTGAAGCTGGATCACACCCATTCCAGTCCATGAGCCTTCCCCCATTCCCACATGATTCTTCCTCTGCTCCCTAATTCCCCCACCCCCCTTCCCTCCCTCTGTGCTTTGACTTCCTCTCCTCACTGAGATTCTTTCTCCATCTTCCTCTGGGATCCCCTTTCCCTTGCCATCCCCCAGATTCCCTTCTCTCTTTCTAGCATTGATCACCAGATTGACTCTCCCACCCCAAAGAACCAAATAAATTAACAAGACATGCAAAAACAACGGTCCCGATATTCAAAGCGATTAATACAGTTAGCAGAGCTGCTAACTGTGTTAATCGTGGTGAACGGGATATACAGTGGAACTAACATGATTAGTGACGCTGAACATATGCAGCTGCCGGCTCTGCACGCCCTGATGCTAACCGCTTAGCGTCAGGGCGTGTCGGGGAGTTTTGGGGCGGAGCCAATCGCAAATTGGTCAGTGGTGATATTGAGCTGCTGCCTGGCTAGCAATTTACAGTGAAAGCCAGGCACAAGAAACCCTGGCCTAACATTCGTCGCATGTCACTAACCGGGCAGTGGCTCAATATCGTCACTGATTGGTTTGCAATCAGCAAATGCGGCTAACCCGGATATTCAGTGCTGGGGCCGGATATGACACCGGCATTAACTATCTGGGTTTACTGTTCAGCGCCAGTGGCTAGCTGTGTTAGTAGTGCTAGCCGCCAGCACTGAATAATGGGCCCACCATCTTTATAAAGTAAAATAGAAATCAACATTGAATATGAAATCCATTATAATTTATGGAAAGGTACCATATAATTGCCCCAGAATTTTGAAAAAAATATGCCACAGAATTTACTTTTGCCACAGTCTTGAAAAATCTGCCACAAGAAATTAAGAGCTGTGCATATAATTTAAGAACTTAAGGTGAAGGCCTCTGATATGTTTATCTGATTTCAGCTGATAATGCATTCTTTCCAAATAAAATATGCCATGGCTCTTACACCTAATCAAATAGGTTCACAGGAGATCCTGGATTCTCTACAGGAAGAACCATTCCAGCAAATGACCCTGTTTCTTTGTTTCTCTCACAATGGTACCTCTTCTGTCTGTAGGTCCTGCCTTCTCATGGAAATTTACTTCAGATATGTTGTTGACATTTCCCTTCTTCAGACACACTATTTCCAGCTGACTTTGATACCCTTTCAATATCACAATAGGTTGCTATCTGGAATCACATCCTTAGTTCTACCTTAGATAGTATTGCTCCACTAAAACCTATCACTCACTTCCGGCGGCACCAACAACTATGGTATCATGCTGGCCTCTATCTTTGCGCACAAATGAGGAAGACAGAGACATGTTTGTGTAAATGCTGGACCTTCAAAACTTTAACTATCTTTAAGGAGTGTTATTAATTCCTCACTTAACTGCTCTCAACGGCTCTTTTCAGTTGTCTCTCACTTACTATATCCATTCACATGCTCCTATAAATAATCAGTATGGTCCCTCCTTGGAACAACTAGCCCATTATTTTAGCAAGAAAGTAATAGCTACACAGAGTGGAGGAGTATCTTTGTGTTTAGAGCAACAGCCTAACACCAAAGCGATCAGGGTTTGATCCTCACTGGCACTCTTTATGTCCTTGAGAAAGTCATTCTACCCTCCATTCCCTCGGAAGAAAAGGCCTGACAATCTATTTCTGGTCATATCTTGCCAAGAAAGACAGGGGTTGCTGGGTTGCCAGGAATCAGCACTGACTTGATGGCACTTAAATTAAAAAAAAAAAGTTACACATATTAATTGCCCCCTACCATTTCCTCTAGAACTCATATGGATCCCATTTCTCTTGCTTCTTCATGTTCTCGGGATTCTAATTCTTCAAAAGCTCTGCCACATGTCTAGAGCTCTTTCAATCCAGCTTCTTCGTTCTCTTTATCTAAAGCCATTGCTACCTCCCAGAAAGCTATCTGCCCTCTAGATCCTATCCCCTCATCTTGGATCAGTTCTGACTCTCTTGGTCTTCTTCTTTTCACTCTTACGATTCTTATTCACCGTCATACCTCTGATATTGTTCCATCCCCCTGGAAGAAAGCTTTAGTCAGTCCGATCCTTAAGAAATCATCACTTGACCAAGCCATAGTAGCCAATTATAGACTGGTCCCCAACTTTTCTTACTATCAAAGATTATGGAAAAAATTCTCTTTACCCCACTATGCGACAATCTCAAGAAAGCAAATACCTTGTATCCGTGGCAATCAAGGTTCCATCCCGGACATAGTACAGAAACAATTCTTACTACTTTGTTAAGCAAAATTATAGATATCTTGATCCACCTTCTTGACAGATTGCTCTTTGTCAGTTTCTTTTAGATCCTCCTGTTCAGCCTCATACCCCTTGGTCTGTGGTATCTCACAAGGCTCCATACTGGCATCCTTGCTGTTTAACATTTTCCTTCTCTTTGACAACAATCATCCAGGATTCAAGCATCAGTGCATATTATTATGCTGATGATATCTTGCTTATTACACAGACGCATCCTAGTTTCCCCAGTTTGGCTCCAAATTTGCTCTCAAGCTAAAGTCTAATCACTTTAAACCTAATGTTCATAAAACCTTCACAACCTGGCTTACTGGTTGCTGCCCCACTTTCTACCTCTGCTGGTACTGTTACTTTGCTCTGCTTCTTTTCTCCACTTTGTATAGGTTTCCCTGCTCATTTTGGCCTTTGCTGTGCCTTCTGACATTGCAAAATAACTCTGCCCACTGAGCTGACATCATCAAGGTGAAGCCAGCCTCCTGCATTTAAACAAATGTTGCTCTTTTTTGTTCTTGGATTGCTGTTCTTTGACTTTATTTTCCAGAATTTGGACTTCACCATGGAGATCCCTTTATCTGCTCCCATCGATGCCTTATAGGGTTGAAGATTCTCTCAGATGCCTTCCTATTACTATCATTCTTCCCCTCAGGTAAGGTATCCAGATTTTCTTCTACTCCAACTGCATATGCCAACTGGCAGCCAAACGCACTTGAGGCTCCTAAGGAGCTCCATGTGACTTTACTGAATTGTAGATCTCTCCGCTCAAAAACTGCTCTTATTTCGGATTTAGTTCTTACCTCCTTTCTGCATATTCTCTTTCTAAAGTGTCTCGGGGATGGGGATGACGCTGTTCTACGTCGTTGCCTTCTCCCTGGTTTTTCAGCAATCTCAGTCCCAAGAATAACCAGAGTAGGAAGCGGGGTGGCCATTATTTATTCAAACTCTTTACCTCTATCCAAGATAAATCCTGGGCCAGCCCAACCACTAGGCAAACTAGATGGTCACTGACAGCAGCAGCAAAGAGCAGGGTATTCCAAGCTAAACAATAGATTCTGACAGCCAGGGAGAGGCATAAGGCTTGTCACGCCCATAGCCCCTTACATGTGTATGGAGGGGCGTGCTTGTTAGATAGAGTTCCCCAATTAAGCAATGTTCCAGACTGGCTATCTTGCAAAGGATTATGGTACTGGTAGTCCAGTCATACGGTGCTTGCCTTTGAGGTAAATGAAGACAATGTAGTTGGCTCGAGTGTAAGGCAGTAACAGAATATTTATTTATGAGGTAAATCCAGATGCACACAGATTCTACTTGGTAACACCTTAGGATGTATTCTCCAGGATTTTATATTCAAAATAATAATACAACTGAAAGGTAAACAAGTAGCTTGTAAAGTCCATTAACAACAGAAAGTCTCTCTCTCAGCCACTGCTGACAAAGCTGCTCAGCCGTGCTGCCTTAAAGGAAACCAACAAAAGTAAAAACTTCTTCACAAAACAAAAACAGCTTTTCTTTTCCCATTTAAAGCACTTTGTATCCAACGTGTGCATAGCCTGAGCTGTGTGCTGCTCTGATACCAGCTGGCTAACAAGCTCTAATCAACAGCTCTTTTCCTTCTCTGCACAAGTATTTACACACACTTCTAGTGCCAGTTACTAGAACGTTTCCCTTTTGATGTTTGATCCCACTTACAGGATTTCTCTGTGCTAGCAACCTTGCATAAAGAACAGTCCATGAGATTATCGTCCTCCTCTGTAAGTATAGCTTGTTCTTCTATTTGCATAGGTTCTATATCAGGAGCTGGATCAGAGGGCTTTACTAACTGACCTTCATTAGGACAGAAACTGTGTCTAAACACTTTGCCTTGCTTTAGGTTAGACAAACATTCATAGTTCATACCTGGGTTAAAGCTGGCATTAGGCTGTCCTCTCAAATATTCTGGCCAGTATGCATTGGAGCTTTTATATCCTGTCCTCCAGTCTATGTTCCTGGACCTCAGGGCATCTGCTCCATACCTCTTCTTAGGGTTCCCAGCTGAAGTTCTCCAAGCCTTTGGATTTCCCCAATCCCTTGAAGCTGGCTTCTCCCAGGAATCTCTCCAAGAACCTGAACCTCTCAGAGCTCCTCTTTCCTTGCTCTCACGCTTGCCTTCAAGCCTCCTCTCAGGATTGCCTCCTCGCTCTCCTTGTCTTCCAGGCTTAAGCTTCCCTTGTCGTCCACTCTCTGCATATTCTGTTCTAGTTTTAAATTTCCCAGTTTCCAACCCCTCCCTTGCACTCCCCAGATGTTGGTGGTTGAAGTCTCTCCTGGCAGTTGAGTAATTAGGAGTGACGTATGGGTTTCTGAATCTGGGCTCATACTCCTGCACCTCATCTCCACTAGAGGCTCTCTGCAGGCCACTGCAGCCTGGAATAACCTGTCTTTTAGGTAAATATGCAGTTTTATTCCTATGACCTACCAAAACAGGTCCCTTGATTAGGGTAAATTCCCTTCCTTTATCAGTATTCTCTAGGCTCTGGGCAGCTTCCTCATGACAGGCTTAAGGATTGCCTAAAGTTCCAACACCTTGAACCAACTCTTGGGCTGGCCCTGGATAAGTCCCATCTCCCTCTTCTATGACGAAGGTTTACTAATTTGTATCCCTGCCGGACCTGAACTTGTTGGTTGCCTACTGTCCTTCTTTGAACTTCTTAGCCTGAGAACAAATTTTGTCAAACCCTGAGACAGTGATCTCCCACCTCAATCTCATAGTATTGGGTAACTTTAATGTCCATTATGTTTCCCCTTCTAACAGTCATGTACACCATTTATTACTCTTATCTCTGCTATTGCACGTTCTCAATACGTGCAGGGCCCCACCCACTCAGCTGGTCTCACATTGGATCTAATTCTTTCTAATACCACCTCTCATACTCAGCTTTCACACTTTTTCACTGTACCTTTATCTTGGACTGATCATTTTCTTATATCCTTTAAAGTTCTTCTTACATCGACTAGCATAAAAGACCCCTCAACTTTAAATCCTGTCTCTTTCTCAACTAGAAACTTTGCCTCAGTAAAGGCTGTTACTTTATTAGCTCTAGACTCCTACTTCCCAGGAAACCTCTAGTGGTTTGCTGTTGAGGATCAGGCACTTATCTGGAACTTGTGTTTGCAACAAGCATTAGATGTAGTAGCCCCATCCAGATTTATTTATTCAACAGTGTTTTTATACCACTTTATCATTTCAGTCAAAGTCATTTACATTGTAACTTAAACTTGGTAATGTACATTAAACAGGGGCATTGATAACTTGGATTTTTCCTGAGGCACTGGAGGGTTAAGTGACTTGCCCAAGGCCACACGCAGTACTAATGGGAATTGAACCCCTGGTCTCTTGGCTTCCCAAGTCAGTGTTCTAACTATTAGGCTACTCCTCCACTCATGTGAAAAGCCAAAGCCAATCTTGGTTCTATGCTAGCCTCCATCTTACCAGGCAACAATTCAGAAAAGCTGAGAGATGCTGGAGCCATAAAAAGTCTCCATCTAATTTAGTTAGTTCTAGAGCAGGGGTGTCCAACCCTGTCCTGGAGGGCCACAATCCTGGCAGGTTTTTGGGATAGCCCTAATGAATATGCATGAGATATGTATGCATTAGAGATATCCTGCCAACCTGACTGGTTTGTGGCCCTCCAGGACTGGATTTGGAGACCCTTGCCTTACACCTCTGTCATTTAAGATTGTGAATGGGCAAGGTGCAGATGTCCTAGACATCAAAAGGGTAGATAGAATTTGTCACATTCCTCCTTGATTCTCACCACCACCAAAAAGTGCTGACTGGTTTGTTCTTCGGGCATAATTAAAAGGCATCAATTTTCTTCCTGTCTATCTTTTTCACTGTCCAGCTTTCACATCCATATGATGTTACTGAAAATGCCATGGCTTGAATAAGTCGAATCTTGTGGTCTGAGTGATAGTTAGTCTACATGTTCTATGTAGACTAAATATCACTCAAACCACAGCTTTCTGAATTGATTGAATGGAACACGACAAATTTTGAGGCAACCCATAATAGATAATGTTACAAGACAGTAAATTGGACAACTAAACAGAAATCTTTGGCAGTCAGATGACGCTTAAGACCTCTAACATGATGCAATTTATAAAATGCAAAATGAATGACCTGCAGCACCAGAGGGCATAATGAAAGTGTGGAGTCCAGCACCACCCACAGGTAGAAACTTCATGACAGAATGATCATCTACATAGAGAGTAGTGACCCTGCGTTCATTATCATAATTGGTCACCACCATTGCCTCAGCTTTGCTGAAATTTATCTTCATACGAGTTTGTAATAACCATGAAGAAACAGCCTGAAAGTTCTGCAATGGCAGCAGCCACATAAAATTACTCAGGGGCAGCAGAACACCTCAGTGATTGGGGGGGGGGGGGGGAGGACTCAAGCTCTGCCCCTAGCTACCTGCAGCCTTCCCCTCCAATTTTGCCCGCTGGGATTCCATCTACCACAGGTGGAAGAAATGGGAACGGTTGCGACTGCAGCAAAGACTCCTTCTGTCTACCTGTGAGATCCCCGTAGCAGACAACCTCCATTGAGACTGCAAACATAGCCTTCCCCTCCTGTTCTGCCCATGGAGACCCCATCTCCCATGGGCAGACAGAAGGAGGCTTTGCCATGATTGCAGCTGGGAACCCTGCAGTCAGAACAGGAAGTGAGGGCTGCGACTGCTGTCTTGATGCAGGTCATGGCTGTCCACAAAATCTTGGCGGGGCCAGGGCCTGTGTAGCCCATCCTGTTCCAACTCCTATGTAACTATTATCCATAGAAAAAGGAACAAACAATAAAATATTTTCCAAATAAATATGGAATCAAATATTCATCTGTCTCAATAACCTACAAAAGAGGATCAAATAGTTATCAAAAAGAGTTACAGAAAGAGAGGGGCCTTGTGGGACTCCTTTTGAGGGTGAATATAGGCCAGTATGTGCGTAGACTTATTTTGAAACCTGGCTCGGGTACAAAGTAACTGTGGACTTTACAACTGCTTTTTGCACCAGTAAAATTTGCATAGACATAACTTATGCAAATGAAAATAGAATCTACATTCTTTATTTCGCAATCCAAACCAAACCACATCTGCATAAATGTCTCCCCTACAAGCAGCCAAAAGCACGTTTATTGTGGAAGACCATGTGCAGTTTCAGTTGTATTGAGGGAAGGTAATTTCCTGTCAATCCATATTCATCCATATCAGTGAACTTGATAATTGTCCCTCCTCATAATTATAAAATGGGTAATATGGCCCTAATAAAAACTTGTACTCCAAAAAAAGTAAGAAGTCGTAAGATGGAGTATATATGCGGTATTACAATGAAAAGCAAGGAGAGAGAGTAACAAGACCAAATGAAGGAGTACAAGAGCCAAGGAAAAGGCAGGTGGATGATTTGAAGGCTGCTGATAACTACCACCAAAGAGGTCTGTAGTTGGATTTCTATAAACAAAAACAGGAACTATTTATTTATTTATTCTTATATACCGCATTTCCTAGAATCAATGCAGTTTACAGAGATCCAAACTTCAACCACACATGGAATAATTTTACAAGAGCTGGGTTACTTGAACATATTATGTAAAACAGAGAACAAGGTAACTATATACACAATAGAGAGGTTCCACCAGGTAGTAATAGTCCGGTGCACATCTTAAGTCAAGTGATCTCACTGAAATGTTCAATGAACAGGTGGGTCTTTATCAGCTTCCTGAAGGTTATTAGGTTGTGTGTGTCTCTGATGTGGTGTGGTAGGGCATTCCAGAGTCGTGGGGCATATATGGAGATGCCCTAGCGCAAATTGTCTGGTTGCTCTTGTTCATTTTGGGACGCAGGATTAGGTTTGATGCATTATAACTTCTTTGCTGGTTTTCGGGGGGGGGGGGGGTGTTATGACAGATTGTAGTATTGGGAGGATAACTGGTGAATTATTTTGAACATAGTTGCACTTGATTCTACTGAAGAGAGGTAACCAATGTAGTTCTTTTAGAATAGGTGCGACGTAGCTGTATCTGGATGAGCACAACAGAATTTTATTTATTTATTTATTTAGACGGATTTGTATACCACCTTATCCTACAATCAAAGTGGTCAAATAATCTGGGCGGCTGCATGCTGCACATGTTGTAGTGGATGTAATGGGTTCTTAGAAATTCCATGGAGGTTGGCAGTACAAAAGTCGTAGTGTGATAATATCATTGCTAGGAAAACTGTCCAGAAGTTATGAGGTTCCAGAAGGGGCCGTAAGTGTTGGACTGTTCTTAATTTATTGTAAATGCATTGAGATACTTTATTTATATGTAGTTTAAATGTGAGGTGCTGATCTAAGGTAATGCCAAAGAATCTTACTTCTGACTTAGGTTGGCGTTGTTCACCTTTAATGTCTTTGGGGGGGAGGAAGGATTGATTTTTGGTGAGGAACAGTACCTCTGTTTTCCTGAGGCTGATCTTGAGATTATGTTCCGATAGCCATTGATTTATAGTGTGGAAACAGATTGTAATTGTTGAGTAGTCTGGGTTTATGGTGGAAAAGGAAGCATATATTATAATATCATCTGCATAAAGATGATAGTGGACATTGCAGATTGGCTATATATAGATGTTAAATAGTAATGCTGAGAGGGCAGAGCCTTGAGGGACTCCTTGTATCTGGGTGAATTGATTGGAAGTCTTTTGTCCAATTTGTACATAATGGGAGCAATCCATGAGGTATGACCATAGCCATTATAGGACAGTGTCACGGATTCCTATATTGAATAAGCTCTGTGGGAGGATGTCATGGGATATTGTGTTGAAAGCCACTGCAATGCTTAGAAAGATAAGAATGAAGCCTTGTTTTGTGTTTTCTATGCTCTTGATAAGCCAGTTTGTTAAAGAGATGTGCAATGTCTCTACTCCATGGTTTTTGCAGAATCTGGGTTGGTGTATGTCTAAGGGAGAATTTGAGTCAATGTGTTCTTGCAGTTGGTAGAGGACTACCTTCTCGATAACTTTGGCAATAATGGCAAGCTGGAGATAGGCTTGTATGAGCTCGGGTCGTTTGAATTGAGCTTGGGGTTTTTGAGGATTGTACGGATTGACGCTGATTTCATTTTCCTTTAAAGAAGGAGGTTGTGATTAGCTTAAATATAATTGGAGTAAGTTCTGTTTTTGTGATTTTGAACCAGGTAGCAGGGCATGAGTCCAAAGGAGACGTTGTGGTGTTGATGCTATGTATTATGTGCTCAAAGTGTTCCGTGGAAGTGGGGCTGAAGAACCGCAGTAGTGTATTTGTGGTATTTAGGTCTGTGGGGTTGCCACAGGTGGTAGGAACAAACAGGCTAAGTGTTGGCATTAGGTGTTTCGTTTGCAGGTCTGCAGCAAAGTCCTATGGGTCAATGGTGTAAGTCCAGTGGGCTTGGTTGTTGTCTTTTGCTAGTCTAGTAACTATATTGAATTGTTTGTTTATAGCCTTCATTATTAGTTTAGTGTGATGTTCTCATTTTGTGTTGTTGTTCTCTGAATGGTACATTTGAAGGGTGAGGAGGTAGGTTTGTTTTGTCTGATCATCAAGTGTGCTTCTCTATCTGCGCTCCAGTTTTCGCAGTTTGCATTTTAGTTCTTTTAGACTTGGAATGTACCATGGGCTGTGGATTTGGTGGTGTGCTTTCACTGTACTGGTGAGAGGTAAAGTTGCAAAGGTTTGTATTGTGCTTATCCATTTGTTTATATTGAAGTCAAAGTCCCGGTGTTCTTCATCAAGAGAAGGGAGCACTTTGTCAATGAATGTAGATTTATTGAGTGGCTTGAATTGGTGGTGGCATAAACTGTGGATGGTCTGTTATATCAGGGTCATATACACAGGTAGATAGCAGGTGGCAGTGTAGTGGTCTGACCATGGTACTTCAGTGAGCAGCGGTTTGGGGATTGCATGGGTTTCCAGAAGTTGGGATTGGATGAATACGAGATCCATGGTGTTTCCTTTGGTGTGTGTTGGGACTTGGACCAATTGGGTGAATTGGAGGCATTTCATGGCTTCCATGAAGGATTTAGATTGACTTAGTTGAGCAAAGGATAGATTTAGGTCACCTGTAAGTATAAGGTGGGAAGAGGGGCGTGCATATGAACTGGCTGTTTCTAGGATGGTCGATAGCTCATCACGCTTTGCTATAGGAGAGCAATAGGCAAGACATAGTGCAGTCTTTTTGTTTGAGATTGTTATGAGATCAAGACCATCTGTGCAGATGGCTTGTGTTTGCTTGAACAATAAGTTATTTCTTGTCAGGATGCAAATGCTGCTCCCCCTGCGATCAGAACGAAAGTAGTTGAAGTAGTGATAATCAGGAGGTTTCAGCTGGTTGATGAGAATGGTGTCAGTACTGGAGAACCAGGATTCTGTTATGCATAGTATGTCTATATTGTTGTTATGAAGTCGTTGAGGATATGGATCTTGTTTCTTTTGGAGCGGGCATTTATTAAGGTGCATTTTAGATTGTGTATGTTTTTTGTTGTTTGAGTGGATTTTTCCTGAGAATGCTGTTCCTAGAGAGGGATATACAGCCGTCTGGAGTTGTTTCTTTGTCTTGTTCTGTGTGGTAGGCATGTTTGGTATAGTGAGCCGAGATAACAGTATACTGGAATGGTGCTGTGGTTAAGGGTGTGCCATTGAGCCTTGCTGGATAGAGCAGTCAGTATTAGGATGCAAATGGCTAGGAGAAGGATTCTGTGCATGTCAGACATTATGTGGTGTTACTGCTTTCTGTTTTTCAGTTGTTTGGTCATTCACCTCTGTTTTATTTGGAATCTGGGTTCCAGCGAGGATAGTTAATCCTTAGGTCGATCAATGACGACTGTGTTAGACCAGCTAGATGTCAATGTTGCTTTCAGGTCCCCACCTAAGGGCCACACCCAAGGGACTTCTAGTAAGACCTTCGGGTGCGGGCCCACCAGGCACGGGCGTGCCTGAAGGCACTTTTAAATTGAATGGAGATGATCTGGGGCTTGGATGAGTCTGATTGGTCTTGCAGAGGTGATCGTGGAGGGGCTCTCCTTCCTGCTCACCTCCCTGATGCCGATCAGGCTGCTAGATTGACTAGGAGTAAAATCAAGACTGGATTAGCCTGTCTCTGTGATAGCCCTATTTTTTTAGTTTATTTATTTATTATTTATTATTTATTTAAAGTCTCTTATATACCGCACTATTCGGCATCAGCGCGGTTTACATGGAACAGAAATGCTCAGTACAGTTAACACGTATGAGTTTACAGATAACAGGGCAAATAACTTGGATAACTTGTGTGTTTTGTGTCCTTTAAATGGGAGGTTTATTAAGAGAATGATGGAATTGCAGATATAAGTCAGCATTTGGGAGTTTTTGAGGAATGTTAGAGGAAACATTCAAAAAATACTCACATGTTTGCATAGGGTGGTCCCCTCATTCAGGTCAAGCTGAAAACAAAGGATCCAGTCCTGGTTTTACAGCGATGTGCACACAAAGACATAGTCCTACATTTCTTAGCAAAATCAGCACTACAAGTCCATGCATTTAGTGGAGTGCAATCAGGACTGGATCAACCTGTCCTGAAAATCTGAAAGCAATCGGCAACTCTCAAATTGTCTCCTGGGCTGAGACACTGTTGTGAGCCAAGCATGGCCATGGTGGCCTCTGAAAACCAGTCATACCTGTGGGTGAGGAGCACCTGGGCACAGTTAGTGACAATTTTTATCAGACAAAGAATATCTGAAATCTCCTTCCTGTTTTGGGGTGAATGCTAAAGTGACATTATTCTGAATAGACCGAGTCCAGGTGTGCTAGAGGCTACAGCACTGCATACTTCTGACCCAGAGAAAGAGGTCTTTGTTCAAGTCAGAAGCCAGAAATCACTGCAGGGGAGGTGGAGCCTGTACTGACAGAGAAGAATCACATAGGACGAAAGGTCTTAAATTGTAGCTTGGAGCCTTGATTCAGGAATAGTCTTCGGCAACAGCAATCTCTGTGTTTCAGGGGACATCCTCCTTCTGCCACAGAAATGTACTGTAATACACTAGCAATGCAAGAATGCCACATGAAACAAGACAGAGCCAATCCCCCCTCCAGGGCTGACCCAACCATTAGGCAAGACTAAGTGATCACCTAGGGCTGCAACTTCTGAGGAGTAGCAAAGAGTAGCAGCAGTCAAAGCAAAACAATAAATTATGACACCCACACAAACTCAGAGAGCCATCAGCACATTCTTTTAGCTACAGGGCGAGCAGGCACACATATACATACTACACAAAGTTTAATATTTAGTAATGAAATGAAATGACGGCAGATAAAGACCAGTATGGTCCATCTAGTCTGCCTAGTAAGATGGACGGAGTAGGATGGCAGGAGTAGGTGTCACTCTGTGCAGGCCACCCCTCCCCATGTCTTTGTTTAGGGGTGAACCCAAGTAGGATGTGCAGTTATGCATTTTTACAGGATTGTTGTTGGAAGGCTGGTTTTCAGATGATCATGATTGATGAGTTTAATTATCAAAGTCTTGGTGGGGGGGGGGAGGTGTAAGGCTGAAGGTCTGCCTAGGGCAGTGATGGCTAACCTTTTTGAGCCCGAGTGCCCAAACTGCCGCACAAAACCAAAGAATTTCCTCAAAGTGCCAGCACGTCATTTGCATAAGTGGTCTTATTTGCATAAATATTTGCATAATGTTACCATACACTAACTTTTAGTAAACATGTCTCTTAATGAGTATATGGATAAAGAAAGACTAAAAGATTTCTACATTACTATAATCCAGTGCCAACCGCCAGGCACATTAGGAACTACTACAAACGCTGCCCATTTAGAACCCATAGCAACCCGCCGTATCCTGACAGCATTACCAGGACTCACAAAGCACCATACCCTACCTATCAAAAGGCAACACTGCAAATATTAAACCAATACATTTCAGAGAATACTGGGGAAAGAGAACAAGTGGCAACGTCAAATAGGAATTTCCTCTTGTACCAAACAAAGCGCAGATGTTAATGATGCACATTTCCCAGAGCTGACATATTCCAGTTAATAAATTCAAAATAAAGAGATATCTTTCTACCTTTTGTGCATTTTTTTTTCAGTTGCAATTGGTCCAGCCACCTTCTTCTGGTTTCTTCATGTTTTCTGCTAACTCTCCATCGTCTGCTGTCCATTTGTCCTTTCTTTCTTCTCTCTTCTAGTTTTTTTTCCATTCTCTCTCTCTCTCTACATCTGCTTTAACATACTAATCTTTCTCCTTTTGCTCTTTCCTCATTCCTATTTCATCCACACAAATTTTACCCCTCCATCCTCAATCCCCAATTACTCTCCCAATACCTGGCCAATTGTAGATTTTTCATCCCTCCTACACAAAATATTTTTCCCCTCTCCATTTTACTCTCCCAGCCCCATCCCATTCTAATCCTCCCCCAACATCAGCTCCCTTCTAGTTCCAGTCTCACCCAGCATCCATTCCCTTCTAGTCCCTGCATCAGCCCATTTCCAGTCCAAGTCCCTTCATCAGCTCATTTTCAATCCTAGCCCCCCCATCAGCCCATTTCTACTCATTTCCTAGCCCCACCATCAGCCCATGTCAAATCATAGCTCCCCTCCACTCAGCCCAATTCCAGTCCAAGCCCCCCCATGAGCCTACTTCCAGTTCTAGCCCCTCCATGAGTCCATTTCAATTCAAGCCCCCACCACAGCCCATTTCCAATCTTAGCTCCCCCCAACAGCCCATTTCCAGTCCTATCCTAGCTGTTCCATCAGCCCATTTTCAGTCCTAGCTCCCTTCCCTCACAGCCCATTTCCATTCCAAGCCCCCTCCCCATCAGCTATTTGCAGTTCAAGCCTCCCCTTCCACTCAGCCCATTTCCAGTCCTAGCAACACCCCAACCCATTACCAGTCCTAGCCCCCCGTCAATCAACTTCCAGTCCTAACCCCCATCACCCCATTTTCAGTTTAAGCCCCCCCCTATAACCCTTTACCAGTCCTAACCCCCCATCAGCCCATTGCCAGTCCTAAACCCCCCCCATCAGCCCACAGCCCATTACCAGTCCTAACCACATCAGCCCACCTCAAGTCCTAACCCCTCCCCATCAGCCCATTTCCTGTCCTAGCCCCCCCCATAACCCATTATCAGTCCTACACCCCCATCAGCCCACTACCAGTCTTAACCCCCCCATAGCCCATTACCAGTCCTAACCCCCCCATCAGCCCACTACCAGTCTTAACCCCCCCATAGCCCATTACCAGTCCTAACCCCCCCATCACCCCATTTCCAGACAGCCCTCATCAGCTCATAGCCCATTGCCAGCCCTCATCAGCCCACAGCCCATTGCTAGTCTTAACTCCCCCCCATAGCCCACTGCGTCTTAACCCCCCTCCCCAGCCCACTGCCAGTCTTAACCCCCCCTCCCTAGCCCATTGCCAGTCTCAACCCCCCTCCCTAGCCCATTGCCAGTCTCACCCCCCCTCCCTCCCTCCCTCCCTCCCTAGCCCCTTGCCAGTCTCAACCCCCCTCCCCCCCTCCCTAGCCCTTGTCTCGTCTTAACCTCCCTCCCTCCCTAGCCCATTGCCAGTCTCAACCCCCTCCCTCCCTCCCTAGCCCATTGCCAGTCTCAACCCCCCTCCCTCCCTAGCCCATTGCCAGTCTCAACCCCCTCCCTCCCTCCCTCCCTAGCCCATTGCCAGTCTCAACCCCCCTCCCTCCCTAGCCCATTGCCAGTCTTAACCTCCCTCCCTCCCTAGCCCATTGCCAGTCTTAACCCCCCTCCCTCCCTCCCTAGCCCATTGCCAGTCTTAACCCCCCTCTCTCCCTCCCGAGCCCAGTGCCAGGCTTCACCCCCCTCCCTCGGCGCCTGGCCAGAAAAAACAAAAAAGGTGCCCCCAGCCGCCCCGGCGGCATGGAGTGTCCCGCAGGGCTCCCTCTGCCCGGCTGGACTCTCCCGGCGCTGCTCAGCCCCTCTCTGCCGGCTTGCAGAGACGCGAAGGGAGAGAGAGTCTCCCTCGCGTCTCTCTTAAGCCCGCAGGGGCAGATGGGAAATTTCCCATCAGCCCCTGCGGGCTTAACAGAGACGCGAGGGAGACTCTCCCTTCGCGTCTCTGCAAGCCGACAGAGAGGGGCTGAGCAGCGCCGGGAGAGTCCCGCCGGGCAGAGGGAGCCCCGCGGGACACTCCATGCCGCCGCGGCGGCAGCGGACAGCTTTTTTTTTTTTTTTAATGTGCGACCTTCCCGCGTGCCAGCTGCAAGGCCTTCGCGTGCCACAGCTGGCACGCGTGCCATAGGTTCGCCATCGCTGGCCTAGGGCATGCACTACCTTGTATCAGCCTTAAGGCCTGCTCCCCTTCCACATGGAAAGATCTCAGAGTGTAGAATGCCGAGAGACACTGTGAACTTACGAGGTCCTTCAATAATATAGCCATGGCTTGTGTTCAGGACAACCACCTGGCCCTTCAAATCACTTATAGACATGACCATACATATACAGGCACAGACAAATGCATATATGCAGTATAACATGTCTGGATACATTTGACTTTTGAGTTTTCCCACTCAGTTCTCCTATATCAGACATTTGCTGTCTGGTCCTGACTTCTGAGCCAAATTAACACTGTACTTCTCCCTAGGCAAACAAACATTTGTGGGACCTGTTCACCTTCCCGCCACCCCATTCCTCTATTTTCCCCCACATCCCAAATTTCTTCCCTGAAGGAGCGTGCAGTGGCTGGTTCTGGGTGTAGCAGCAACAGATTGTGAGTGAGCACAAAGACTGAGCAGGTGCATGCTCACAGAACCTAGAAAGAGGAGGAGCCACTATTTGGCCTGTGAGTGCACATTGAAATAAACATTGCATTCACAATTTGCTGCCATATTCAGGACCAACCTCTGGAGTTTCCCATGGTTACTTTAGATTGATGAGTTTATTTATTTATTTATTTAGCAAGCATTTGTATCCCGCTCCTTCCAGCGATCAGAAGCGGGTAAGATTACATCGAGAAACTGCCGAATCAAAACAGATACAATTTTTGTTTACATACAGATTTGTAGGGTAAGCACATCACACAGAGTTGGGGAGAAAGGTTGCTGATGAGGGAGTGTTCTGTTCAAAAGGAGCAACAGGAGAAGGTAATAGCTACTGAGGAAAGATGTGAATTCAGAGGGCCTGGAGAGAGACTGGAGCCATACACAGGGAAATTCTGTATGCCTATTACTAGGGATGCAGACCGTTTCAAAGGTTCTGCTAGCCTCTGGCCTCCCTAAATTAAAACCATTGCTTAGCGATCCTATACTGGCCCCCAAATTCACTTCCCCAGAGAATAAGATTGAGGTCCACGATGTTTTAAGTGGGCACAGTTGCGCCATTGTTTAAAGCAGTGGCAGAAAGATAGAGGAGCACCCTTATGTTGAACAGGCATGCATTGCAGCCTTGGTCTTTGGGCTTGCCTCTGCTACTTTCTATAAGGTCCTTTCCTTCAGGAGATTGGTGTCAGTGTGTCATTAGTGTGCATAAAGTTTGGGAGCAAGAGCTTGGGCTGCAGCAGATGGAGATCTTCTTCCATAACACAAAGAGTAGTTACTCACCTGTAAGAGGTGTTCTCCGGGAGCAGCAGGAATCAGTCCTCACATATGGGTGACACTGATGTCGATGGAGCCCCCATATGGAGCATTTCCCCAGCTTTCTAAGAAAGCCTTTGGGAATACACCCACGCATGCGCGATCCCCTTCCCGCCCAAAGGTGCCATCTTGCTCAGTCAGATGACATAGCTAAAAGACAGCACAAAAAACAAAATGAACTATGTACATCTGCAACTCCCAGGGGAGGAGGGAGGGCTGTGAGGACTGATTCCTGCTGCTCCTGGAGAACACCTGTTACAGGTGAGTAACTATTCTTTCTCCAGGACCAAGCAGGAAGTCAGTCCTCACATATGGTTGACTCCCTAGCTCTGGGCTACCAGGAACCCAGGCTGACAAATAGAGCTCCCTCTGTGAAGCCTCAGCATCAGGGAAAGAATTTTACTGAGAAGAGATCCCACCGGTAGCCCAACAAGAGGGCTGGAGGGCAGGAGTTGCCTAAACCTCAAAGAGATTCCAGAGTACTGCCTGACCAAAAGCACTGTCCCTACGGGACTCCCTCTCCAGGCAGTAATGGGCTGCAAAAGTCTGGCTTGAGGACCAAGTTGCAGCCCTACAGATGTCTGCCAACGGTACAGAACGGAGATGAGCTACTGATGCAGCCATTGCCCGGACACGGTGGGCTGTGACTCGACCCTGCAAGGGAAGGTCTGCTGCCCTGTAAGCCCAGGTGATACAGTCCGCCACCCATATGGACAAGGTACGCTTGGAGACAGGCAACCCCAAGTTGTTTGGATCAAAGGAGACGAAGAGCTGAGTAGTCCTTCTATGACCCTTAGTACGCTCAATGTATAAAGACAAAGCCCTTCTACAGTCCAGGGTATGCAGGACTTCCTCAGCCCAGCTGGCATGGGGCCTAGGGAAGAATGTTGGAAGAACCACCTCCTGATTGAAGTGGAAAGAGGAGACTATCTTCGGGAGGAACTTAGGATGAGTCCTAAGGACTACCCTGTTCCTATAGAAACGAGTGTATGGCCTATCACAGACCAGGGCTTGAAGTTCACTCACTCGTCTGACCGAGGTCAGTGCCACTAGGAAAAGAGCCTTCTAAGAAAGGAAGCGGAGAGGACACGTAGCCATCGGCTCAAAAGGAGGGCGTGTAAGCTGCTGCAAGACCACATTCAACTCCTACTCAGGGGCTGGCGGACGGAGAGGAGGCTTTAGCAAGAGCAAGCCTCTGAGGAACCGGGATACCAAGGGGTGAACCGATAAATTTTTTATTTTTTTTGTTTATTTTATTTACATTCTCTTACATACCGCGCTATTCTGCATCAGTGCGGTTTACATTGAACAAACTGAAATTACATTGAACAGGGCATCATAACTTGGAGATAACTATTTTACAGGGAACATAAAGAGTGCCCTTCCACCTGTGAGTGGTGGGCTGCCAGAGCAGAAAGGTGTACCCGAGCAGAATTGGACTTGAGACCCTGATTAGACAAGTGCAGCAGGTACTGAAGCACCACTGGCACAGGGCAGGAGAAAGGGTTCTCCTGGCGTTTATCACACCACAAGGAGAACCGCTTCCACTTCAGGGCATAGGTCTTTCTGGTGGATTGCTTCCTAGAGGCCAAGACCACCTCTTCAACTTCCTGAGGCAGGCCCCAGGGAGCCAGCACTACCCTTGCAGCCTCCAGGCCATCAAATTGAGAGTATTGAGATTGGGGTGCAGAAGGGAACCCTGATCCTGAGAAAGAAGATTGGGTTGCAACCCCAGAGGGAGTGGGGTGTCCCTGCCAGCTGTAACAGAAGCAGGAACCAGGGCTGCCTCGGCCATCTGGGGGCTACCAATATGACCGAGGCCCTGTCCCTTAGAATCTTGAACAAGGTTTGGGCCACCAGGGGCGTGGGAGGAAACGCATACAGGAGGCCCTTGGACCATGAG
Source organism: Ichthyophis bannanicus (assembly GCA_033557465.1). Classification (NCBI taxonomy): domain Eukaryota; kingdom Metazoa; phylum Chordata; class Amphibia; order Gymnophiona; family Ichthyophiidae; genus Ichthyophis; species Ichthyophis bannanicus. The sequence continues at coordinate 748,185,997 of CM066033.1, forward strand.
ATCAGGAAGGCATCCGCTGCGAATCTCGTGGGATGCGGTTGCCTGGAGCAGAACTGAGGCAGCTGCCGGTTCAGGGGACTGGCAAAGAGGTCTATGGATGGAAGTCCCCACGTCAGGAAAATATTCTGAACCACCAAAGGGTGCAGTTGCCATTCGTGAGGCCGTAGAACCCTGTTCAATCTGTCTGCCAGGAAGTTTTCGTGGCCAGGAAGATAGATTTCCCTGAGCAGCATATTGTGTCGAAGTGCAAAAGAGCATAGGGCCTGTGCCTCCTGACACAGGAGCCTGGACCCCGTGCCCCCTTGTTTGTTCACATAGAACATCGCCACCTGGTTGTCTGTCTGCACCAAGACCGATTGGTGGGCCAGGGTGTGAGAGAAGGCCTTGAGGGCTAAGCGTATCGCCCTGAGTTCCAGGAGATTGATTTGTTGCGTGGCCTCCCATGGAGACCACAGGCCCTGTGTGCACTTGTCCAGACAATGTGCACCCCAGCCCTGCAAGGAGGCATCGGTGGTGAGTACCACAGTGGAAACAGGTACCTGAAAAGGAATTCCCTGTAGAAGGTTGGGGGGGGGGGGGGAGTGTAGCCACCACTGCAGGGAGTTCAGGAAGGGTTTGGACACCCTTACTTTGTCTCTTAGGCTTCCTGTAGCCTGCCTCCATTGAGTCCTGAGACACCACTGTGCAGGTCTCATATTCAGGCGGGCATTGGGGATCACATGCACTGTTGAAGCCATGTGGCCCAGGAGCCTTAAACAAAGTCGGGCGGAAACCAATGGGTTGTCTAGAAACCGGCTGGCCAAGTTCTTCAGCCTTCCCGCTCTGTCTTCTGGCAAGTAAGCTTTTGCGTGCAGGGAGTCTAACCGTGCTCCTATGAACTCCAGGTTTTGGGAGGGGAGCAAAGTGGACTTTGCAAAGTTTATGACAAAGCCTAGTTGTTGAAGGAGAGAGACAGTACAGAGGGTGGCTTGCCTGGCCTCCTGGACAGTCTGACCCCTGATGAGCCAGTCGTCCAGGTAGGGGAAGACAAAAATACCCTGGTTTCTCAAGTAGGCCGCCACCGCCGCCAGGCACTTTGTGAAGACCCGTGGGGCGGAGGTTAGGCCAAAGGGCAGTATTCGGTACTGAAAGTGGTTTCCTTCTACCACGAACCTTAGGTATTTTCTGTGGTCTGGATGAATGAGGATGTGAGTGTACGCATCTTTCAGATCTAAGGAGCATAGCCAATCTCCCTGCTGGAGGTAGGGCAGCAGTGTTCCAAGAGTAAGCATCTTGAACTTTTCCTTTTCCAAGAACTTGTTGAGATTTCTCAAGTCCATAATGGGCCAGAGACCTCCAGTTCTCTTTGGCACAAGAAAGTACCTGGAGTAGAAGCCCTGCCCCAGCAGGTGGGGAGGTACAGGCTCCACCGCCCTGTCTTGGAGAAGGCCTTGCAGTTCCTGGAGAAGGAGTTCCTGATGCAGAGTAGGCCTTGGAGGCTCCCCTGGAAAGTAGGAGGGGGATACCAGATTGAAATGGAGCAGATAGCCCTTCTGGACTATGCTCAGTACCCAAGCATCTCTTGTGATGGGCAGCCACTGGTGGGCAAACAGGGCTAACCGACCTCCCGTGCTGAGATGGGCCAGCAGAGGTGGAGAGGCTATGCAGTGGGAGTCAAAAACACCCTCCCTGCTGAGTAGGAGCAGGAGCTGGAGGCTTGGGGGCTTTCTGCCTACGGGGCCCATGTCCCTGCCCCTTGGCCTGCTAACCCTGCTGGGGAGCTGGGGAGGCCTGATAATGAGGGAAAGGTTTGTAGGCAGATGACTTCCTCGGGTAAAAGGTCTTTTTCCCCGAGCCCTTCTTCTTATGAGAAGGGGCAGAAGTTTTTCTGGACAACCTTGTCCTTGTCAGAGTCTCGGTCTCGAGCTCAGCGGCCTTTTCGGCCATGGGCTTGCCAAAGAGGTTTTCACCCCGGCATGGGACATCGACCAACTTGTCCTGCACCCATGGCTCGAGGTCCGATGACTGTAGCCATGCCTGGCGTCGAGCACCAATGCCGGCCGCCGCTACTCGGGCCGAAGCCTCGAAGCCATCATAGGCCGCCCAGGAGATGAATTTGGAGCATTCCCAGATCCCCGAGGACAAGGACTTGAACCTCTGCAAAGGTTCCCCGGAGAGGCCAGCCGAGAACCCGGCTATTTCCTTAGCCAGGTCCCGCAAAATACATGCTCATGTACAGCTGGTAGGACTGGACACGGCAAGCAAGCATCGAGCCCTGGAAGCACTTTCTGCCGATGGCATCTAGGCTTCGGGCCTCCCTACCGGGGAGCACCACAGAGTGCATCTTCTGGCTCTTCAGACGATGCATGGCCGATTCCACAACCATAGAATGGTGCGGCAGCTGTGCCTTCTGGAACCCAGGGCTCTTTCGGACTCGATACATGGAATCGAGCCGCTTGCTCAAAACCGGTGCCGAGGCCGGTGCCTCCCACATTCGGAAGAGGAGCCATTCCAGCATCGGAGGAACCGGCACAGTAAAGGCCTCCCTTGGGGGAGAGTCATACTGTAGGGCATCGAGCTCTTCGGCTCGAGGCTCCTCCTCGGGATCCGCAGGAACATTCAAAGCCTTGGCCATGTCCCTTACAAACTCTGAGAACCGGGTTTCCTTCGGTGGGGACCTACTCCAGGGCTCGGACTGCAGCGAGTCCGAAGGGACACACCAAGTCCGAAAGGTATTGGGGGACTCCTCGTCCTCCGTCTCCCACGCAGACTCATCCGAGGAAGAGTCGAGGGGCTCCGACCGTGCGTGCTCCGGTAACACCCGCCCTGACACCGGGGCCATCGGTGTCGACGCCCTTGGTCCCGAACGGGAGGTCGAGGGAGACCATGACCGAGTCCGGACTCGGGCCTTCATGGCTTCGAGAACCGGCTCGGTCTCCGGGGTCGACTTAGACGTCGACGTCCCGGTGGTCGGGGAACATGCACCAGACAGGCTGGCCATCAGCACCCGCTGCTGATCCATGAAGGCAGACAGTCTGCACTCCAAGACTGTCAGCCTGAGTCCAAGCTCAGGAGACTCAGCAGCCACCGACTCGGGGCCCGGTGGCGCCGGACCCGACATCGGCTCCCTGGGAGGAGAGTCCTCGAGGACAACAGGACTTACGTGCTTGACGGACTCCGGCTCTATACGAGACATCTTAGTCGGCTTCTCCAGCTCCAAAGGCCCGGGGCGGCGGTCAGGGGTCCGAGACCTGGCCCTCGAGGAACCAGGGGTATCCTCCGATACTGCCCTCATGAGCTTTCTCTTCCTCTTATGCTCCTGACTGGGGTACCCCCTTTCAGAGGATCCCCGATGAAGCTCGGGGTCAGACTCCTGAGACGTCGAGGCCTCTGACGAGGTCCGGGCTCGACCGGAGGTAGAATCAGAAATAATTCTCTCCTTCTGATGCTGCTGGCTTCTGAGTGCCTTAGTGGACATCTTTCCACATGGGACACAGACCTTGGGATCATGGTCTGGCCCAGGGCAATGCAGGCAGCAGTCGTGTGTGTCAGTAAGAGACATGAGCTTCTTACAACGATCACACTTTTTAAAACCACTGGAGGCCATTGGGGAAAAAAGGGCCCCCGCGAGGTCAAAAGACCGGCCCTCCAGGGAAAGAGAAAAAGAGTGCGAGCGCGTGCCACGAAGGGCATAAAAACGAAAAATAGAGATCGGGTCGATACCGGCGTACCGAACCCAGGCGGGAAGGGGAACCGGTGTAGAACCGGACAAAAAGAGAGCGAAAATCGCAGAAAAAAAAATCCGACTTTTCCAGGTGACACGGACTCACGTCCATTGGGCTCCACGGAAAAAGAAAGACTGAGCAAGATGGCACCTTTGGGCGGGAAGGGGACTGCGCATGCATGGGTATATTCCCAAAGGCTTTCTTAGAAAGCCGGGGAAATGCTCCGCATGGGGGCTCCATCGACGTCGATGTCACCCATATGTGAGGACTGACTTCCTGCTTGGTCCTGGAGAATCTATGTACAGTATTTTTTGGCTCATTGGATAACTTGGATTCCAGCCAAACTGCACAGAACAAACTCAGTAGTCCCCTCTACTTGTTTGCACTGTCAAGAATGGATTGAGACCCTTGATCATATGTTGTCTTCTTGTTGTAAGCTTCAGCCTTATTGGGTAGAGGTCTGAGATACTATAACTAAAGCTTTGCACAATTGAGTAAGTGCCAATTTCTTTTAAGATTGTTATTTGGAAAGCATTATGTTCTACCAAATCTTTGAGTATTTTGCAGAAAAGATTATTAAATCTGTTGCATTCTGTACTGTGATAAAATATGAGTCAGCTACGATGGAGAACACTGATCATTTCAGGAAGACCACCAGGCTGTGGTGTCTTTTTAAAGACTATGTAACCAGGCTGTAGTGATTGAGTTATGTCAAAATTAGCTTGACTCTCTTGTGTATTCATTTTCTCTCTTTTCTATCACTTTTGTGCTTGTTTGTCTGTTGTATAGGCAGCTACTTGCCAGAGTGATTGTTTCATGTTTCTTTATGGTACAAGGACTGTTTGTATAAGTTCTGCATTGAAATCAATAAAAAATTTTGAATTAAAAAAAAAAAAAAAGATACAGAAAATGATAGCAGATTATGACTATACGGCCTATCCAGTCTACCCATCCATATCAGCTACTAAGCTCTACAATCCCTTCCTCTTCTTTAGAGATCCTCTGTGTTTGTCCCTTGCTTTCTTGAATTCAGATACAGCCTTCATCTCCACCACTTCCGCTGGGAGGCTATTCCATGCATCCACCGCTTTCCATAAAGAAATAGTTCCTTAGATTACTCCTGAGTCTATCCCCTTCCACCTTCATCCTATGCCCCCCTTGTTCCAGAGTTTCTTTCAATTGTAAGAGGCCCATCTCCTGCGCATTTAAGTAATGGAGGTATTTTTACATCTCTATCAATCTCTACTCTCCACTTTTCTTGCAGAGTATACATGTTGAGATTTTTAAGTCCATCCCAATATGCTTTATGACAAAAAACACTGACTGTTTTAGTAGCCACCCTCTCCACTGACTCCATCCTATTTGTATTTTATTAAAGGTGCCATCTCCAGAATTGCACACAGTACTCCAACTGAGGTCCCACTAGAGCAGGACCACAGGGCCGATGCTACCCGTTAAGCTGGGTAAGCGTGGCGGGGGGCACCATCGCTAGCCACCCGCTACCCACCGCTTCAAAAAAGAAAGCAGCCGTGGGAACATTTCTCTGTTCCCAAGACTCTGCTATCTTTTACACTGCTAGACCGTGGAATTTGCATCAGTAACAAGCATTTCCTGTTTCTCATAAGAAACAGAGGAAATGCTTATTATTGCCTTTAGAAACTCCACGACCCAGCAGTGTAAAAGATAGCAGAGCAGGAGGAACAGAGAAATGTTCCCCCGGCTGCTTTCTTTTTTGAAGAATGAATCAGAACAGACATGGGCGGAGCTGGAAGGGAGCAGACATGGTGGGCTCGAAGGCAGGGGCGGCCCAAGGGGGGTGCGGGGCCATGTGCGGAGACTCGGTGTGGGGCCTCATTTGCATAAGTGGCCTTATTTGCATACATATTTGCATAATGTTACCAAACACTAACTTTTAGTAAACATGTCTCTTAATGAGTGTATGGATAAAGAAAGACTAAAAGATTTCTACATTACTATAATCCAGTGCCAACCGCCAGGCACATTAGGAACTACTACAAACGCTGCCCATTTAGAACCCATAGCAAACCCGCTGTATCCTGACAGCATTACCAGGACTCACAAAGCACCAGACCCTACCTATCAAAAGGAAACACTGCAAATATTAAACCAGTACATTTCAGAGAATACTGGGGAAAGAGAACAAGTGGCAATGTCAAATAGGAATTACATAAACAGAATACCTCAGCTCAGTTACACATGCAGAACATAGACCATCACCAAACAAGGAATCACAATTTAGAAACAGGAAGGCAATAATTAAACTGGGAACCCCAAAAGCCAAACTTGGAATGTACAACAACACTGTAGAAATAAAACTATAAATCAATTTCCTCTTGTACCAAACAAAGCGCAGACGTTAATGATGCACATTTCCCAGAGCTTTCATATTCCAGTTAATAAATTCAAAATAAAGAGATATTTCTACCTTTTGTGCATTTTTTTTCACCCTCCCAATTGCTCCAGCCACTTTCTTCTGGTTTCTTCATGTTTTCTGCTAACTCTCCATCGTCTGCTGTCCATTTGTCCTTTCTTCTCTCTTCTAGTTTTCTTTCCATCCTCTCTCTCTACATCTGCTTTAACATACTAATCTTTCTCCTTTTGCTCTTTCCTCATTCTTCTTTCATCCACACAAATTTTGCCCCTCCATCCTCAATCCCCACTTACTCTCCCAATACCCGGCCAATTGTAGATTTTTCATCCCTCCCACACAAAATATTTTTCCCCTCTCCATTTTACTCTCCCAGCCCCATCCCATTCTAATCCTCCCCCAACATCAGCTCCCTTCTAGTTCCAGTCTCACCCAGCATCCATTCCCTTCTAGTCCCTGCATCAGCCCATTTCCAGTCTTAGCCCCCCATCAACCCATTTCCAGTCCTAGCTCCCCCATCCATTTTCAGTCTGAGTCCCTTCATCAGCTCATTTCCAATCCTAGCCCCCCATCAGCCCATTTCTAGTCATTTCCTAGCCCCACCATCAGCCCATGTCAAATCCTAGCTCCCCTCCACTCAGCCCAATTCCAGTCCAAGCCCCCCCATGAGCCTACTTCCAGTTCTAGCCCCTCCATGAGTCCATTTCAATTCAAGCCCCCACCACAGCCCATTTCCAATCTTAGCTCCCCCCAACAGCCCATTTCCAGTCCTATCCTAGCTGCTCCATCAGCCCATTTTCAGTCCTAGCTCCCTTCCCTCACAGCCCATTTCCATTCCAAGCTCCCTCCCCATCAGCTATTTGCAGTTCAAGCCTCCCCGTCCACTCAGTCCATTTCCAGTCATAGCAATCCCCCAACCCATTACCAGTCCTAGCCCCCATCAACCCATTTTCAGTTTAAGCCCCCCTATAACCCATTACCAGTCCTAACCCCCCCATCAGCCCACTTCCAGTCTTAACCCCATCAGCCCATTTCCAGTCAGCCCCCCATAGCCCATTGCCAGTCCTAACCCCCCCCATCAGCCCACAGCCCATTACCAGTCCTAACCACATCAGCCCACCTCAAGTCCTAACCCTCCCCATCAGCCCATTTCCTGTCCTAGCGCCCCCATAGCCCATTAGCAGTCCTGACGCCCCCATAGCCCATTAGCAATCCTAACCCCCATCACCCTATTTCCAGACAGCCCCCATCAGCCCACAGCCCATGACCAGTCTTAACCACCCCCAGCCCATTTCCAGTCCTACCCCCCCAGCCCATTTACAGTCCTAACCCCCCCATCACCCCATTTCCAGACAGCCTCCATCAGCCCCCAGCCCATTACCAGTCTTAACCCCCCCAGCCCATTTCCAGTCCTACCCCCCCAGACCATTTCCAGTCCTAACCCCCCTCACCCCATTTCCAGACAGCCTCCATCAGCCCCCAGCCCATTACCAGTCTTAACCCCCCCAGCCCATTTCCAGTCCTACCCACCAGACCATTTCCAGTCAGCCTCCATCAGCCCCAACCCATTTCAAGTCCTAACACCCCCCCCAGCCCATTTCCAGTCCTAACACCCCCCCAGCCCATTACCAGTCCTAACCCCCCATCACCCCATTTCCAGACAGCCTCCATCAGCCCCCCAGCCCATTACCAGTCTTAACCCCCCCTCCCCTTCCCTTCCCTTCTGGCAAATTAAAAAAAAAAAAAACCTGGCTCTAGCTGCTGCCGCTGCCGCGTCCGTCGCAGCAGCGGCAGAATGGAGTGTCCCGCGGGGCCCCCTCTCCTCGTTGAGCCCTCTGCAAGGGCTTTCAGATTCGCGAAGGGAGAGTGCTCCCTCGCGTCTCTGTAAAGCCCGCAGGGGCTAATGGGAAATTTCCCATCAGCCCCTCGCGTCTAAAGGGGCAGATGGGAAATTTCCCATTAGCCCCTGCGGGCTTTACAGAGACGCGAGGGAGCACTCTCCCTTCGCGAATCTGAAAGCCCTTGCAGAGGGCTCAACGAGGAGAAGGGGCCCCGCGGGACACTCCATTCTGCCGCTGCTGCGACGGACGCGGCAGCGGCAGCAGCCAGAGACAGGTTTTTTTTTTAAATGTAATTTAAAAAAAAAAAGCAGAATGTTCTTTGTGCGGGGCCCCCTGAAACGCGGGGCCCTGTGCAAAAAACATTCTTGCTCAATGGACGGGCCGGCCCTGCTCGAAGGGAGCAGACAAGGGGGGCTGGAAGGGAGAGATACGGGGGGCTGGAAGGGAGCAGACACTGGGGGGCTGGAAGGGAACAGACATGGGGGGTTGCAAGGGAGCAGACACGGGGGAGCTGGAAGGGAGCAGACATGGGGGGATGGGGCTGGCAGGTGGCTGGATAATAGGAGGGGGGTTGGAAGAGAACTGACAGGGGAGAACGTGGGGGCTAGAAGGGAGCTCACATGGGAGGTTGGAAGAGAACAGAAAAGAGAGGAAGGAGGGGGCTGGAGGGAAGGTGGGGACTGGAAGGGAACTGACACCTGGGGATGGGACTGGAAGGGAGCTGACAACTGGGGGTGGCACTGGAAGGCGAATGGACAGAGGAGAGGGTGACTGGAAGGGAACTGACACAGGAGGGGCACTGGGACTGGAAATTCGCTGACACCAGGGATGGTATTTGGACTAGAAGGGGCTGGACGATGGAGAAGGAGGGTGATTGGAAGGGAATAGACACCAATGGCGGTGTTGGGAATTCAAGGGGGTTGACACTGGGGGGGGCGGGGGGAGGCTGTAAAGGGGGCTGATACTGAGGAGGGTTACTGGGACTGGAAAAAGGCTGATGGAAGAAAATGAAGAAAGCAAAAGGAGAAACAATGGCAGATGGACTATGGACCATAAAAAGAAAGCTAAGAGAAGACAGAGGAAAACAGAAACCTCAGATCTGGACCAGTATGATCAAAAATCATCAGTGAACAAAGGTAGAAACAATGATTTTATTTTCAATTTAGTGATTGGACATTGCGGTATCTTTATATTTCACACAGTATGGGGACTGCATCTCTTATCTGGTGTGGCACCGCATGCAGAGTCTGGCTTCTTGGGGTTTCATTTTAATTTTTGTCTACATATTTTCATTTTTACTTTGGTTGTGGTCACTTATTCTGTACTTGGTGAGCGTCTGTGTTCTCAGTGTGTGACCAAGGCCAGGCATTCTGTTAACATGGAGTTTGTACGTAGGGATCTGTACTGTAGTAATTTGACAGCTTTTCAAATAGGTGTATGGATGTTTTGGGGCCTTTTGAAGTACTTATAGTGCTGCTTTTTTCTGGATAGGTCCCTTATTTTATGAGTTTTGGAAGTGTATGCTGGAATGGTATTGTAGATTTGGCCTTGTCGATCTTCAGTGACTTTTGCAGTGTTTTATATTAGTTCACAATATGCCTGGCACCGGAGAATATTTATGTTGTTGTTAGTGAGATGACCAGAATCAGATTTTTTTTTTTTTGATTATCATAGCCTGTTTGTATGATTGTTAGCATTTACTGCTAAGTATTATTTTGGCTATGCATTTGCTCTTTCGCTGCAATTTTCTTACAACACTGGATTTGAAGGAGAAGTACTAATATCACTTGAAAAGAGTTCACAAAGTGGTTTTTGAGAAAAAGGAAGGTAGGGTGCAGCCAACATTAATAATAATGAGGGAGGGGCACCGATTTATAGAAACCCTAGCACCAGCCCTGCCACTAGGTTGCCTGGGTATCTGCCTAGAGTGGCAGGCTCCAGGGAAAGGCATTACCCCTCTCTTCCCTTCCTTCTACCACTGCTGCTGCCATTCCCACCACCCTACCTCTGAGGGATGCCCAAAGATTGGGCTTCAGGTGTTGGCAGCGAAGCACCAGATAAGCCCTTCCGTTCTCAGTGGCAGGCCTTTGAGTATTTGTGTGTGTGAATGCATGCACACTCCAGGCCTGATGCATCCTGATGCTGCAGCCCTTGAACATGCATGCACCCAAATGCTCAAAAGCCCACCGCTGAAAGCAGTTTAAAGGGCTTTTCTGGTGCTGTATTGATGTTGCGCTGCTGCCCCTGAAGCCCTATTTTTGGGCCTCCCATGGCAGCAGCAGTGGTAGGGGGGAGGGAAGAGGAGGCAGATATTGGACATCTTGAGGGGAGACACTTTACGTGGAGGGAAGGAGAGAAATACTGGGACCTGAGGGAGAAGGAAAGGAGAAAGATGCTGGAGAAGTGGGGGAGGGACTAGGTAAGGGGAGATGCTGGAACCTGGGGGGGGGGGGGGTTGGGATGGGGAGATGCTAGACTATGGGTGGGGGTGGGGTGGGGCAGGAAATGGTGTGGGATTGGAGTGTATGGCCAATGATTTGTCTAGGGCCTCAGATACTCTTGGGCCATCCTGCACCAGAGACTTACACAGACACACTGCTCTCTACTTCTTCCTGCTGGCCATCCGTCTCCCTATGCACCGAAGAATCCTTCTGCGCTTTCTTCTACTTTATGAAGATTAACCACTTTTTCCTTACCTTTACAGCCACTTCTTTCCAGACCCATATAAGTCTCTTTTTCCTCTTACTTTTATTTTTTTTCCTTTTCAGTTTTGCTTTACTACATTCCCCAAATGTTCCCATCCAGCTAACAGCTCCTTGAAGTATTTCCCCAACTTGACAAAATTTGTTTTCCTAAATTCTAGGGGTCCAATATTAAAAATGATTAATGAGGCTAGTAGAGCTGCTAACCACGTTAATCATGGTGAACGAGATATTCAGCGGCACTAACGCAGTTAGCATCAGGGCGTGTCGGGAGCATTCTGGGGTGGCGTGAAGGTGGCACCTTATGCTAATCGGGTAGCGGCGATATGGAGCTGCTACTCAGTTAGCGATAAGTGGTAAACATCAGACACAGGAAACCCTGCCCTAACTCTTGCCGTATATCACTAACGAGGCAGCGGCTCAGTATCGCTTCTGCCTAGTTAGTGAATGACAAATGCGGCTAACTTGCAAATTCAATGTAAGCTAAATATTGGGCCCTAGGAACCTTACTTCTGAATGAACTATTTCTGCCCTTGTTCTAATATTGAACCATACAGTCTGGTGATCACTGGATGCCAGATGATCGTCCACTCTAAAATCTAAAACACTCTCCCTATTCACAAGCACCAGGTTCAGTATCGCCCCCTCCCACATTTGCTAGAATAGTTTATTTATTTAATTTATTTAACAGGTTTTGGTATAGCGTAGTTACTCACCTTTAACAGGTGATCTTCGGGAACAGCAGGAATTTAGTCCTCACATATGGGTATCGTCGGTACCGACGGAGCCTGCGCGGGAACACTCCCCAGCGTCCAATAGGAACGCTTTTGGGAGCATCCCTCAGCACATGCGCGCTACCTTCCCACCTTTCCAACTGTCCCTCTTCAGTTAAGTTTGTAACTGAGTGAAAGGATAGAGGGAGAGAGGAAAGAGACAAAGAGAGAGAGAGACAACTCCTAGGAGAGGTGGGTGGGTTGTGAGGACTAAATTCCTGCTGTTCCCGGAGATCACCTGTTACAGGTGAGTAACTACGCTATCTCCAGGAACAAGCAGGAATGTAGTCCTCACATATGGGGACTCCCTAGCTGAAGATGTCAGGGAGATATCCCTAGGAAAGTGCCACCATCGAAGGTGAGAATCCTTCCTCCCATGGATCTCTGGCATCCCACCAGGGTTGGTGGGTAGGAGTTGGATTAGGTTTGAAAGAGATTTTGAAGAACAGTTTGGCCAAAGAAGGCATCCCGATGGGAGGCTTTATCTAAGCAGTTAGTGGGCTGTGAAGGTGTGTACCGAAGCCCAGGTGGCTGCTCGACAAATGTCATCGATAGACACAGAGTGGAGATTAGCCATAGAAGCTGCCATGGCTCTCACATTGTGAGCTGTGACATGGTCCTGAAGAGGAAGACCCTACTCTCATAAGTAAAGGATATGCATTGGGCAATCCATTTAGATAAAGTTCTTTTGGAGACTGGAAGTCCCAAATGACTAGGGTCAAAAGCTACAAAAGTTGCGAGGACTTTCTATGTTGCTGTGTTCTTTGAATGTAAAAGGCTAAGGCCCTCTTACAATCTAAAGTATAAAGGTTTCTTTCTGCATTAGAGGCGTGAGGCCTCGGAAAAAATACAGGAAGGTAAATTGATTGGTTTAAATGAAAAGGCAAAACCACCTTTGGCATAAAGTGTGGGTGAGTTCGAAGAACAACCTTATCATGATGAAATCTAGTATAAGGAGGATCAGCCACTAAAGCTTGCAATTCACTAATGCGACGGGCAGAGGTGATTGCGATCAGGAAGATGACCTTCCAAGTCAAAAGCTTAAGGGCTGTAGTGGCTAAAGGTTCAAAAGGCGGCTTCATGAGCTGCCCAAGAACTAGATTTAGATCCCATGTTACCGGTGGTGGCTTGATGGGAGGTTTAGTTAATAAAAGGCCTCTCATAAATCTTGATAGGAGTGGATGAGAGGAAGTTGATTGTCCATTTAGAGGCTTATAAGAAGCTGCAATTGCACTAAGATGGACTCTTACCAAATTGGTTTTTAACCCAGAATTCGATAAGTGAAGGAGATACTCTAGTATCGATTCTAAGGGTATGACCAGGGGGTTTAATCCCTTCTTGGAGCACCATATAGTAAAACGTTTCCACTTGAAGGCATAAGATCTTCTTGTGGAAAGTTTCCTAGAAGCCTGAAGGATGTTTTTTACCTGCTGGGACAGGTTGAAATCCTGGAGGTCTAAGCCTTCAACAACCAGGCCGTGAGGTGCAGGGACTGGGGATTCGGGTGCCATAGCGTCCCGTTCTCCTGGGAAAGGAGATCTGGAGCATGCCCTAACTCCAGAGGTGCCGCTTGAGAGAGATGCAGAAGCAGGGAATACCACGTTTGGAGTGGCCATCGTGGTGCTATGAGAATCATGCGACCCCTGTCTCTCTGAAGCTTGAAGAGTGTCTTGGGGATGAGGGGAATGGGTGGGAAGGCATAAAGGAAGTCCTGACCCCAGTGAAGGAGGAAGGCATCCCTTGCCTGACAGTTGTGCGCCGGAATCCTGGAACAGAACCGGAGAAGTTTGGCATTCAGTGAACTTGCAAAGAGGTCTATGTCTGGAGTGCCCCAGAGATGAATTATCTTTGCCACCTGGTCTAGGTGGAGTGACCACTTGTGAGGTAGCAGTACTCAACTGAGTTTGTCTGCCCAAAGGTTTTGAATGTCTGGAAGATATACCACTATTTATTTTTATTTATTTATTTTATTTATTTACATTCTCTTATATACCGCGCTATTCTGCATCAGTGCGGTTTACATTGAACAAATTGAAATTACATTGAACAGGGCATTATAACTTGGAGATAACTATTTTACAGGGAACATGGGCTATGGAGGGTTAAGTGGCTTGCCCAAGACCACAAGGAGCACCTGTGGGACTAGAAACCCCAGTCCTTCCGGCCCAAGGTTGCTGTCCTCTAGTGGGATTTGAACCCCCGACCTTCCGGCCTGAAGTACCTTGCCCCAACCATTAGGCCACTCCTCCACTCCACTAGAAGGTGAATTTGATGCTCTCTGGCAAAGGCCCATAATCGTAAAGCTTCATTGCATAACGACAGAGAGCCTGTCCCGCCCTGCTTGTTCACATAGAACATGGCTACCTGACTGTCCGTCTGGACTAGGACTGTCTTTTAACTGAGCTGGGCGTGGAACACTCGAAGAGCTAAATAAATTGCTCTTAACTCCAGGAGGTTTATGTGTAAACCAACCTCCTGTGGAGTCCAGGTGCCCTGGGTAGAGAGATGATTCAGGTGTGCTCCCCAACCCACCTGTGATGCATCTGTTGTTAGGGTGGCCTGAAAGAGGGGTTGATGGAAAGGAGACCCTACTGTCAGATTTTCTCGTGATTGCCACCATTGGAGGGACAAAATTAGTCGTTGGGAGACTGTTATTTTGTCTCGACAAATGACCCGTGGGGCCTGTGTCCACTGTGTGGAGAGGGTCCACTGAACTGCTCGCATGTGGAGGCGAGCATATGGGACTACATGAACTGTGGATGCCATGTGTCCCAGCAACTGCAGTAGCTCCCGAGCAGTGAGGGAGGATTTGCCTGCTGCTTGGGAAACTAACTGCATTATGCGAAGACACCGGGCTTGTGGAAGGAAAGCCCTTGCCTGTCTGGTATCCAGACAGGCTCCTATGAATTCTAGGCATTGGGAAGGAACTAGTTGAGATTTCAGGAAGTTTATTACCAATCCGAAGTATTGGAGGATTCACATTGTACGAGACAGTGCAGTGCTGGCCTCTGTCACTGTGGAGGCTCGGATGAGCCAGTCGTCTAAGTAAGGGAAGACAAAAATCCCCAGGGTTCGTAGAAATGCAGCTACTACTGCCATGCATTTCGTGAATACCCTTGGTGCTGAAGTCATACCAAAAGGAAGAACCCTGTACTGGAAATGTCTTCCCCTGAAAAGGAAACGTAAAGATTTCCTGTGATCTGGATGGATAAGAATGTGAGTGTATGCATCCTTTAAATCTAGAGAGCAAAGCCAGTCCTTGCTTTGAAGGTGTGACAGAAGAGTTCCCAGAGAAATCATTTTGAATTTCTCTTGAAACAGATATTTGTTCAATTCTCTGAGGTCTAGAATGGGTCTGTGTCCTCCTGTTTTCTTTGGAATAAGAAAATAGGGGGAGTAGAACCCTGCACCCTGTTGAAGAATGGGTACTTCCTCTATTGTCCCTTGGGCAAGAAGTGTGGAGACCTCGTAATCTAGCAGATTGTCTGCAGAGGTTTGTGAATTGAACTGCTTTAGAATTGTAGGAGGGGGTAAACTGTGAAAATGAAGTTTGTACCCCTCCCCTACAATGGACAAAGTCCACTCTTCTGCTGTTATCTGATGCCATCTGTTGTCTAGTTTGTCCCTTTTGGGCAACCTGACCTGGAGTCTGAGTCTGGTGGGTATAGGAAGGATAAAACTTCCTCTTTGTTAAAAGAGGGCTTTTTATAAGGCTTCCTTTTGGCTGGAGTGGCTATAGACTTTGACAATCTATCTAAGGTAGAATTGTCAGCATCTAGCTCGTTAGCCTTCTCCTGCCAGTTCTTGCTGAAGAGATTCTCTCCCGTGCAAGGAATGTTGCCTAACTTGTCCTGTACCCAAGTCTCCAAGTCTGATGTCTGTAGCCAGGCAATCCGTAGTGTGCCAATGGCAATAGCAGAAGTTCTGCTGATGCATTCGAGCAGTCAAAGGCTGCATGATTGACAAACTTGGGGACATCCTGAGCATGCTTAACCAGAGTAAGAAAGTCTTGTCTCTTATCATCTGGGAGAAATGGGCTCATAAGTTCCAAGTCTCCTGTGATTTCTTTGAGGAACATTCCCATATATAGGATATATGAGCTGATCCTAGCTGAAAGCATGAAAGCTTGAAAGATTCTGCGTCCAAAAGCATCCAGTGTCCTGCATTCACGACCTGGAGGATTGGATGCATGTCTTTTTGCACTTTTCATTCTACGCATGGCTGACTCCACTACCATTGAGTGGTGTGGCAGCTGAGTTTTCTGAAATCCAGGACACGGTGGAACTCGATACATAGTATCAAGTCTCCTAGAGTGAGGGGAAGTAGTCAGAGGTGTCTCCGACATTCTGAGCATCAAGCTATGCAGAATTTCATGGATAGGCAGAGTAGCTGCCTCCTTAGGAGCTTTAGGATATTGGAGGATTTCCAATTCCTTTGCTCTGGGTTCCTCTTCAGGAGCTACTGTGATTGAAAGACCTTTAGCCATATCACGGATGAAATCCTGAAATGACATGTCCTCTGGAGGTGACATTCTGTGTTGGGGAGAAGAGGGATCTTCTAGGAGAATCCCTCTAGTGCCAGCAGAATTGTCAGAGTCTTCGGAATCGGAGGATTCAAAGTATTCCTGACCCCGATGCTCCTGCAAAGCACGATCCCGGTACCGATCAAAGTCGGTACCGAGGTGACCCGGTACCACTTTATCCACTCCAGCCGGAGGTGGAATGGGAAGAGTTCCCACCGGGGCCGCAGCTGAGAGAAGAGCTGCAATACTGTGTTCGATAGCAAGAAACCTCTGGTCTATCGACGCTGCCGATGCCTGGGTGTTGGTACCGGTAAGAACGGCCGGAACCCCTGAGCATGGCAAGGTAGTTCTTGCGAGGTTGAGGCCTCGAGAACATCCTGAAGCCCCATCGATGTTTTGGAAGCCGAAGACTCCTGCCGGGGCTGTTTTGCCGGTGTGGTTCTCTCAAGGGCAATGCTGATGGCCTCTCGATGCTTAGCAGGAGAGCTACCCTTTGAGGACCGGCTTTTGTGTTTAGTTACCTGAGATCCATGGGAGGAAGAAGAGGCCCTTGACGATGTCGATGCAATGGATCTGGCATCTGAAGAAAAGAGGGTACCGAGTTTTGCGGCCCGGTTCTGTCTTCCTCTTTTGGTCATCCCCATGCAAGAGAGACATTCAGTTAGAGAATGATCAGGTCCTAAACATTTTAGACACCAATCATGGGTGTCAGTGACGGAAATGGTACCGCCACACTTAGTACATTTTTTAAAACCACTAGTTGGTTTTTCCATGATTTGGGAAAAAATGGGGCCTAATGCCCAAAATGGCGCCTAGCACCACAACAGGAACGTTTCTGAAAAGAAACAGGCTAAGTTTAAGAGGGTTTTTTTTTTTAGGAAAAGTAAAGAAAAGAACCGGCGGTACCGGTAGGCGTCGTGCGGTAGGCAAACGCGACCACAAGTAAGAATTTTAAAGATGGAATTTTCTGCAGTGACAGGGAATAGGTCCTGTTGGCTCCGTGGAAAACGAAGAACTGAAGAGGGACAGTTGGAAAGGCAGGAAGACAGTGCGCATGTGCTGAGGGATGCTCCCAAAAGCATTCCTATTGGATGCTGGGGAGCGTTCCCGCGCAGGCCCCGTCGGTACCAACGATACCCATATGTGAGGACTACATTCCTGCTTGTTCTTGGAGATACCCTTTTTCTAACAGTCAAAACAGTGCACAATTTAAGAAGAGAAAGGAGAGGTGGGTTTGAACATCTAGGGGTTGTGGTGGAGGGAGCCTTTGGGAAGGTGTGCTATGTATGGTAGGTATGTGGGGCGGTGGGTCCGGTTGCTTCTTGGCAAGGTCAATAGGTACCATAATGTTTCTGGAAGAGATGAATCTTTATGTGTTTACAAAAGATGTTTCTATTCTGGATACTCCTTAGGGTAGGTGGTAGTGTGTTCCAGAAGGTGGGAGCGTAGATAGGGAAGGATCTTTGGCAGGTGTATTGGGCGCCCTTGCGGGTTTGCGTTGGCACGCTGAGCATGTTACGTGTGGTCTGCCTGCGGTGCCTGTTGGAGCTGGGGACGCTGATTGACATTTGGAATTGTTGGGAGATGAGGCCATTCTGAGCTTTATGAATGATCGTGAGGGTCTTGTATTTAATCCTGGAGGCGATGGGTAGCTAATGAAGGGATTTTAGGATGGGTGTGATGTGGGAGTGCCTAGGTGTTCAAGAGAGTGTTTGTGCTGCAGTGTTCTGAGCTAGCTGTAGTGGGTGGATGGTGCATTTGGTAAGCCCCTGGTACATGGAATTGCAATAATCAAGCAAAGGGATGACTATGGCCTGACAGACTGCGCGGCAGTCCTCAGAGGAGAGGAAAGGGTGTAGGTTGTGTAACTATCTGAGCCTGAGATAAACTGCTTTTGTTGTATTTTGGATGCGGGCTTGAAAGTTTAGGTGCTGGTCCAGAGTGACTACGAGGTATTTGAGCTGGCTTTTGACTTGGAGGTCTGTGTCTCCGAGTTTGATGGATGGTGGAGGAGTGAACTCTGGGTCCCTGGTTGTGTGCAGGATCTCCGACTTGCTGAGGTTGATTGCTAAGTTACAGTGCTGGAGTCACTTGACTATTTCCTCGAAGCATGCTGAGAGATTGGAGTAGTCTGGAGCGGGTGTGGAAAATGGCATATATATCATTATCAAACCAAAAACAACTGCAAGGAAGGAAAAGTGCAATACTAAAACAAACAAAAGCCTTCCTTCACTGCCAAACTCCTAACTAAGTCGTCAATTAATCAATTAACCAGATTGCCTTTATAGAATTGGTTAATTGATTAATTGACGACTTAGTTAGGAGTTTGGCAGTGAAGGAAGGCTTTTGTTTGTTTTAATATATATATCATTATGCCATCAGCTTACATTAGATACCTGACGTTGTGCTTTTGGATGGTCGTGCAAAGGGGGCGGACTTAGATGTTGAATAATAGTGATGATAGTGCAGATCGCTGGGGCATTCCTTCTGGGAGGATGTAAGGGGAGGGTTTGTCCCACTCTGACCTGTCTGCTGCATTGCGAGAGGTATGAGTGGAACCATTCGAGCACTTTGCCTTACACTCCAATCTTGCAAAGTTGGTTTAGAAGCGTTTGGTGTGATACTGTATCGAATGCTGAGGAGATGTCCAGGACAAGTAATATGAAGCCTTTTGATTTGTTCTGCATCCCTTCGATGAGGATTGATAGTAGGGAGGTCAGCATGGATTTGGCACTATGGTGTGGATGGAAGCCATGTTGGTGGTGATCTAGAGGTGCATGTTGGTCAATGTGTTCCTGGAGCTGGATCTGTACTGCTTTTTCTTATGATTTTTGCCAGGAATGGCACACTGGCGATGGGTCAGTATGAGGTGGGCAATGTAGGGTCTAGGTTGGGCTTCTTTAGAAAGGGGCATATGGAGGCCTGTATGAGTGATGGGGGGAGGTAGGCATGGGAGAGGGATTTGTGCACTATGGCCATTATGAATGGTAGGAAGTGGTTTTTATCCACTCCACTGGACATGAGTCCAGCAGGGAGGTCGTTGTATTGATGCGTGAGATGATGGCATTGACTTCTAGTGGCAATTCCCTGAAGGCGGTCCAGGATTGGGAGTCATCTATGGCTCCTCTCATGGTGGGTAATGCAAGCGCAGGAGGATTGAAAGACCCATGTTTGGTCTGGAGATATGCAGCCATGTCCTGTGGGTGGAGGGTATGTTCTTGGAGCGGTTGGGTGGTGTCCCTTGTGAGTGACTTGACCAAGTTGAACAGCTCCCTAGTCTTGTTGAGTAGTATTCCTTCTTGGCCCCTAGTGAATTGCCGCAGTAGATCTTGAGTTTCTCCAGGTATGCGGCATGAGTGGGCGTATTAATGATTTGCATATATTGCAAGTAGTGCATGGCCTGAAGAAAAGTGGAGCTTTGATTGCTTGAGGTGGATGGTAGATTCAAGTCTCCAAGGAGGATGAAGTATTGGCAGTGGGATCTGTGAGATCAGAAGATGTAGAGGAGGATGTCAAGCTTCTTGGCTTTCTTGAGAGATGCCCTGTATACCAGGCAGATGGTGATGTGCCTGTTTGAAATAGCGAGGATGTCCATGGTTAGTGTGGAGGTGATGTTGATGTCTTCGAATTTCTGTGCTTTGTGTGACAGGATGCAGATGCCTCCTCCTGTGGTGTTGCTATGTGGGCAGTTGTGGAAGGTGTGGGTGTTGGTACTGACTGGATGAGCAGAATATTGTCACTGTCTGAAAACCATGTTTCTGTGATGCACATGAGGTCTATCTTCTTGTCTGCGATTAGGTCCTGAAGAATTTGTATTTTGTTGTGGGCGGAGTGTGCGTTCACCAAGGTGCATTTGACGGGGTGGCTGGCACGAGAGAGTAGGGGTGTTATGTGCTTCTGTTGTGACTGGGAGCAGGTGCCTGGGTCTTCTGTGATGGATGGTGCTGTACTTGGACTATGGTCTTGTCGGTTTGGAAATGGAGGTGAGAATGATGGGTATGGAGCACGGGTGGCCTATGGTGGCATTTGTTCCTGTCACCAGTAGGGAGAGGATTATGAGCAGGAGCACGTGGGGTATCCACGTTTAGGTGTTCTACATGATGTAGTCCTTTTTTGAATAGAGTGAGTCATTTGTGAGTTATATGCTTGGTCTTTGCTGGCACTTGCTTGGTCATTGCTGGGTTGGCTCAGGGGAGCAGAGCTTGGTGCGGGCTGTGAGTTGCTGCTGAGCCAGAATTGTGGTTATAGTTGGAAGTAATGTTCTTTCGAATGTTGTCCCTATAAAAAATCCAAGATCTCCCTACTTCTAGATGATAATGCAGCAGGGATGAACCAATCAATATCTAGCATATCGAAATCACCATCAGTCGCACTTCTCCTTTAATAGCAATAATGTAAATATCTTCAATTAAATCTGCAACCACTTTTTCTACCTGTGAAGAAGGCCTGGTTGTTCCATTTCCTCTTTCCATATTACTCCACAGTGCTTCCTCCTTACCTCGTAAGCCCTGCAATTCTGTTGCTTTAATATTTTTTACATATAGCGCCACTCCTCCTCCCTTTCTTTCTATCCTGTCCTTCCAGAAAAGATTGTGGCCCAGCATAATTATATCCCCAGTACCATACCTAGCCCTGTGCGAGCGGGCTTTTTCTTCTCTCAGTGACGGCAGGAAAACAGCAGGCAGCCGAAATGCACCCCCTAAGCCTTTTCATGACATTTTAAGCAGGTCGGTCCCTCCCTCCTCTGATGTGACGTCAGAGCAGGGAGGAACAGATCTGTTTAAAGTGCCGGCGACTTGCATATCAGGCGCAGCCCTTCCCCCCCACTTCCATCCAGTCGCTTTCTGCTCTTTCCTTGCTGCCAGCACCACCATGGAGAAAACAGAGGGTGGCAGCAGCAGGGAAAGAGCAGGCAGCGGCTGGACGGAGGTATGGGGAGGGGGAGTCGCGTGCCCGATGTGCAAGTTGCACAGAGCATGATTCTAGCTTGGTATGACTCTGTATATCCCAGTCATGCTCCTCCATGAACCAAGTCTCTGTGACCACCACTAAATCCAAGTTAGCTTCCTCTATTACAGTTTCTAGATCCTGAATCCTATTTCCCATACTATGGGCATTAAGTATACAGCTTTCCAGATGTTGCTGTTTTTTCCCATTTCTACAGAAACATTTAATCTTTTATTTTATTTATTTATTTATTTTAGTGTCTCTTTTATACCGCGCTATTTAAAATCAGTGTGGTTTACATACAACAGTAACTTATATAGTGTGGCCTAGGCTGCACTGAATTTACAATGAAACAGGTGCTGTAACTTGGACATCGCTAGGGTAACTATTTACAGGTTAGAAATCAAGTCAAGGTCAACGCAGGACTATCATTGGGTAGAGTAACTCTTTACAAAAGTGAGGTCTATATACATGCTGCTATTTGCATGGTCGATAATGGCGCCCCTGGGTGTGGTTGCCTCATCGCGTGCTGGGTGTGCTAGTGGGGCAGACCTGGTGGAAGGGGGTGGCAGTTTGTGGGCTGTCAGAGTAGTGCTTGAGGAAAAAGGTGGTGCTTCAGTGCCTTCCTACATTGGGCAAGGTTGGAGATTGCCCAGATGTTGGGCGGCAGGGCATTCCAGCATCTGGGTGCATAGAACCTGAATGCCACATTTATTGTTGCCTGGGTGCATTTTGTTATTGCCTTCGGAATTACCAGTGTGTTGATTTTATTTTATTTATTTATTTAGACAGTTTTTGTATACCACCTTATCCTTCAATCAAAGTGGTCACAACACAATTGGGGGATACATTTAATACGAGGGGATATGAGACACATACACTAATACTTACAGGGAACATGGGCAATGGAGGGTTAAGTGGCTTGCCCAAGACCAGAAGGAGCACCTGTGGGACTAGAAACCCCAGTCCTTCCGGCCCAAGGTTGCTGTCCTCTAGTAGGATTTGAACCACCGACCTTCCGGCCTGTGGTACCTTTATCTTTATCTTTATCTTTATTTACAATATTTGATTAACCGCCCAGGCCGAAGCATTAGGGCGGTGTACAATACAAAATACGGCTGCAGGAAACAAAAGTCAGAGGGAGAACGCCAGCAATTGATAGGACAGGAGGGACAAATTAAGGCAGAAAGGAGAAAAGGCCCAGAAGGGCAGGAGGACAAGAGGGTGGGGGAAAGGAAGGGGAAAGGGGGGATCGGCATGGGAGGGAATTATGGAGGGTGGAGGGCGAGGTTCTGCAATGGGGCACCGTCGGCAGGGAGGGGAAGATCGAAAGCCTGGCAGAAGAGGTGAGTCTTGAGCAGAGTTTTAAAGCGGGGATAAGAGGGTTCTAGACGAAGGGACCGAGGGAGTGAGTTCCAGAGGGCGGGGCCCAAGAAAAAAAAAGCGGGCGGAGTGACGTGTTAGTTCGAGGTGGGCCTGTGCAGGGGGAGGGAGAAATAGGCGGTTTACCGTGGGCTGAACGGAGGAGGCGTGGGGAAGGTTGAAGATGGATAATGTCCGATAAGTATTGGGGGGTGCCGGAGTGAAGAGCTTTATGGGTGAGGATGAGTACTTTGAAGACATAACGAAATTTTACCGGAAGCCAGTGTAAGGTGATAAGGCAGGGGGATACATGGGAACGAGCTGAGGAACCAGTGACAAGACGAGCGGCGGTATTTTGTACTAATTGGAGGCGGCGGAGCCTGAATGGAAGGGAGGCCTGCATAAATGGCATTGCAATAATCGAGCCTGGTTATTACCAGGGACAGGACGAGGGTAACAATGGAGGAAGGGGGGAGAGAGGATTTAACGGCCCGTATCCGACGCAGGTGGAAAAAAGATGTGCGAATAACGGAGGAGATGTGTTGATGGAATGAAAGGGCAGAATCCAGAGTGACACCTAAATAGCGGAGAGTTGGAACGAGGGGGATAGGGCGGGAGGACATAACAGGTGATAAGCTAGGGGAGGGGAGCCCAAAGGAAAAACCAGATTGCGGAGGATTTGGCGGGGTTAACATGCATGAAATTGGAGTCGAACCATGAGGCAACAGAGGAGAGACAGAGATTGAGTGGAGTGAGGTCAGGGGCAGAAGAGGAGGTGTGATGGACCAACAAGATGTCGTCGGCGTAGATGTATGAGGAGATGCCAGACTGTTGGATGAGCAGTGCCAGGGGTGCGAGGAAAGCATTAAAGAGTAGGGGAGCAAGAATAGACCCCTGAGGAACACCACCTTGCCCCAACCACTAGGCCACTCCTCCCTGTGTTGATGGCTGCGGATCTTCTGGATCTTTTACTTATGTGGGGGCTTTTGTTCACCCATTCTTGATGAACCTGGTTTAAAGCCCTCTCCAGTAAGTTAGCCAGGCTGCTACTGAAGACTCTTTACCCTTTATTGGATAGGTGAACAGAATCTGTGCTCAGCAGTCCTTGGAAATTCATCCCATAGTCCAGGATGTCAAAACACTTTTGATGACACCATCCATGCAGCCATGTATTCATCTCCAGGATGCAAGCTTCTCTGTCTTAGCCTTTACCCTCAATAGGAAGGATTAAGGAGAATACCACTTGCATATATATCTACCTGCTTCACCCTCTCTCAGAGCCATATCATTCTTAATACGGTCAGAGGGATACCTAGCATTTATCATTTGTGCCAACATGGATGAACAGCATTGGATAATAGTAGGCTGGATAAGTCTTGGCAAACTCTCTGTAACATCTCGGATTTTGGCACCTGGCAGCAGGACTGGCCCAAGGGTTTCTGTTGCACCGTGCCGGCATCACTGCTCCCCACTGCCACTGATTCTGTCTTGGGGGGGAAGGTGGGTGGCTGTGGCATTGTGCCGCCGCTTTGTTGCCTGCCACTTCTGACTCCCTCTGACAGTAAGATGTGGCAGGTCAAAGCATATGGCCTGCCGCAGGCAACAAAGTGGTGGCAGAAAGCCGCCTAGCCAGGTCAGCTACCCTAGGCAGCTGCCTAGCTTGCTTAGCGGACGGGCCAGCCCTGCCTGGCAGATAGCACAGTTCTTGGGACATCATGTCTAGCTAGCATATGGATGCCTCTGTATCCCTCAGAAGAGAGTCACTGACCACCACTACCCTTTGTTTTTTAGTGGTCACTGATTTGGCAACTTTGGGGTTTTTGAGTTCCAGTTTCTTCTGTTCCAGGGATATTCTCATTTCTTCCACTTTCAAGACTCCATGCCAGTTCTTCAGTTCAAGGGAAGGTGGAGTCCGAGTGTTGACTCTTCAAGCTTTGGTGACCTGTGTCCAGCTGTCTTCTTTCAGTGCCATACCATCTTCCCTCTGTTGGAGATGTTTAACATCTCAAGAAGCATTTCAACAATGCAGCTCTCATTGTCACAGATGCTTCTCAACCTTGCCACCTCCTCTATCAATCTTCCACTTGTTTCATGAGGGATTCAATCTGTAGGCATCTTGCACATGGAATCAGTCTCTCGACGGGATAAAGCTATCCATCTGGATGGAGACAGCTGCTGTAATGGGGGCAATAGCTTTGGTGACATGATGTTTCCCAGCAATACTCCAGTTGTAGGAGCTTTGATACCTCAGTTTGTAGTCATTTCCTCTTGGGATGGAAGATGTTTCTGAGGTCTATAGGCTGGTTTTTTTTAAGTGCCTTCAAGTGCTGACTTCTGGTGACCCAGCAATCTCAGGCAGTCAGCTAACCAGCACCTTGTTCTCCTAGGACAAACAGAGGAAGTCAGCCACACTTGGTGACGTCAGCCACACTTGGTGATGTCATCCAATGTCTATTAGCACTATCCACTGGCCCGCCCCTAGCTACCCAGTACGTCCCTTGCTGTGTCCTTGTGCTAGGTAGGCAGGTACTGGGCCTGGAGGCCGACCCAGAGGTGGGCGGGTACATGTGGCTGACTTATTCTGCTGTCCACGGAGAACAGATACTTACAGGTAAGTAACTTTGCTTTCTCCTAGGACAGTGATGGCTAACCTTTTTGAGCCCGAGTGCCCAAACTGCCGCACAAAACCAAAGAATTTCCTCAAAGTGCCAGCACGTCATTTGCATAAGTGGTCTTATTTGCATAAATATTTGCATAATGTTACCATACACTAACTTTTAGTAAACATGTCTCTTAATGAGTATATGGATAAAGAAAGACTAAAAGATTTCTACATTACTATAATCCAGTGCCAACCGCCAGGCACATTAGGAACTACTACAAACGCTGCCCATTTAGAACCCATAGCAAACCCGCCGTATCCTGACAGCATTACCAGGACTCACAAAGCACCATACCCTACCTATCAAAAGGCAACACTGCAAATATTAAACCAATACATTTCAGAGAATACTGGGGAAAGAGAACAAGTGGCAACGTCAAATAGGAATTTCCTCTTGTACCAAACAAAGCGCAGATGTTAATGATGCACATTTCCCAGAGCTGACATATTCCAGTTAATAAATTCAAAATAAAGAGATATCTTTCTACCTTTTGTGCATTTTTTTTTCAGTTGCAATTGGTCCAGCCACCTTCTTCTGGTTTCTTCATGTTTTCTGCTAACTCTCCATCGTCTGCTGTCCATTTGTCCTTTCTTCTCTCTTCTAGTTTTTTTTCCATTCTCTCTCTCTCTCTACATCTGCTTTAACATACTAATCTTTCTCCTTTTGCTCTTTCCTCATTCCTATTTTCATCCACACAAATTTTACCCCTCCATCCTCAATCCCCAATTACTCTCCCAATACCTGGCCAATTGTAGATTTTTCATCCCTCCTACACAAAATATTTTTCCCCTCTCCATTTTACTCTCCCAGCCCCATCCCATTCTAATCCTCCCCCAACATCAGCTCCCTTCTAGTTCCAGTCTCACCCAGCATCCATTCCCTTCTAGTCCCTGCATCAGCCCATTTCCAGTCCAAGTCCCTTCATCAGCTCATTTTCAATCCTAGCCCCCCCATCAGCCCATTTCTACTCATTTCCTAGCCCCACCATCAGCCCATGTCAAATCATAGCTCCCCTCCACTCAGCCCAATTCCAGTCCAAGCCCCCCCATGAGCCTACTTCCAGTTCTAGCCCCTCCATGAGTCCATTTCAATTCAAGCCCCCACCACAGCCCATTTCCAATCTTAGCTCCCCCCAACAGCCCATTTCCAGTCCTATCCTAGCTGTTCCATCAGCCCATTTTCAGTCCTAGCTCCCTTCCCTCACAGCCCATTTCCATTCCAAGCCCCCTCCCCATCAGCTATTTGCAGTTCAAGCCTCCCCTTCCACTCAGCCCATTTCCAGTCCTAGCAACACCCCAACCCATTACCAGTCCTAGCCCCCCGTCAATCAACTTCCAGTCCTAACCCCCATCACCCCATTTTCAGTTTAAGCCCCCCCTATAACCCTTTACCAGTCCTAACCCCCCCATCAGCCCACAGCCCATTACCAGTCCTAACCACATCAGCCCACCTCAAGTCCTAACCCCTCCCCATCAGCCCATTTCCTGTCCTAGCCCCCCCCATAACCCATTATCAGTCCTACACCCCCATCAGCCCACTACCAGTCTTAACCCCCCCACCCATAGCCCATTACCAGTCCTAACCCCCCCATCAGCCCACTACCAGTCTTAACCCCCCCCATAGCCCATTACCAGTCCTAACCCCCCCATCACCCCATTTCCAGACAGCCCTCATCAGCTCATAGCCCATTGCCAGCCCTCATCAGCCCACAGCCCATTGCTAGTCTTAACTCCCCCCCATAGCCCACTGCGTCTTAACCCCCCTCCCCAGCCCACTGCCAGTCTTAACCCCCCTCCCTAGCCCATTGCCAGTCTCAACCCCCCCTCCCTAGCCCATTGCCAGTCTCAACCCCCCTCCCTCCCTCCCTCCCTCCCTAGCCCATTGCCAGTCTCAACCCCCTCCCCCCCTCCCTAGCCCATTGCCAGTCTTAACCTCCCTCCCTCCCTAGCCCATTGCCAGTCTTAACCTCCCTCCCTCCCTAGCCCATTGCCAGTCTCAACCCCCTCCCTCCCTCCCTAGCCCATTGCCAGTCTCAACCCCCCTCCCTCCCTAGCCCATTGCCAGTCTCAACCCCTCCCTCCCTCCCTCCCTAGCCCATTGCCAGTCTCAACCCCCCTCCCTCCCTAGCCCATTGCCAGTCTTAACCTCCCTCCCTCCCTAGCCCATTGCCAGTCTTAACCCCCCTCCCTCCCTCCCTAGCCCATTGCCAGTCTTAACCCCCCCCTCTCCCGCCCTAGCCCAGTGCCCGTCTTAACCCCCCTCCCTCGGCTCATGGCAATAAAAAAAAAAAAAAGCTGCCCGCTGCCGCCGCGGCGGCATGGAGTGTCCCGCGGGGCTCCCTCTGCCCGGCGGGACTCTCCCGGCGCTGCTCAGCCCCTCTCTGCCGGCTTGCAGAGACGCGAAGGGAGAGAGAGTCTCCCTCGCGTCTCTCTTAAGCCCGCAGGGGCAGATGGGAAATTTCCCATCAGCCCCTGCGGGCTTAACAGAGACGCGAGGGAGACTCTCCCTTCGCGTCTCTGCAAGCCGACAGAGAGGGGCTGAGCAGCGCCGGGAGAGTCCCGCCGGGCAGAGGGAGCCCCGCGGGACACTCCATGCCGCCGCGGCGGCAGCGGGCAGCTTTTTTTTTTTTTTTAATGTGCGACCTTCCCGCGTGCCAGCTGCAAGGCCTTCGCGTGCCACAGCTGGCACGCGTGCCATAGGTTCGCCATCGCTGTCCTAGGACAAGCAGAATGAGTCAGCCACACTTGGTGCCTCCCCAGCTGTGCCTGTGGCAAGAGGCCAAAGTCCCGGCCAGAATCCTAAGGACAGTTTGGGGGACCGAAGCCCTGGCCCGACTCAATAAGGACAGTTCCCAGGACCGTAGGAAGGAACACTTTATTGGAATACATATAAGTATGTCCACTGTGCACCTGGCACATGGTGCCAATGGTATTGTAAATATGCAACAATGGGCAGGGCAAACGTGCAAGAACAAAGTAACTTGGCAACTATGTCAACAACAACAACTGAGCAACAGCAGCAACTGTGCAACAACAAGGCAAAAGTGTGAGAGCAAGCAATGCAACAGCATCAGAGCACCACAAGGCTGTGGTGCAGCTTGTCGCTGAGGGGCATGGTCCACGAGCGAGGGCATGACCCCAGCCGGGGTGAGTCCTAGTAGGGTTCCACCAATGGTATCTCTACCACAGCCAAGACCACTCGGTCTAAGGATGTATCAGTTCATGCCTTGAGGTCGAGGCAGTAGCGGCCTTATAGATGTCGGTCACCGGTACAGAGCATAGGTTGCCGACAGTGGTAGCCAGTGCTTGGAGCTGGTGTGTATTCACCCTTGGCGAATCTTGAGCTCCTGCCTTTTCCAGGCAGAAGGCAATGCAGGTGGAAATCCAGAGGGACAGGGTCTGCTTGGTGACCGGGCAGCCTGGTTTATTGGGGTCACAGGAGACATAGAATTGGGTCCCTTGTCACTGGTGTGTTGTCCTCCATAGGTAGATGTGCAGGGCCTTGGAGTTCCAGGTGGAAGCTCAGGAGTTCAATGGCCTGGTTGATGTGAAAGGCGGACACCACCTTGGGGATGAACTTTGGGTGGGTGCGGAGGGTGGCTTGGTTTTGGTAGAGTTGTGTGTATGGTGAGTGTGCCACTAGGGGCCTGCAGTTCACTGATTTATCTGGCCAAAGTGATGGCTATCAGGAATAGTGTCTTTCTGAGCTATGGAAAATACTTTCGTCTACAGCGCCGTTGGATGACATCACCAACTGTGGCTGACTTATCCTACTGTCCATGGAGAACCCCTATTAAAGGTAAGTAACTTCACTTTATCTGCTGTTGCATTGCCAGTATATCATCTATTTTATCTTACCGTCGATGATTTGAAACTGATGGGAGGCGATCCTTGCATTCAGTGTGGGGCCTGAGAAAACATTTTTGCCAACCCCGTCAAGGAGTTTGTTGTCCTTTCTTGGAAGTGCGTTTGATTTTTATCGGGAGCTTTTGGATCTCTGCAGGGTGGATTTCATCACAATGGACTGGTATGAAAGTTGTGCCGCTTCAAAGCCTGGTGAGGGTTGTATGTGGTACTTGATCTCCAGTCTTTTGGTGATGGTGGGGGTCATCTCAGGTGTCTGCCACACCTTATCCCTGCAGTCCAAAAGTACCTGATGAATCGGTAGGGCCACTAGGGCCTTGAGGGAGTCAAGGTATTTCAGGATTCCCAGGACTTTGTTTCTTGAGTCCGGGATGCTGTTCAGTGATAGTCCAAGTTTTGTGGAGAGTTTCTGAAAGAAGTTTGGATGCATGAGGTCCTTGGGGGAGAGGCAGGTGTCGGAAATAGTGGTGTATCGTCCGAGGTGTGTCTTGTGGATCGGGTACTGTTGTCATTCCCCGAGCTCCTGAAGGACTCCTCAGAGGGTGGTATCTCACCTTCTTCTATAGCAGGGCACTCTGTTGTGGAGAGGTGCCTTGGGCCGATAGTGGCATGACTGGGGCAACGTAGATGAGATTCTGTGCCATGGCAGGATTCTGCTGTAGTGTCTGCAGCAGCATTATTGGGAGCTGCTGGGTTAGGAACTTGGCCTAGTGCTCCATCAAAGTCTTGCTGAGCTGTGGAAGTAGAGCTGGGCCAGCCTCCTGGCTGTCTGGGGTGGCAGGTCTGTATGCACTTCCCTGCTGTGCATTTTCCCCCTGTGCTGTGAACACCTGTCTGCAGCTGGAAGTCACGATGGAGAGAATTTCTGACTACAGTGCCCTCGGATGACATCACCAAGTGTGACTGACTTATCCTGCTGTCCACAGAGAACCCCTATTACAGGTAAGTAACTTTGCTTTATCTGCTGTCGCATTGCCAATATTTCATCTGTTTTATCTTACTTGTACACCATAAACCTTAATATAATTTAAGTACTACTTTACTCTGGCAACTGGTTGGGGCAAGGTACTTCAGGCCGGAAGGTCGGGGGTTCAAATCCCACTAGAGGACAGCAACCTTGGGCCGGAAGGACTGGGGTTTCTAGTCCCACAGGTGCTCCTTGTGGTCTTGGGCAAGCCACTTAACCCTCCATAACCCATGTTCCCTGTAAAATAGTTATCTCCAAGTTATAATGCCCTGTTCAATGTAATTTCAATTTGTTAAATGTAAACCGCACTGATGCAGAATAGCGCGGTATATAAGAGAATGCAAATAAATAATAAATAAATAATAATAATACTTCTCCCCATCCCCAGAGAAAACGTGTGCGCCTTGCTATTATTTATGTAGAGTTAACATGGAATAACTACCTTTGTATTAGCTGTAAGACACACTCCCTATCAATTCTTTGTCTTGTTCCACTTTAGCTATTAATTTGAAAATTACCACAAACTGTTAATGCACCTCATTAATTGTTAATAGGCACACGCATGAACTGTTAGCATGCATTAATTAAGAACATAAGATATGCCATACTGGGTCAGACCAAGGTCCATCAAGCCCAGTATCCTGTTTCCAACAGTGGCCAATCTAGGTCATACGTACCTAGCAGTTTCCCCAAAAGAAACAGGTTCCACAATGCTTGTACTGGGTCAAGCATTGATATCCTGGGTCCCTTCTTAATAATGGCTTATGGACCTTTCCTCCAGGAACCTGTCCAAACCGTTTTTAAACCCAGCTACACTAACAGCCTTTACTACGTCCTCCGGTAACAAATTCCAGAGTTTGATTACACGTTGAGTGAAAAAATATTTTCTCTTATTAGTCTTAAATAGGTTACCCTGTAGCTTCATTGCATGTCCCCTAGTCTTTCGATATTCTGATGACGTAAACCATCAATCCACGTTTACCCATTCCACTCCATTCATTAATTTATAGACCTCTATCATATCTCAACTCAGCTGTCTCTTTTCCAGGTTGAAGAGCCCTAACCTTTTTATTCTCTCTTTATAGGGGTATCCTTCCATCCCCTTTACCATTTTGGTGGCTCTTCTCTGTACCTTTTCTAATAACGCAGGGAGGAGTAGCCTAGTGGTTGGGGCAAGGTACTTCAGGCCGGAAGGTCAGGGGTTCAAATCCCATTAGAGGACAGCAACCTTGGGCCGGAGGGACTTGGGTTTCTAGTCCCACAGATGCTCCTTGTGGTCTTGGGCAAGCCACTTAACCCTCCATTGCCCATGTTCCCTGTAAGTATTAGTGTATGTGTCTCATATCCCTGCGTGTTAAATGTATCCCCCAATTGTGTTGTGACCGCTTTGATTGAAGGATAAGGCGGTATACAAAACTGTCTAAATAAATAAATAAACGCTATATCCTTTTTAAGATACGGCGACCAGACTTGCACACATACTCAAGGTGCTGTTACACCATGGAATGATATAGAGGCCTTATAATATCCTTTGTTTTATTTTCCATTCCTTTCCTTATGATACCTATCATTCTATTTGCTCTCTTGGCCGCCGCTGCACACTGGGCCGAGGGTTTTAACATGTTATTCACAATGACGCCTAAATCTTTTTCCTGGGTGGTGGTTCCTAATGTGGAACCTTGCATCGTGTAACCATAGTTTGGGTTGTTCTTCCCTAGGTGCATAACCTTGCACTTGTCCACATTAAATTTCATCTGCCATTCGGATGCCCAGTCTTCCAATTTATCAAGATCCTCTTGCAATTTTTCACAATCCTCATGGGTTTTAACAACTTTAAATAGTTTTGTGTCATCTGCAAATCTGATAACCTCACTCATTATTTCCATTTCCAGGTCATTTATATGAATATGTTAAAAAGCAGTGGGGCCAGCACAGATCCTGAGTTACTCCATTATTAACCTTTCTCCATTGGGAAAATTGGCCATTTAGCCCTACCCTCTGCTTTCTATCTTTTAACCAGTTCCTGATCCACAATAGTACACTGCCTTCTATCCCATGACTTTTTAGTTTTGCCAAACGTCTCTGATGAGGGACCTTGTCAAAGGCTTTCTGAAAGTCCAGATACACTATATCAACTGACTCACCTTTGTCTACCTGTTTATTCACACCTTCAAAAAAAAAACATAATAGATTAGTAAGACAAGATCTTCTTGTCTAAAGCCATGTTGGCTGTCTCCCATTAAGCCATGACTACATGTTCAGTAATTTTGCTCTTTATTTCTTTATTTCTTTATTTTATTTATTTACATTCTCTTATATACCGCGCTATTCTGCATCAGTGTGCTTTACATTGAACAAACTGAAATTACATTGAACAGGGCATTATAACTTGGAGATAACTATTTTACAGGGAACATGGGCTATGGAGGGTTAAGTGGCTTGCCCAAGACCACAAGGAGCACCCGTGGGACTAGAAACCCCAGTCCTTCCGGCCCAAGGTTGCTGTCCTCTAGTGGGATTTGAACCCCCGACCTTCCGTTTTATGATGTTTTCTACCATTTTTCCCGGTACTGATGTCAGGCATACCAGTCTGTAGTTTCCCAGATCATCCCTGGAACCCTTTTTAAAAATTGGCGTTACATTGGCGATCCTCCAATCTTCAGGTATTACAGATGATTTTAATGACAGTTAAGAGATTAGTAATAGCAGGTCTGCAATCTCATATTTCAGCTCTTTCAACACCCTTGGATGTATACCATCCCGTCTAGGTGATTTGCTACTCTTCATTTTATCAAATAGTTGCAAAACATTTTCCTGGTAGATCGATATTTCTTTCAGTTCTTCCATAGTATCACCTTTAAATACCACTTCAGTTATGGGTAACATCCCTATATCTTCTTCAGTAAAGACCGAAGCAAAGAATTCATTCAGTTTCTCCGCTATGGCCTTGTCCCCTCTTAGTGCCCCTTTTACCCCTCTATCATCTAATGGTCCAACTGACTCACAGGTTTTTTGCTATGAATAATTTCTGAGTTAGCAACTAATGCAGCTTAGTAAATAGGGTCCTAAATGTCTCATTTGTGTGAGAGGGATGCACATCAGGATGCTTCATTAGTCATGCCCAGGGCCATGAGCTCAAATAAAAAAACACCAGTTGAACATATGAGCAGTAGCAGCACAGACTATAGAGTTTCTGGAACAGACTCTACTGAGGAGGGTTTTACACTCGGATTTTGGGGGATGGGTGGACAAAGCTCTTAGATAAGTAAAACATTAAACACTTGCACAGAAATGGGATAAAAACGACATCTGGAAAGCTATGTATACTAATGCTTATAGTATGAAAAATAAAGTCTCTGATCTAGAGGCTGTGATGGAAGAGGCTGACTTGGATTTAGTAGTGTCATGAAGATATGGAACACAGAGAACAATAACTACGATATAGTTATACTGGAATACAGTCTATAAAGGAAGTGCAGGGTAGGGAGAAAGGGAGAAGAAGTGGTGCTATATTTAGGGCCGGTGCAAGGAGATGCAGTGCCCTAGGTGAACCTCATCCCTTGTGCCCCCCTCCCCCCTCTGGTGCCCCACTGCCACTGCTGCTGCTCCTCTCCGGGATGTGCAGAGGTGGCAATGGCTGCAAACAGTCCCGTGGTACTTACCTTTAAATTTGGGTGCCACAGGGCTATTTGCTTCCACACCCTCTCTGATGCCTGATACCAAATTCCTTCGTCAGGGGTGTAGGAACCTCAAATAAAATACAATCCAAAAAAGAAAATCCTATATTAATGTGAGATACATAAAAGCTTGAAAATAAACAGCAAATAAAATAACAATTAAAATCAAATAAAATATATGTATATGAGAGAGAGAATTGCGTGAGGAGGGATAATAATAACAATATAAATACTAAAGAAATTGTAGTGAACATGATAAAAAAATATATGAAATGTACATAAAAGATATAATGCATGCCATAACCATATAAAAACCATAACATGACAAATAAAACCAGATAAAAGAAAATTAATATAAGATGAAATACCAAGGGATAACAATAAAAAATAAACCTCAAGAAATGTGAAATCTGCGACAATAAAAACTAAAAGAACATTTGAGAGAACAGGAGTGCGTAAAAAGAACTGATAACAACATAACTATAACCAAAATCACCCTCACTTGGTTTACAGCTTGTCGTGCTGCGAGGGCTTGTGTGCATCAGTGATACTGAGGGCTAAGCTATCGGTAGCTTAACTACTGGCAGGATCTCCCATGATGGACAGTCTTAGCTGAGGTGCCAGACCAAGACAAACCACCCATCTGGGCAGCAGCAGAATAGAATGGTGTTGGTGGTGGAGGATCACGTTTCTGTGACAAAGGCAACAACACTAAATTTAAACTGGGCAGAACAAAGGCTCGGCAATCTTCTTCCATATCTTGCCACAAAATCTCAATGGATAGTCACAACAAAACAAATTGCACTATAGTGCTGGAATACACTCAACTGACTACTGACGAGGAGCTGAAGACTTCTCAGAGTAAAGCCAGCATTTATGATGTGGTTGGATCAAAGCCCTTGGGATGTCTGACTGCTGATGTAGCTGTGCATGAAATGAGAGTCAGAAGCTTCAAAAATGTCTTACAAATTGGGACATGGGACTCGACCTGTTGGGTGTCAGCAAACTGAAATGGACTGGCATCGGGCACTTTGCATCTGATGATCACATGGTCTACTATGCTGGAAATGAAAGACAAAGAAGAAATGGTGTTTCATTTATAATTAAGAAGAAATTTGCAAGAACTGTATTGAAATACAATGCAATCAGTGAATGCTTAATTTCTATTCATCTACGAGGAATGCCTCTCAACACAACTATAATTCAAGTATATACCCCAACAACAGCTGCAGAAGAGGATGAAATTGATGAGTTCTATGAACAAGCACAAGCTGAAATTGACAGAACATGCCAGCAGGATATCCTGATAGTCATGGGTGACTGGAACGCAAAAGTTGGCAACAAAGAAGGCGGCAAAATGATTGGAAAATATGGAGTTGGCAACAGAAATGAATCTGGAGAAAGACAAATAGAGACCAATAATCTATTCATCTCAAGCACCTTCTTCCAGCAACACAATTGGTGACTGTACACATGGACTTCACCCAATGGATTGTACAAAAATCAAATTGACTACATTTGTGGAAGTCAACAATGGAAAAGTTCTATAACATCAACAAAGACAAAACCTGGAGCAGATTGTGGTACAGATCTCCAACTACTAGTATGCAAACTCAAGCTAAAGTTGAAAAAGAGCAAGACAATCATGAATGCAGCAAAATATAACATTGAGAATATATCACCAGAATTTAAAGACTGCCTGTAAAATCAATTTGCTGCATTAGATACAAATGACAGAGCTCCAGAAGAGTTATGGGATGACATCAAGAAGGTTGTGTTGGAAGAAAGTGAGAAATCTCTACAAAAGGTGAAAAACCAAAAACGGCCAAAATGGATGATAGAAGAAACTCTAAAAATTGCCCAGAAATGTAGAGAAGCTAAAGCCTGAGGAGAAAGAGAGGCAGTCGCAGAACTCAGCAAAGATTTCCAATGTGCAGCAAGACAAGACAAGACAAGAAGTACTAAAATGATGCATTGAAGGAAATAGAAGCAGAAACTATTAGAGGAACAAGATCGGCTTTCCTAAAACTAGAAGAGTTAAAGAAAATATTCTAGCATCAAACTGGAATGTTACAAGATGCTCGAGGATCCATGTTGAATGATGCTGAGAAGAAAAGGTGGAAAGAATATAGAGTTATTATATGATAAAGATCAAGTGGACCAATAGCCGTTTCAACCTGTACCTTATGATACAAAACAATTGGTAATGAAAGAAGTTGAAGCAGCATTGAAAGCCTTATCAAAAAACAAAGCACCAGGCATTGATGGCATTCCCATAGAAGTATTACAGCAATCTGATGCAGCTGTTACCATCCTTACAAGGCCCTACCAGGAAATTTGGAAGACAACATCATGGTCAACTGACAGGAAAAGATCTGTGTTTATACCAATATTAAAGAAAGGTGATCCAACTGACTGTGAAAATTATTGCACAATCGTTCTGATTCCACATTCCAGCAAGATTCTACTGAAGATTATTTAGTAGAGACTACAACCATATCTGGAACGAGAACTCCCTGAACTGCAAGCTGGGTTCAGAACAGGGTGAGGAACGAGAGACATCATTGCAGATGTGAGATGGATCCTTGAAAAGACTAAAGAATTCCAAAAGGATATCTATATGTGTTTTATTGACTACAGCAAGGTTTTTGATTATGTAAACCATGAGAAACTCTGGGCCACATTAATAAGCATGGGTATTCCAGAACACCTGATCGTTCTCTTGTACAACCTTTACATTGAACAAGAAGCAACAGTTTGAATAGAACAAGGAGAAACAGAATGGTTTAAAATTAGCAAAGGCGTATGACAAGGCTGCATATTTTCCCCCTATCTATTTAATTTATATGCAGAACAAATCATCAGAGAAGCAGGACTTTATGAAGACAACAGAGGTGTGAAGATTGTTGGGAGACTCAACAACTTTCATTATGCTGATGATGCCACATTTCTGGCTGAAAGTGAAGACAATGTGAAACATTTGCTTCTCAAGATCAAGGAACATAATCTTAAAATGGGCCTGTACCTTAGTGTAAAGAAGACAAAGATTCTGACAACTGGAAAAATCAATAAGTTCATCGTTCATGGAGAAGAAATTGAAATAGTGAATAACTTTAACCTACTTGGATCATCTATTAATAAAGGAGCAACAAGCAGTCTAGAGATCAGATGACACATTGCTCTTGGCAGAATTGCTATGAGGGACCTAGATAAGATTCTCAAGAGCAGAAATGTCTCTCTCCATACAAAGATTTGACTTGTTCAAGCCATGGTATTTTCAATAACGTCATATGGATGCGAAAGTTGAACAGTGAAAAAGATAGACAGGAAGAAAATGGATGCCTTTGAATTATTTATTTATTTAACATTTCTTATATACCGCCTTTCATGATAATTATGGTGTTGGTGATGAATACTATGTATACCATGGACTGCCCGAAGAACAAACCAGTCAGTACTAGAGAAGATCAAACCTAAGCTTTCTTTAGAAGCTCACATAACAAGACTTGAACTTTCATACTTTGGACATATCATGTTGAGAGAGAGATCATTAGAGAAAGACATCATTCTTCGCAAGTTAGAAGGTCAATGCAAAAGAGAGCAGGCCAGCAATGAGATGGATTGATACGATAACAGCAGCTATGGATGCCAGTCTGTCAACAATGAGCTGTCTGACTGAAGATTGAATACAGTTTAGGACAACTATCCAGAGTGTCGCCATGAGTCGACACCGACTTGACGGCACTTAACAACAACAACAACAAACAACAACAACCATCAAAATCAACTGATAAATAAAACCAGACTTACTATAGTGGTACAATGAAACCATCAATCCATAAGAATCTAATATGGGGTATCTATACTAGACACAAAAACACAAGCAACTGAAAAAACATATATACCTGCATAAAACATATTGGGCCCGATATTCGAAGGGCAGTTGCATGGTTTACAACCCTGTAAACAATGTAACTGCCGCTGAGAGGGATATTCAATGGCACTAACACGATTAACACGGCCCTGATGTGTCAGGAGCATTCCAGGGAGGAGTGGATGCTGAGAAAAACGATAACTGGGCAGCAGCAATATTGCATGCTGCCCAGTTAGCGACCTGCGCCTAAAAGATAGGCGAGAAAGAAACCTTGCCTATCTTTTTGGTATAGGAGTTAACCGGGCAGCATGCAATATTGCTGTTGCCCAGTTAGCTACTGCGGCTTCTGGCATGTGCAGCAATCCCTGGATTTTAATGCCAGGGCTGCATATGATCCTGGCATTGAATGTCTGGGGTTAAGGGGTCGTGGGCATGGCTATGCATCATAAAGGTGCATAGCCTGCCCAAGTGAATATCAGGCCCATTTAGTATATCCAAATTGTAACATATGTGTGGCAAAAAAACAACAGATAAAAAAATATAGAAATTATCTAAGTGCTAGGGGGCACGAAGGGGTCCTGTATGTTAGGCTATGAAGAAGGATTCTTTTTTTTAATTTTTAATTTATGCATAAAACCACTTGCACATGAAATGAGGACAACCATAGATATCACATAATATATATGAAATACAAAATAACAAGAAATTAAACACAAGCATACCCTCCTCTAGCCACAAGTGAGGATCCATGAGAAGAAAAAGAAAATTAAACAACTGGTATTTCACTACCTCACGAGGTAGGAAGACTACCTTGCTCCAACACTGGAGAACCACGAACATTCAAAAAGAAATTAACTGAGAGGGAAAAAGAAAAATGTAGGAAACTGCTTTCATCTTCACTAGACACTTACAGGGAGGGATACTTGCGGAAAAATAAACCCCCAAGCTGCAAAACCCTAGGCCGCAGGATCAAAAACTCCCTCCTGTGACGTTGGGTTTCCCTGGCTACGTCGGGGAAAATCTGGACCAGACAGCCCTTGAAGCAGATTTTTCTTCTTAAAAAAACATTTTAAGAAGCCATTCCGTATCTGAAACAAGTGACAAAAGTGACCAAACAATTAGCAGGAATAATAGATTCTATATCTGAATTCTCTAACAAAGCAGAAACATTAAATACATCAGCAGACTGAGGGCCGGAAATCTCAGCACCAGCTTTCTGGCCACTTGGCAAATAATATACTTTTACCATGGGTGGATGTGATTCAGGGGAGACCCCCAAAATCTCTGACAAATAAGATTTAAACATTTCTTTAACTGAGATGGTAGAAGACCTTGAAAAGTTAATCAGGTGGAGATTGGCCAGTCTACTATGGTTATCTAACTGTCCCATTCTACTCTTTAAATGGTTAGAGTCTTTCTGAATATAATTCCAAATGATCAATTTGCTGAGAAAGTCATCCAGGGATGCCTTTAAAGTCTTAGTCGATTCAATGGTTTTAGTACAAACATCTTGGAGGGAATTTGGGGTTTTTTGTCTAGGATCGAGGCTGCTATGTTGAATTTCATTTCTCAGTATTCTGAGTTTTCAGAGCAAACAGTGGCCAAATTGAGGGATTTGGTACAAGTTGGAAGAATGAAGCCTCAGATACCTGCAAATCAACAAGCTGGAGAGGCTTTTATTAAGGACAGCTTTGTGATGCATTTGAAGTTGAAGACTCTTGAGAATGAGATTGAGGAATTATCAGGTTATAGAAGGTTGCTTCTAATCCCCCACCGCAATAACCATACACCAAAATGCACCCATGAGTTGGGAAAGCTGGTGCTTACCCTAGATACAACTGTATTCAGAAGTACACCAGTGGTTGAAGGGTTGATTCTGGTCCCTGATATGATGGTTCTGAAGAGAAACATTCATAGGATGGGGAGTCGGCTATAGTCCCTGCTGTAGCAGTCATATACTGAAGTGTAGCATAGAACAGCTGACTGCTTCTAGTCTCAGCTATAACAGTTGCTCTATGGAATGTGAAGTTAATTCTACCCCCTTTTTCGTAGTTTTACAGTCCATTGTACTATGGGACGGAGGTGCAAGTAGCCTGGATATTCCTTTCCGGTGCTGCTGAGAGCAGAATCAGTCTAGCAGCTCTTTCAAGAACTTGCCGCTCTTTAAGGGCGTATAAGAAGAGAATTTTTGTAACATAGTATATGACAGCAGATAAAGACCAGTATGATCCATCTACTCTGCCCAGTAAGGTGGCAAGAGTGGTTGTAACTGCAGCTTTGTGCAAGTCACCTCCCCTCCTCTACCCTCTATGCCTATGTTTAGGGCTGTACCTGCTGCTTTGTGCAGGTCAGCCCCCTCTCTATTAAAAGATATTTAAGTTTGCTTTGATTACATCTTCTGTCAAATTGTATTTATTTATGTGCCATCAAGTCAATACTGACTCCTAGCAACCCAGCAGCCCCTGGGTTTTCTTACAAAGGTATGAACGGAAGTAGATTACCAGGCCTTTTTCTCTGAGGCAAGGGAGGGTAAAGTGATTTGCCCAAGATCACAAAGAATGGCAGTGAGAATCATACCCCAATTTCTGGAGTGTTAAGTTGTTGCTCTAACCACTAGACTACTTAGCAATATGTTTAGCTTAGTTTTATTTTGTTCCACTTTGGTGGTTTTGGTTGAGTATTTTTGTTCTGTTTCATGTCATGTCATTTCATTTTAGTGCATGCTGTTTGGTTTTAGCATGTACTAAAATGAATTTGTGCGAAATAAATGGAGCTAACGCATGCTAAAATCTATTAATGCACACTTTCATGCCGGAATATGCTATTTTGTTTAGTGCACAATAAAACTTTTAGCATGCATTGAAATGAAACAAAACATGAAACATAAAAAGCACACTCTTATTCTCCATGCATCCTAGGTAGAAAACCATGCTGAACCATGCACTTGCTCTTCAGAGTTAAGTCCTGCCTTTAGGGCACTAAGCAAGTCAATGTCATTTGTCCCATATCGTATGTGGTGTACATCTTTTAAACTCCATGAATGTGTACCTTTGAACTGGGCAACTTGTTGGGGTAAGGCTTTTATAAGCTTTTCTCTGCAATTCCTGCAGAGGCAGCTGGCAGGGGCCCAGGCCTTATGGAGTGGCTGGGGAGGAAAAGACCGCACGGGTGCTGAAAGAGATAATGAAGCCTTCCTGCGATAAGCACAGCACAAGAAGAGTGTGGCTTACTGAACTGGAGCTTAAGAAGCAGAATGTGACTACCATGCTGCTATATGCTTATGTGTACCATATGTAGGCTTGAGAACCAGCGTATACACTATATCTATGGGTACCTTTAATAGGTGCAAATATAGTTCATGAGTATATGTGCATCTGTTTGATAGTATTTAATACAAGCATGCTTTCTGTATGTATGTGTATATGTATCTATATCTTATGTATGTATGCCTGTGTGTGCATAATCAATGCCATGTAAACAGACGTTTTTGTATCTGTATACATGTATCTGTGTACATGCATTGCCATAGATATACATGCGGATGTTGCATGGATGGCTGCAGTGTGCATGCATCTCTGCATGTGCAGACCATCATTTAACTTACAGGCAAGAAAGTTTATTTTTGAACACTAGTGTAGTTGACCCAGAAATAGACAAACCTTTCTAAATTCTCCTATATGGGTGCAGAGCTGGGTGCATGTTCATAGGGAAGAGAGGAAACCAGAGCTAAGTTATTCCCTTTCAGGGTGAGAGACTGAGGTACTAAGTGGACACTGATGCCACACATGGAGGTGTCTGACTAGGTGGGGGAGCAGTTGTTGATTGCAGTGTGGGATAATATTATTACTCACCTGTAACAGGTGATCTCCAGGAACAGCAGGAATTTAGTCTTCACATATGGGTATCGTCTTTACCGACGGAGCCTGTGCGGGAACGCTCCCCAGCGTCCAATTAGAAAGCTTTTGGGAGCATCCCACAGCGCCTGCGTGCTGCCTTCCCGCCTTTCCCAACTGCCTCCCTCCAGTTGAGTTTTAAAGCTGAGACAAGGAGAGAGAGAGGGAAAGGGAAAGAGATAGATAGAGAGATACAACTCCTAGGGGAGGTGGGTGGGTTGTGAAGACTAAATTCCTGCTGTTCCCGGAGATCACCTGTTACAGGTGAGTAACTATGCTATCTCCAGGAACAAGCAGGAATGTAGTCTTCACATATGGGGACTCCCTAGCTTTAGATGCTAGGGAGAGACCCCAGAAGTTGTGTGTCCCTGAACCAGGGCTCCACTTCCCCCCATGGATCTCTGGCATCCAACCAGGGATGGTGAGTAGGAGTTGATTAGGTATGGAACAGGTGTTGAAGAACAGCCTGACCAAACAAGGCATCTCGGCGGGAGTCCTTGTCCAAGCAGTAATGGGTTGTGAAGGTATGAACCAAGGCCCAGGTGGCTGCTCGACAGATGTCGTCGATAGACACAGAGTGTAGATGAGCCATTGAAGCTGCAATGGCTCTCACATTGTGAGCTGTGACATGGCCCTCCAGAGGAAGATTCTTATTCTGATAGGCAAAGGCAATACACTGAGCAATCCAGTTAGATAGTGTTCTCTTGGAGACTGGAAGTCCCAAATGAGAAGGATCAAAAGCAACAAAGAGTTGAGAGGACTTTCTATGTTGCTGTGTTCTTTGTAAATAAAAGGCTAAAGCTCTTTTACAGTCCAAAGTATGAAGGTTCCTTTCTGCATTTGATGCATGAGGCCTTGGAAAGAACACAGGTAGGTAGACCGCTTGGTTTAGATGAAAAGGCGAGACCACCTTTGGCATAAAGTGTGGATGAGTCCTAAGGACTACCTTGTCATGATGGAACCTTGTATAAGGTGGATCAGCCACTAGTGCTTGCAACTCACTGATGCAACGTGCTGATGTGATTGCAATGAGAAAGATAACCTTCCAAGAAAGGCATTTCAGGGAGGTAGTAGCTAAGGGTTCGAAAGGTGGCTTCATGAGCTGACCAAGAACCAAATTTAAGTCCCATGCCATAGATGGTGGCTTAATGGGAGGCTTAGTTAGCAGAAGGCCTCTCATAAATCTTGCTATAAGCGGATGGGAGGAAATAGGTTGTCCATTTAGGGGCTTGAAGGAAGCTGCAATAGCACTCAAATGGACCCTCACTGAGTTAGTCTTAAGTCCTGCATTGGATAAATGAAGGAGATACTCCAGTAATGATTCCAGAGGTATAGCAATGGGGTTAAGACCCTTCTGCAAACACCATATGGTAAACCTTTTCCACCTGAAAGCATAAGAGCGTCTTTTGGAAGGCTTCCTGGAAGCATAAAGGACATCCTTTATTTGATGAGGGAGGTTAAGATCATGGAGATCTAGGCCTTCAGCAACCAAGCCCTGAGATGCAGAGACTGGGGACTGGGATGCCATAACATTCCGTCCTCCTGAGATAGGAGATCTAGAGCAGACCCTAACTTCAGGGAGGGAGCTTGAGAGAGATGTAGAAGCAGAGGGTACCACACTTGCCGTGGCCAATGTGGAGCTATGAGAATCATACGGCCTCTGTCTCTCTGAAGCTTGAACAGGGTTTTGGGAATTAGG
Organism: Ichthyophis bannanicus; assembly: GCA_033557465.1. Taxonomy (NCBI): domain Eukaryota; kingdom Metazoa; phylum Chordata; class Amphibia; order Gymnophiona; family Ichthyophiidae; genus Ichthyophis; species Ichthyophis bannanicus. The sequence continues at coordinate 748,228,873 of CM066033.1, forward strand.
GGAATGGGTGGAAAGGCATACAGGAAGTCTTGACCCCAGTAAAGGAGGAAAGCATCCCTGGCCTGAGCCCCCTGAGCCGGAGTTCTGGAACAGAACTGGGGAAGTTTGGTATTCCACGGACTTGAAAAGATGTCTATGTCCGGGGTTCGCCAAATTTGAAATATCTTGACTACCTGGTCTGCATGCAGAGACCACTTGTGTGGAAGCAGAACTCGACTGAGTCTGTCTGCCCAAGAGTTTTGTATGCCTGGAAGATACACTGCCAGGAGATGAATCTGATGCTCTCTGGCGAGGGCCCATAGTCGCAAAGCTTCGTTGCAAAGCAACAGAGAGCCTGTTCCCCCCTGCTTGTTCACGTAGAACATGGCTACTTGATTGTCCGTATGAATGAGGACTGTCTTGTAGCTGAGCAGGGTGTGGAACACTCGAGCAAGGAAGATTGCTCTGAGCTCCAGAGATTGATATGTAGATGAGTCTCCTGTGAAGTCCAGGTGCCTTGGGTGGAGAGGTCTTGCAGATGAGCTCCCCAACCCATCGGAGAAGAATCTGTTGTGAGAGTTGCCTGGGGTAAGGGTTGTTGAAAAGGGGACCCCAGCAACAGGTTTTGAGTGGACCTCCACCACTGGATGGACAAAATAAGGCGATTTGTATTTGCTATTTTGTCTGACAGGCATCCTGATGCCTGGGTCCATTGATTGGATAAAGTCCACTGAGCTGCTCTCATATGGAGGCGAGCATAGGGAACCACATGCACGGTAGATGCCATGTGGCCTAGTAATTGTAGCATTTATCGGGCAGTGAGATGAGGCTTTAGCACTGCTTGAGAAGCTAACTGCACTATGCGAAGGCAACAGGCCTGGGGGAGATGGGCCCTTGCCTTTTTGGTATCCAGCACAGCTCCTATGAACTCTAAAGACTGAGTGGGAGTTAGACTGGATTTTGGGATGTTTATTACCAAACCCAAATACTGAAGGATACGCATTGTGCAGGATAGAGAAGTCCTGGCCTCCGACTCTGTTGGGGCTCAAATGAGCCAGTCGTCTAAGTAGGGGAAGACGAATATTCCCAGAGTGTGGAGAAATGCTGCTACCACAGCCATGCATTTCGTGAACACTCTTGGTGCTGAGGCCAGGCCAAAAGGAAGCACCCTGGATTGGTAGTGCTTTCCTTGAAAAAGGAACCGAAGGAACTTTCTGTGAGTTGGATGGATGAGAACATGGGTGTACGCATCCTTGAGATCTAGAGAACAAAGCCAATCCTGACTCTGAAGTTATGGCAGCAGAGTTCCCAGAGAAATCATCTTGAATTTCTTCTTGAACAGGAATTTGTTCAATTCTCTGAGGTCTAAGATAGGTCTGTATCCCCCTGTTTTCTTTGGGATAAGGAAATAGGGGGAGTAAAACCCTGTACCCTGTTGATGAATGGGTACTTCTTCTATTGCTCCTTGGGCAAGAAGCATAGTGACCTCCTGATCTAACAGGTTGATGAGAGAGGTCTGAGAATTGAGCTGCTTTATCATTGTGGAAGGGGGCATGCTCGAAAAATGAAGCTTGTACCCCTCTTTTATGATGGAGAGTGTCCAATGCTCTGCTGTTATCTGCCCCCATCTGGGGGCAAAGTGACACAACCTTCCTGGAATGGTGGAAGGGTCTGGTCCAATGAGGGCCAGGAAGGCTAAGTAGCTGAAAGTCAAAGGCCTTGTGGAGGCTGAGACTGCTGGGACGGTTGAGGCTTAGCAGTCTTTGCCTTTCTTTGTTTTTGTGGTTGCTGACCTTTCCGGACAAGCTGACCTGCAGAACGTCCCTGCTGGGAATAAGCAGGATAAAACCTTTTCTTTTTGGAAAATAAAGGCTTTTTGAAAGATTTCTTTCTTGCAGGATCAGCTGTGGCCTTGGATAATCTGTCCAAGGTGGAATTGTCAGCATCCAGCTCATTGGCTTTTTCTTGCCAATCCTTGCCAAACAGGTTCTCACCAGTACAAGGAATATTGCCCAGTTTGTCTTGTACCCAGAGCTCCAAATCAGATGCCTGGAGCCAGGCAATTCTTCGTGCACCTATGGCAATGGCAGAGGTTCTGCTTATGCACTCAAAACAGTCAAAAGCTGCACGGTTGACAAATTTGGAAACATCCTGGGCATGTTTGACCAATGTGAGAAAATCCTGTCTTCTATCCTCAGGAAGAAGAGGACTCAAAATCTCTAAATCTCCTGTGATTTCCTTCAGGAACATCCCCATATATAAAATATAGGAACTGATTCTGGCAGACAGCATGGAAGCTTGGAAAGTACGACGTCCAAAAGCATCCAAAGTTCTGCACTCACATCCTGGGGGATTAGAGGCATGCCTCTTTGCACTCCTGATCCTTCTCATAGCCGATTCCACTACAATAGAGTGGTGAGGGAGCTGAGTTTTCTGGAAACCAGGACAAGGAGGGACTCGATACATAGTGTCAAGTCTACGAGAATGAGGAGAGGTGGTAAGAGGGGTCTCCCACATTCTTAGCATGAGATCATGCAAGATCTCATGGATGGGAAAAGTAGCTGCCAACTTAGGAGCTTTGGGATATTGTAGAATTTCCAACTCCTTTGCTCTGGGCTCTGTTTCAGGAGCCACAGTAATGGAGAGACCCCGAGCCACCTCCCTGATAAAATCTTGGAAGGAGATATCCTCTGGAGGAGGCATCCTGCGTTTAGGGGAGGAAGGCTCCTCTGGAAGAAGTGCTACGGTATCAACAGAACTATCAGAATCCTCAGATTCCTCTGAGGACTTGAAGTACCTTCTGTCTGGATGCTCCTGTAGAGCCCGATACCCGTACCGACCGAAGTCGGTACCGGGAGGAATCGGTACCGGTGTACATAAGAATATAAGAACATAAGATATGCCATACTGGGTCATACCAAGGTCCATCAAGCCCAGTATCCTGTTTCCAACAGTGGCCAATCTAGGTCATACGTACCTAGCAGTTTCCCCAAAAGACACAGGTTCCGCAATGCTTGTACTGGTTCAAGCATTATTCTTAATAATGGTTTATGGACCTTTCCTCCAGGAACTTGTCCAAACCTTTTTTAAACCCAGCTATACCAAAATCCTTTACTGCATCCTCCGGTAACAAATTCCAGAGTTTGATTACACGTTGAGTGAAAAAATATTTTCTTTTATTAGTCTTAAATAGTTTACCCTGTAGCTTCATTGCATGTCCCCTAGTCTTTCTATATTCTGATAACGTAAACATTTGATCTACGTTTACCCATTCCACTCCGTTCATTAATTTATAGACTTCTATCATATCTCCCCTCAGCCGCCTCTTTTCCAGGTTAAAGAGCCCTAACCTTTTTAGCCTTTCTTCATAGGAGTATCCTTCCATCCCCTTTACCATTTTGGTGGCTCTTCTCTGAACCTTTTCTAATAACTCTATATCCTTTTTAAGATACGGCGACCAGAATTGCACACAATATTCAAGGTGTGGTCTCACCATGGAACGAAATAGAGGCATTATAATATCTTTTGTTTTATTTTCCATTCCTTTCCTTATGATACCTAGCAATCTATTTGCTCTCTTGGCTGCTGCTGCACACTGGGCCGAGGGTTTTAACATGTTATCCACAATGACGCCTAAATCTTTTTCCTCGGTGGTGGTTCCTAATGTGGAACCTTGCATTGTATAACCATAGTTTGGGTTGTTCTTCCCTAGGTGCATAACTTTGCACTTGTCCACATTAAATTTCATCTGCCATTTTGATGCCCAGTCTTCTAATTTATCAAGATCCTCTTGCAATTTTCCACAATCCTCTTGGGTTTTAATAACTTTAAATAGTTTTGTGTCATCTGCAAATTTGATAACCTCACTCGTTATTCCACTTTCCAGGTCGTTTATGAATATGTCAAAAAGCAGCGGACCCAGCACAGATCCCTGGGGTACACCACTATTCACCTTTCTCCATTGGGAAAATTGTCTATTTAACCCAACAATCTGCTTTCTATCTCTTAACCAGTTCTTGATCCACAGTAGTACACTGCCTCCTATCCCATGACTCTTTAGTTTTGCCAAATGTCTCTGATGAGGGACCTTGTCAAAGGCTTTCTGAAAATCCAGATACACTATATCAACTGACTCACCTTTGTCCACCTCTTTATTCACACTTTCAAAAAAACATAACAGATTAGTAAGACAAGATCTTCCTTGTCTAAAGCCATGTTGGCTGTCTCCCATGAGGCCATGACTATCTACATGCTTAGTAATTTTATTCTTTATGATGGTTTCTACCATTTTTCCCGGTACTGACGTGAGGCTCACCGGTCTGTAGTTTCCCGGATCACCCCTGGAACCCTTTTTAAAAATTGGTGTTACATGGCGATCCTCCAATCTTCAGGTATTAGAGATGATTTTAATGATAGTTCACAGATTACTAATAGCAGGTCTGCAATCTCATATTGCAGTTCTTTCAACACCAGGAAGGCATTGGGTGACTGGGTGCCGGCAATGCGGACACAGATGTCGTTGTCGATGCTATCGGTACCGGTAGCGATACCGGTGCCGGAGTTGGTGCCGGTACCGGTTGAACTGTCTCACGCGGTTCCGAGGGTGTCGATGCCGCAAGGAGAGCCACCAGACTGCATTCAATAGCCAGGAATCTCTGGTCTATCGACGCTGCCGATGCCTGGATGTCGATACCGGAGAAGACAGCCGGTACCCCAGAGCATGGCACCAGTAGTTCTGCCGAGGTCGAGGCCTCAAGAACATCCTGGAGCCCCAATAATGCTTTGGAAGCCGAAGCCTCCCGCCGGGGCAATTTTGCCGGTGCAGAGTCCTCAAGGGCAACACCAGAGGCATCTCGATGCTTAGAAGGAGATCTACCCTTTGAGGACCGGCTGGACTTATGTTTAGTTACCTGAGATCCACGGGAGGAAGAGGAAGCCCTGGAAGACGTCGATGCCACCGAGGCTGGATCAGAGGGAAACAGGGTACTGAGCTTAGCAGCTCGGTTCTGCCGACCTCTTTTAAACATCATGGCACAGGACATACAATCCGTGATGGAGTGGTCAGGACCTAAACATTTTAGACACCATTCATGGGTGTCGGTGACGGAGATGGTACCGCCACACTTGGTGCACTTTTTGAAACCTGAAGCAGGTTTCTCCATTGAGGAAAGGTTTTGGGCCTAAGGCCCAAAATGGTGCGTGCACCTGGGAAAAAAAAAAAACAACAAAAAAAAAACGTAGTACTTTTTCCCAAGAACAGAAATAAAGAAAGAAAATCTGGCGGTACCGGTAAAGCATCAAGGAAGGCAGACGCAACCACAAAAAAAAGAAAGTAATAAGAAAGAATTTTCTGCGGTGACAGGAACAACGACCTGCTGGCTCCACGGAAAACGAAGAACTGGAGAGAGGCAGTTGGGAAAGGCGGGAAGGCAGCATGCAGGAGCTGTGGGATGCTCCCAAAAGCTTTCTAATTGGACGCTGGGGAGCGTTCCCGCGCAGGCTCCGTCGGTATCGACGATACCCATATGTGAAGACTACATTCCTGCTTGTTCCTGGAGATAAAGGTATGTATATTAAATTAAATCACACAGGGCTATACATATGTTAGTGCCGCTAATACACATGTAATGGCCTCAATAAACCGTTGCCTTGAACAAGTTGCTAGCTGGCTTCACAATAATGCTCTTTAGCTTAACCCGGCAAAAACAACAGCCACCTGGATCACAGGTAACTCAATCTCCCCCTCAGATGCCCCCTTCTCAACAACACCCCAATATCTCTTCAATTTGTCTTCAGATACCTGGATATTCTTATTAACTCGGAACTCTTATTTTCCTCAGAAATCAACCAGTTAACTAAAACCTCCTTTGTCGTACTTGGCCAATTTTGTGCATTATGCCCTTTCTTACATCCAACTGCACAAACGTCCCTACTCCTCAGCACAGTCATATCTCGCTTGGATTATCGCAACATTGTCTCCTGTGGTGTCCCCTCTCATCAGCTGAAACGTTTACTATCAATTCAGAATACTGCAATGTAGGTTCTTTTAGATGCTAACAAATTTGACCATGTTACTCCATTATTCATTCAGCATCACTGGCTCCCCTTCTTCTACCGTATCCAACACAGGTTCCTCACCCTGGTTCACAAGTACCCCAATATCTTTCAGCCCTCCTTTATATGCATCTTCTCACTGTCTTAGTGTTCTCCATAGAAACATAGAAACATGATGACAGAAAAAGACCACAAGGCCCATCTAGTCTGTCCTTCCATAACAACAACTACAACAGTCCACTTTTTACCTTTAGAGATCCTCTGTGTTGGTCCCATGCTTTTTTGAATTCAGTTACTGTCCTCATCTCTACCACCTCCACTGGGAGACTATTCCACGGATCCACTACTCTTTCCGTAAAGAAATATTTCCGCATATCACTCCTGAATCTATCTCCCTTCACCCTCATCCCATAGCAACAGATTATGCATACCCCCTCCCTCCAAAGCTAAATTTGAGTCAATTTGAAACTCAGCATTCTTCTTTGTGGCCTCTACCTTATGGAAATACCTCCCTTCATTCATTCGTCTGGAACCCTCCTTTACAAAATTTAAGACCATTTTGAAAACTCTCTTGTTTGAGAAGACATTTGTGACTGAGCTGTGCCCTGGTTCTCCTAGGACAAGCAGGATGAGTCAGCCACACTTGGTGATGTCATCTGACGGCGCCGAGACAGAAGTACTCTCCATAGCTCAGAAGGGCTTTTCGCCCTTCTGAGCATGGGCCAACTGGCCCCACCCCCTTGCCCACCCCTAGCTAGCCAATTTTTGTTCTTCCGCCTTGCCAGCAAGACGGACCTTTCTACTCTCCAAATGAAGTCTACTTACTTGTACTTATTGTCTCTAATTCTGTGTCTCTGATGTCCTTTCTTTCAGATCCTCCAGTGTTGATCCTCTATTCTGCATTCGGGGATCCTCTATTCTGCATTCGGGGACTAGGCTCAGAGCACGGATACCCACGGGCCATGTGCTCTTAGCCTTGGCAGCGGTCCCTCAGGCCATGTGCTCTCAGTCTCAGCGCGGCCAGCCCAGCAGCAGACACCTTGGAGGGTCACCCCACTTCCTTTCAAATTGATCTGGACCTCCAGAGCGACATTTGGAGTGGACACATCAAGCCAGCGGACTCCTCGCAATCAGGACGCCGCCAGCTGCAGCCGATGCTGCTCGGGATGTGCCCACGTGGCCTCCATCATCAGCCGCAGGCCACTTGTGGTGGGCTCTGCCCCTGTGGTGTGAGCTTGGCCCTCCGGAATCCCGGATGATCAACTGCTGCCGCAGCGAACGTACCCTATCTTGGAACGCCTTAGATGCTTTGATGCTCCCGGTCAGCCATTGGGCACCTCCGTCCCCGGTCAGCCACCCCGGGCCTTCCTCTGCTTCCTCCGAGGCTCTGGCGCATAGGGGCAGCCATCTTCATCCAGGCATGCTGCCCTGCTGCGGGCCGCTGCCCCTCCACACGATTGGGTGGCATCGCTGCGGCCCCTCGGCGCCATTGGCTGGCGCAATTGGCTGGCGTCACGTCCACCCGGCTTGCAGCACCATTGGCTGGAGTCACGCCAGTGATGGCGCCACGACAGCCAGGAATCTGGGAGCGGCGCCACCGACGTTTTCATGGCCGGCATGGGAGCCCCCTCTGAGGGGTTCGTGTCGGGGACGGGGTGAGTTGCAGTGCCTGGATTTCACGGGGCAATGTGCAGTGGCCAGATGCTCTGGACTCTGTCCGCCAGGTCGAGTCTGGCATCACCCCGCTCAGGGAAGTTTCAGCAGTGTTCTGTGTCATCGGGGCGCAGGGATCTCCTGGGACAGTGTGCTGTGGTCATATGCTCCGGACGGACCCGGCTCGCCGGGGTCTAGTCTGCCAGCCTCCTCGTGCACACGACCAGGAGACCGGCGAATCCAGGAGCAGCGCCACTGATGCTACTTCTGTGCCGACGTGGGAATTCTCTGTTGGCGCAAAGGAACATCTCCCTTCCTTTCGGCGCCAGAATCTTTGCTACGCCGTCAGTCCTGCTAGTTACAGGTAATGGATCGGCATGCCATCAAGGGTTTGGAGGCTCCGAGGAAACCTTTCAGCCCTTCCTGGAAAGAAGGGTTAGCCTCACAGCTCCTCCTGGGAATTTACTATTCCCTGAGACAATGGGCATTGTTTTTAAGCCAGGCTGACAAAAATAAATGAAAAAATTCCAATCTATCCGGATCCTGCATGTCAGGTTTTCTCTGCACATTTCCTCTGCATGTTTTTCGCTGTTGCTCCTGCCTCTCCGCACCTCTGCTCCCACACAGCTAATGCGGTCGCCTCCCAGAACAGCAACAAGGGCATAAACAGAGGCATGGGGAGGGTAAAATAGCAACCAGAAGTCACAACAAGCAGAACAGCCTTACGGGCATGCAATACCACCAGTTCCAATGCACTGGGCCCGTGTGTGATGCTAGGCACAAACAGAGCCTACACCTTCCTGTCAGCCAGAAAGAAGACAGTGGCTCCCACCTGGCCCTGGGTCAACTCAATACCTTCAGTGGCACATTGCAGATCAGATGCCTCGGGGAATGGGACATCGCCATCTACTGCTTCAACAAGCAAGGCAAACGCAAGCAGCCCATGGCAAGGGGCCTCAAGCCACTGGCTCACCAGGCCTTCACATTGGGAAGAAATTGTTTCTCGCTTGCCCCTCTAACAATGGGCGCTCTCGCCTCCTCCTCGAGGCTGAAATGATACACAAGACCCTTTGCTACCAGATAGATGCAGGACACATGGGCCATTTACCTACACGGCCAAAAGCTATCTGCATTAGGAAAGGCACAGCAGCACAAATGGCAATACGGTTTGTGCGTCCACACACTTGGTCCACCACAGAGGCCTGAGCCCAAGCCTCATGGTGGTCTTCACAACCACAGCCCACTATCGGAGCTCCTCAGGGTCGCAACCCTCTCCCTCTTGTTTACAAGGCTATTGGCTTCAGCGTAGAGGTCTTTTTCTCTTGAATAACAAGCTGAGTGTGGGCGGTACCCCTTATTGTTAAGAACATAAGAACATAAGATATGCCATACTGGGTCAGACCAAGGTCTATCAAGCCCAGTATCCTGTTTCCAACAGTGGCCAATCTAGGTCATACGTACCTAGCAGTTTCCCCAAAAGACACAGGTTCCACAATGTTTGTACTGGGTCAAGCATTGATATCCTGGGTCCCTTCTTAATAATGGCTTATGGACCTTTCCTCCAGGAACCTGTCCAAACCGTTTTTTAACCCAGCTACACTAACAGCCTTTACTACATCCTCCGGTAACAAATTCCAGAGTTTGATTACACGTTGAGTGAAAAACTATTTTCTTTTATTAGTCTTAAATAGTTTACCCTGTAGCTTCATTGCATGTCCCCTAGTCTTTCTATATTCTGATAACGTAAACATTTGATCTACGTTTACCCATTCCACTCCGTTCATTAATTTATAGACTTCTATCATATCTCCCCTCAGCCGTCTCTTTTCCAGGTTAAAGAGCCCTAACCTTTTTAGCCTTTCTTCATAGGAGTATCCTTCCATCCCTTTTACCATTTTGGTGGCTCTTCTCTGAACCTTTTCTAATATTGCTATATCCTTTTTAAGATACGGCAACCAGAATTGCACACAATATTCGAGGTGTGGTCTCACCATGGAACAATAAGGAGGCATTATAATATCTTTTGTTTTATTTTCCATTCCTTTCCTTATCATACCTAGCATTCTATTTGCTCTCTTGGCCGCCGCTGCACACTGGGCCATTGGTTTTAACATGTTATCCACAATGACGCCTAAATCATTTTCCTGGGTGGTGGTTCCTAATGTGGAACCTTGCATTGTATAACCATAGTTTGGGTTGTTCTTCCCTAGATGCATAACTTTGCACTTGTCCACATTAAATTTCATCTGCCATTTTGATGCCCAGTCTTCCAATTTATCAAGATCCTCTTGCAATTTTCCACAATCCTCTTGGGTTTTAACAACAACAAGGGTCAGCCCTGATTCCACCATCCGGAGTCTCAAAACATACCGGCCATGGAGGGATACTTCATGGATCAGTGATGACTCACTCGCAGCATAAGGACCATTGCAACAAGGAGTCTCTGACCTGACTCCAGCCTCAGACTCCACTTGGAGAGGCAGCTGTGAACCCTGGGGAACCCCTAGTATAAGCCAGTGGCCGGCTCGAGTCCACCTCCAGCCTCCCATCCTCAGTGAACCCACTAGGGAATCCATAGGGCTAATATGGTGTCCCTGGGAAGACTGTTGAAGTCACATGCAAGATCTTGCCTCTGAGGCTCGCCCACTTGAATCTGGCCTTTCCTGGCAGCTCCAGGACTAGCTCCTACCTCAACATACTCTGCAGCTCTGATCGGCCTGAGAGCCCGCCCTGTTCTAGATGCAGAGAAGAGACCTGCACCTGTGCCATGAGACTAGGCCACACACCACAGTAAATCGGTTCGGTGGTCTGGGAATTCACTGACCATCAACGGACCAGAAACCGCCTCGCCAAGGAGTGATAAGAGCATATGTAATGCTTTACCGGCCCAGCAATCGCTCACTAGTACTGGGCAGGTCTCAATAGGTAACACTGGCTTCACAAGGGAACCCAGGTTCTAACATCACCCTACCACAAACCATTCCAGCTAAGCCCCATTTCAGTTTCCCACTTTAATGTGGTGCGCTACACACAATTGGTGCATATTGGGGCGGAGGGTCACAGGTGCAGGTCCCGGCTGTGAATCATGCAGTGCATGTTCCCAACAACCTTGGGGGCTAGAGTACTAGCTCTCATCCCTAAATGAGTGCAGGGGTCAGCATCCTGGTTTTTGAAACCCTGAACCCCAATGGAAAGCAGTGTCCAATGGGAGGGGGAGATATACCATGGCAGGCCACATGGCCTATGGCTACCACCCAAGGCTTCCCCGCAGCCCTTCCTATTTGGGACCACAGGTCCATCCGGGATGAAAGACAGGCTTAGACTGTCCATGGACCATATATAGGACACACACACTGCTAATAAGGCACTCCACAGGCCACATCAATGCCTCAGAACCTTACCCATTGGGTGCATAGGTACAAGGAGGAGCAGCAGTCATCCCTTCCAACAGGAAGTCAGATGGCAAGGGCCTCCAACAAGAGGTTAGACGGCAAGGGCCTACTTCGAAGGGTCATAGTAGCTGGTATGAAATGGGAAAAGGTTTTCCCACAAGAGCCAGCATGAAATGGGGAACGGACTTCCATGCAAGGTGACACTACAACCGGGCATAGGGTTGCATAAAAGGGCCACAGGCATTTCAAGTAGGACCCTACCATTCATTCATTTATTGGTATGCCTGATATACCACAGTCCCGAGGATCAACATGGTATATGAATAACTCTAAACTTTACCACATTGCCAAATATAGTTATACGTAAACATGCATTACCAAATTTAAGCTACGTAAACCACTTTGACTGATGCCTAGGGGCTTCTTCTTTCTTTATAGCCAAGTGATACCAGGCACTCACTGCTGAAGGGGACAGGCTCTATCATCCCCAGTCAAAGAGGACTTACATCGTGATCAACCTGGCTCCCCCCCCTCATGAAGGGAGGATGACCCAACCCCACCTGAAGGACCAACCCCCCCCCCCCCAGCCACATGGGGAGGAAGGCAGAAACTTCCATAGGCAGTCTGCTTGGGTGATTGGCATTACTATTGTTCAGCTGACCTGGGCCACGCCTGTTTGCAGGTTCAATTCTCACAAGAGAATAGATCAATTGATTGATTCTATACCAAAAAAAAAAAAAAAATCAAAGCAATATCAACAAAGCAATCTATCCAGTACCTTCACATATAGGTACCCCTTATAAGGCCCTTGCTCTTGACAGCCCACCACTGGGCTATGACATTATGATCTGGAATAGATCCCCTAGAAAGCTATCTCACATAGATGCTCTGGAAAGCTTCACGGCCCTACGCAGCTGTATGCCCAGGACATACACTGAGCAGTGCACAAGCCGGGCTGCCCAGTCACAGCGGACTGCACCCCTAGGGACTCCACCTGCATCTCCATCTAAAGGATGAGTAGCTTAGAGCACTGTTCCCTCTAAGCTGTGCACATGTGCACGCGCACACACCTTGCCGAGCGAGCGCACATACTTTACAACAGAGCGCACAAAAATTACAGTTCTGATTCTGATAGAAAAAAACACAGATGTCTTAAAATTTAAAAGTTGTAATTGTAATTACTAGAAATTTTCCTCTTCATTTAGTAATCATCTATTTTCATTTAATTTGATTAAAATCAATGTGGTGTACATACTGTATTCTGACGTGTCAAATTTTAAAGTATATAACTCCGAGTGTCATTATGTGGCGCACAAAATTTTAACCGTCCTTCAAAAGCTGCACAGCTGATATTTTATGCGCACTCAGCCTACAGAAAATTAGAGGGAACATTGGCCTAGAGGTAGGGCAGCAGTCTACTACCTGAGTCCCGTTGGTACTCCTTGTGGCCTAGGGCAAATCACTCTACATCTGCCCGGATACAGACAGGGGCTCATGCCAGGCCAGTGGCATGCACACGCTGCTCGCATCCCCAGACATCTTCCCCGCGTCCTGCTCATGTAACACACACCTGCGAGGCCACCAAGACCTTGCAACCCGGGCAAACACACCACCCAAGAACGCCGGAGGTAATTTGTGCTCCTCATGTAGTGACCATATCGGGACGGATAGGGTCGTGAGTTCTTGCAGCCCCAACAACCTGGACTGACACCTCTGCATGCCGCCTGGGCCCGGTAGCACAACAGAAGCTGCATTATATGCCATACTGGGCCAGAATGGCCCATCAAGCCCAGTAGTCTGTTCCAACAGTGGCCATCTAGGTCATGTCTCCCCAAAGGCACAACAGGTTATTATTCCTGCTGCACTAACGGACACTGCGGGCTTAGGTCAACCTCATACCACCCTCGTAGCACATCGAGGCTGCCTTATATGCCATACTGGACCAGAACGAGGATTCTGTTCCAGCTGTGACCAATCTAGGCCATGTCTAGGTTCCACAATGCTGACATTGGGCAAAGCAGCTATTTCCCAGTCCTGTTAACGGTTACAACAGACTGCAAAAAAAAAAAAAAAATGGAGACCCATCTATTATTAGTTTTTGTGACCGCACAGAGGGGCCTTGTAACCACACCCTCTACATATGTGTGCATCACGACTGCAAGCCGTCGTACGGTGCCATTTAACTGCACCCTCTCACAACGCTGCTACTGCACATGTGTGCAACGCTGCTACTGCACATGCATGCATTGCCACCACAGGCCTACATGTTGTTGTTGCAACATGCGGTACCACAAGGGCGCATGCCAGCCCTGATACACTGTCTCGGTCTTCCCCCATCCACCACAGCGCATAGCATGCCAGCCCTGATACACCGTCTCGGCCTTCCCCCATCCACCACAGCGCATATCAGCTTGGGAGGCACCAAGTGTGGCTGACTCATCCTGCTTGTCCTAGGAGAAAACGGAGTTACTTACCTGTAACAGGAGTTCTCCGTGGACAGCAGGATAAGTCAGTCACACATACCCGCCCACCTCCCCTGGGAAGGGGGTCGGCCTACGTCCTGGTGCCCACCTCCTAGCAGCAAAAGGCTAAGCTAGTGACGTACTGGCTAGCTAGGGGCGGGCAAGGGGGTGGGGCCAGTTGGCCCATGTTCAGAAGGGCGAAAAGCCCTTCTGAGCTATGGAGAGTACTTCCGTCTCAGCACCGTCGGATGATGTCACCAAGTGTGGCTGACTTATCCTGCTGTCCATGGAGAACTCCTGTTACAGGTAAGTAACTCCATTGTCCACCCAGACCATTACTACTTGGAACGTTTCTAGTTACTCTCCTATTGCAATTGTAGTTACTTTCCTTTCACGCCATATTATATAATTTGTTGATTGTAAACATTCAGAGCAGTTTACAAAAGGGCAGTATGTCAAGCCAAATAAACCATAAACGTAAGGGTCGATCTTGCAACATACATGTTTAAGAGAAGCCAGTTAAGGAGCCCAGTGAAACAGCTCTTTTTTAAAGATTTTTAAAGTGGTGCTAGACACCAGAGATAACCATAATTGCTGTCTTGATCACTGGTGGAGGCCCTGACTTCAAATGAGCAGGTAGGTGGCTCTTGCATCTGCCTTGGAGCAGGTGGAAATGCCAATGGGGAAATGTTTTAAAATATACAGGGTCGATGTGCAGAGTGATTAACATTGTGGCATCCAGGATATTCAGCGGTACTTACATGATAAGTGCCACTGAATACCCGCGGGTGCTGCCATTAAATGTCCCAATGCTAGTCTCTTCAATCTGTTCAAAACTCAGCTGCACGGCTCGCTATGCTTATGTAACCCCTCTTCAAGACTTCACCGGCTCCCTATCTATTTCCGCACCCAGTTCAAACTTCTCCTACTTACCTACAAGTGCATTCATTCTGCGGCTCCTCACTACCTTTCCTCTCATATCTCACTCTACACCCCTCCTCGGGAACTCCGCTCCTCTGGCAGATCCCTTTTATCTGTGCCCTTCTCTGCCACTGCCAACTCCAGACTTCGTTCATTCCACCTTGCTGCTCCTTATGCCTGTAACAAGCTACCTGAGTAAGTGTGCTGGGCTCCTTCTCTGGCCCTATTTAAGTCCTCTGTGAGGGTGCTTTTGCATCCTGATGCTCCTCGTTCTCTTGCCCACTACTTATGTGTATCTTACCATACTCTAATCCCCAGTTTCACTATGTGCTTTGTCTTCATTAGATTATAGGCTCTGATGAGCAGGGACTGTGTCTTACATCTATATCTATAGTGTTGCATATGCCTTGTAACAGTATACAAATAATTAGTAATAGTAGAAGTAGACTAATATTGGGGCATTCTGGGAACAGAGTGCAGGCAGCACCTAGAGATAACCGGCTAGCGGTGATATTCATCTGCTAGCCAGTTATCCAACGTTTGCCGCCATAGTTAACCAGGCAGTGGATGAATATTGCCACTGCCTAGTTAGCTGCAGCATTATCTGACCAACCCAGATTTTCAATGCCAGTGGCTGGATATGGTCCTGGCACTGAAAATCCAGGTTAAAAGTTCAGCAGCAATGGCTCACCACTTTACCAGAGCCAGCACCACCGCTGACTATCCCTCACTATGTGCTTTCCTGCTGCAACATGAGAAATGCCCGTATATCTTTCTGGACTACCCAAACAGCATCCTGAACACACATCCCTTTCAATCTGTGAATCCCGCGGCTTTACACAGATAGATAGTGGCACTGCAAAATCAGCACTTACACGTGCAGTGCATTTACAGATATAAGTACCACTATTTATACATATGGAATCCTCACAAGCCTTCTAAAATGACGTCCTATATGTGGATAAGCGTAGGCAAGACTGTACCAAGCTAGAAATGCGCCCTGTGTGACTAATAAATCTGGTGCCCCCTCCGCCCCAGCCACATGCAGTAACTCACTCTCAGGGCCATACCAAGTCATAAATGCGCCCCCACCCCATCCCACATCACAGGTCTGTCATTTGCGCCAGGCCAAGTATCTCTCTATCTTACCCCACACCTCCATCTCCAGCTGGCTCCCCCCGCACTGCCTGCCCGGCCTGCAATTGTCCCACTGCCGCCGCATTCTGTGTTCCCTTGGTGGCAGCAGCGGAGCAGACCTCCAATTGAAAAAAAATTAAACTCCACACTTGCATGCTGGTCTGATCCCTCCCTCCTCTGACATAGGCTCGCATCAGAGGAAGGAGGGACCAGACCAGCCATTTAAGTGCAGAGTTGCAACGACCTGCATTTGAATGGCTAGTCTGGTCCCTCCCTCCTCTGACGCGAGCATACGTTAGAGGAGGGAGGGATCAGGCCAGCATGGAAGCGCAAAGTCATAAAGACCCATGTGTTTCTTTTTCAATTGGAGGTCCGCTCCGCTGCTGCCACCGTCACTGCCGTTGCCAAGGGAACACAAAAAGAGGCAGCAGGGCAAGGGCAGGCAGCATGGGGTGGAGCCAAGGCTGGCGACCGCAAATGCACCCCTATTGTTTTGTGCCCTGTGCAGCTGCACCGCTCACACAGAGCTAGGTATGGTGCTGCTCACTCTTTTTGAGTTTCTTGAAAGCCCAATGATGGTGATAGCACCCTTTCTGTAATGGTGCCCTATGCAGCCACACTGCTCGCACAGCTCTTGGTACAGCCCCGAGTGTAAGGTAGGTGCAGTGTACTTTGAATGGGGCATTACCTACTAACACTCACCAGGAAATTGATCCAAGTGTCTGAGTGTTAATGAACTGGGAACGAGTGCCTAAAGCCCCACAGCATGAATCCTGGGCACATGTTGGCATGCGATAAACAGTGGTAGAAGCAAAGAATGAGGCTCTCAGCCCTCTCCGGTGGTATGCATTTGTCAGAACAAACGTGGAGCACAGGGTTCCGGTTTGGGTTCTCATCTTCAAAAAGGAAAGTTACAAAGAAGGACATGGATCTTACATGGACCGAGAGACTCTCCAATTGCAAAAAGATGCTTAAAGACCTTGCAGATGATCTGTTTCAAAACTACAAACAAACAAGGAAGGATCCTCTAAAGTTAAGGGGAAATAGATTTCATCACTTCCAAAGAAAGAGATGCTTTATTCAGAGGGGAAACATTTTTCCAGCAGCAAACTGAGAACTGAGTCCATAGAAAAATAAATGCGGTGTGCTTTTAGAGGAACTAGATATTGGTAGGTGTGATGATACATGAGCTAATCCAGCAAATCAGATTCAATCACAGCATTTTAGGTCAGGAAGGAATGATTTCTCTTTTATAAACCTGGTACAGAGGCATAATTGGTTGCATAATTGGTTAATGGAAGATTAGGGGTCTATCAAGTGGGTTCAAGAAGTGCACCAAGTGTGCCAGGACCACCTCTGTCACCGACAGGCACAATTGCTGCCTCCAGTGCCTGGGTCACGATTACCAGCCCTCTTCTTGCAATTTGTGTTTGCAGATGACAAGAAGAGGCCTGAGGGGTCAGGAGAAACAGAGAGAATCCCTTTTTGGCCAGAGGTTTGATTCAGCATCTTTGGCACTGGCATTGGTCTCAATGGCTTCACAAGAATCCTTCAATGGTGCATCAATATTGAGAAGTTCTCGGGCTCAATTGGAGTTAAGAACCCACAGTGCCCCAGAGCATCGGCCATAGATCAGTCTCCACCTGGAAATGAGGAAGGATTTGGTTTCATCTCTCTCACTGTCAAAGGGGGATCCATCCGAGCACTGGGTGAAGGCCCAGGTGCATCAGCATCAGAGCCCTTCCAAGCGAGACACCGGGAGTGATGTGTGTGAGCGGCCCATCAATGTGCCCTGGAGAGAGGCCAGCTTAACCTCCAGGATTTTGGAGAAGCACTGACCATTTCCCGACAATCAAGGCCATGTTGATACCCCAGCATAGATGCCAGAAACATTGGTCGAAGCTGCTCAGGCACCAAGGCCTTTGGAATCAGCAGCCATGGAGGAGCACCTCCTTCAGGCACTCAAAGTCTATATCATATCATTGCTGGAGAAACAGCTGGCTGGTGCCTCAATGCCTGTGGCATCATCATCGAGCATCATACAGTCAATCCTTGAGAAGCATGCCCACAGATGGCCCCTTATAACTTCGGACTCGTGGGTGCTACAGATAGTCCAAAGTGGCTACATGTTGCACTTCACTGAGCTGCTGCCACATTGCCCCCTGAGGGTGTATCCTCTCAGCCTTCTGCATCTAGACCTACTTTGGGGAGAAATCTCTGTCCTTCTGGCTTATCTTGCCATTGAGCCCATGCTGCAAGAGCAGATCAGGTGGGGATTTTACTCCAGGTACTTTCTGGTCCCCAAGAAGATGGGGAGGGGTGTTTTCAGCCCATCCTGGACCTCAGAAGCCTCAACAGCTTCCTGGTGTGAGAAAAGTTCAAGATGGTGTCTCTAGGTACTCTGCTCCCTTATCTTCAAAAGAATGATTGGCTATGCTCCCTGGATCTAAAGGATGCCTATACCCATATATCAATCCATCCCGTTCACAGGAGGTATCTCAGATTTGTCCTGGCAGGTTGGCCTCAGCGCCCTGAGTCTTCACAAAGTGCCTCGGGGTAGTAGCGGCCTATGTCAGAACACTAGGGGTCTTTGTCTTCCCTTATCTGGATGACTGATTCATAAAAAGCGCCACTGCAGATGGAGTCCAGTAATCAACATGGTTGACCATTCAGTGTTAGAGCTTTTGGGGTTTGTAATCAATTACTCAAAATCCCACCTTCAGCCCGTCCCACATCTGAATTTCATAGGGCTCTCCTAGACACGACTCAAGCAAAGGCCTTCCTTCTGCTAAATCGACTTCAGAGACTGATATTCAGTGTAGTCATCAGACAATGGCTGAGGGATGCTGACTGTGCTTGGCCACATGGCCTCTATGGTACATATCACATCCATAGCTCATCTTTCAATGAGACAGGCACAATGGACACTGAGGACTCAGTGGAACCAGGCCACCGGCCACCTTCAGGACTGGGTGGCAGTTACCAGCCTTCTGGTCCAGTCCCTGTGCTGGTGGATGAATCATCAGAACCTGCTCAGGGGGTCTCCCCTTTCAAAAGGTGTCATCCCAGAAAATATTGACAACAGATGCATCCAAACTGGGTTGGGGAGCGAATCTGGATGGCCTCCACACTCAGGATGTCCTGTCCGAACCGGAGAGCCTGCACCAGATCAATTTCTTGGAATTGAGAGCCATAGCGAATGCCCTCAGGGCTTTCTGAGAGCAGATAGCCAACTAGATTGTCTCTTAGTCTGAATCAGGATAATCAGTTTGCAATATACTACATAAACAAGTAGAGGGGCACAGGTTCATATCTCTTGTGCTGGGAGACAGTCCAGTTATGGAGGTTTGCCATCACTTACGGGATGGAGCTAAAGGTCACATATCTGCCAGGAGAGCAGAATAACCTGATAGACCAGCTGAGTCATGTCCTATAGCCGCACGAGTGGACACTGGACAGAGACGTCACAGCCCATGTCTTTCAGAAGAGGGGTACCCCCTTGACTTGTTCACCACCCAACAAAACATCCAGGTGGATCTGTTCTGCTCCAGAGTCACCTTGCGCAGCAGGCTGTCACCAGATGCTTTCCTCCAGCACTGGGGGAAGGGCCTGCTATACGCGTATCCTCCCATACCTCTCGTAGCAAAGATCCTGCTGAAACTCCAAACAGACAGGGGTATGATGATACTCATCACACCATATTGGCCCAGGCAGCCATAGTTTCCCCTTCTGCTTCAACTCTCCCAGTGGGAACCTCTATGGCTGGGCTATACGCCAGACCTTGTTTCACAGAAAGACAGGAGGATAATACATCCCAATGTCTGGTCCTTGGCCCTAACTGCATGGATGTTGAGAGGCTAGTCCTGTTGGAGCTTAACTCCCCAACAGAGTAATAGTTGTTCTATTGACCTCTAGGAGTCCTCAATGAGAAGGTCTTATGCATTCAAATGGAAGATTTTTGCTATCTGGTGCACAAAAAGATACTGGATCCTTTTTGTTGCCCCACTGACAGACTACTCGAGTACCTCCTATACCTCTCAGAGTTGGGTCTCAAGTCCAACTCTGTCAGGGTTCACCTCAGCGCGATTGGGGCATACCATTGTGAAATGAACAGAAGGTTCATCTTGGCTCAGCCTTTAGTGGTTTGCTTCATGTGGAGTTTGCTTCTCTTGAAGCCTCCCTTCAAGCCCCCGGCAGTGGCTTGGGACCTCAATGTGGTTCCAGCGCAGCTCATGTTAACTCCCTTTGAGTCATTTGACCTGGAAAATCTTTGTTTCTGGTGGCAGTTACATCAGCATGCTGAGTAAGTGAGCTCCAGGCTCTAGAAGCTCATTCGCTGTACACCAGATTCCATCATAATAGAGTGGTCCTGTGCACTCATCCTCAATTCCTTCCAAAGGTGGTATCAGCTTTCCATCTCATTCAGTCAGTTGTTCTGCAGACATTCTTCCTGAGACCTTATGCCCACAGAGGGGAAGTGGTACTGCACATGTTGGACTGCAAACAAGCCTTAGCTTTCTACTTGGAGCGGACGAAGGCCCACCGAAAGTCCATCCAACTGTTTGTTTCTTTTGACCCCAGTAAACTAGGGGCTGCCATTTCCAAACACACTCTTTCAATTTGGCTGGTAGACTGCATCTCTTTTGCTTATGCCCAGGCTGGCCTGAGTCTTGATGGTCATGTCATAGCTCACAACGTCAGAGCCATAGCTGCATCGGTGACCAATTTGCACGGTCTCCATGGAAGAGATCTGCAAGACTGCAATGTGGTCTTCTGTCCACACATTCACATCTCACTGCTGTCTAGATAGGGATTCCCAACATGACAGCAACTTTGGCCAATCTGTTACTCTGGCATCTGTTTGTGGATTAGAATCCAACTCCATCCCCCCCAAGACCCTACTGTCCATCCAGACTACCAAAAAACAAATAATAATAAATGATGTAAAGATGAATCAGATGAATTACTTTTTGTGAACTTCCACTTCTGTACATAGTTGATTCTCTAGTTCTTAGTTCAACTTTGCCCTTATGGGGCTTCTCGACGGCCTCCTCGGATTCAGTAGCCTGTAGCATGGGAGTTTCATATGTGAAGACTTACTTCCTGCTTGTCCACGGAGAAAAGGTAGCTACTCACCTGTAGAAGGTGTTCTCTGTGGACAGCAGGAATAAGTCCTCACAACTCTCACCTCCCTGAGGAGTTGTATTCTGCTACAGCTTTCTTATCAGACTGAGAAGATGGCGCCATGGCGGCAGGCAGGAAGGCAGGTGCGCAGACGCAATGGAGGCTCCCAAAAGCTTCCAGTAGAAGCTGGGGAGCATTCCTATGTGAGGCTCCATTCGGAGATATCACCTATACGTGAGAACTTATTCCTGTTATCCACTGAGAAAACCTGCAACAGGCGAGTAACTACCCTTGAAGGTGCATTTTAGAAGTGAGGTCTAGGGAAAATCTGGGACATGCAGGTCAGACATATGAAAAAAGTCTGGCCATGTGCAAGTTTCGGTCCAATTTCAGAAACTTTCACACGCCCAAAATGGATGGTGATGGCCACAGCTCCATAAATGCCCTCGTGACAAAATTTTAGGACGGGGACATCTATCCCATGCTGCATACATGTCCCTGCCTGCTATTTTGCAAGTGGAGACATGCATTGGCATGCCAACCATAAAACAAGTGTCCTCGCTTCCCTTCAGTTTTCTTTATGGTTGTGAAAAGAATTGGGGATATCAGAGTACCTTCTGCCATCAGAAAACCTGGAGGGAGTTGAGCAGAATGAGAGCTTTTCTGATGCCTATTCATGCCCTGGAGCAGGAATAGATTTGGATGTTACCACCAGTGTGTTTAGATGTGCTCACTGTTTCTGGAAATAGGCGTGCACATGTATCTTTTCCAGAATGACTCAGCCATACCCCCATGTGACATGGACGTGATCGCCCAAGAGACGTCCATATACTTGGCTTTCAAAAATGGCTCCAGGGGCATCTTTGTGATTTGCACGTCTAGATACCTGTTTTCAAATGTCCAACTCATGAATAGGGCTTCTAAAATGACCCCTATAGTGTCTCTCCTTCCTGAGTATTTGAAGCCTCGATGGATGTATTTTATGTCTTCTTTTATCATTTTTATTTTGTGCTATTTAGATTGATTTATTTAATAATGCTAGCCAATCTTCAAAACAGCCCAAGATGGCTAGCCACATTATAAACACATAAAAACAATATGATATTTTAAAAATCATAACATACACAACAGAGTCATTGAGCCTGATTCACGAAGGGTCATGTCCGGGCCGTCTGGATGGCCCTGAGCAAGACAGCCCTTTAGGACTCAATTCTGGACCATGGGAACAAAACACTCCCATGGTAATCCCTGGCATGCCTCTGCCTGCCTGTGGGGACATCCAGGTCAGGACGTACAGGACCCTGACCTGAATCATCCCTGTATGTCCTGCCAGGCTGGCCCATACCCACTCCGCCCAGATCCTACCTCCCTCTCATCCCCCACCTGCTCTCCCCATCCTGCTGTTCAGGACGTACGGGGAGAGCCGGAGGGTATCGGGCCCAGAAGGCTTGCGGGGCTGAACGTCCTGCCAGGACGTGCAGCCCCCACATCCTGCGGTTCAGAATTGGGCCCATAGTTTTTTAAATTGTAAAGTATACCTTTTTGTTTCTAATCTCATATGTACAATAGCATAGGACCAGTAAATCTAATGTCTTATTGGTTATTATATACCCGTTGTATATTAGCAGGGCCTGGAACACACAAGAAGGGCCTTTTGTGAAGACCTCAAGCATCATGAAGAAACATACTGGCACTGGAAAGAAAACAAGACAGCTGCAAGGTACTCAGTACTTTAAAGATAATCAAAAGCACCTTAAATGCAACTCTAAATGAGATTGGCAATCAGTACATACCACATAATTTGGGAGTTATATGATCCCACAGCTTCTTCCCTGTAACCAGTCTCTCTGCTGTACTCTATACCATTTGTGACTTACAAGGCAGTGCTTTGAATATAACATTATAATGGTCAATATGTGTGGTTACCAAGGCATAGAAACATAGAAATATGACGACAGAAGAAGACCACATGGCCTATCTAGTCTGTCCTTCCATATCAACAACTACAACAGTCCCCTTTTTTCTTTTAGAGATCCCCTGTGTTTGTCCCATCCTTTTTTGAATTCAGATACTTTCCTCATCTCTACCACCTCCACTGGAAGACTATTCCATGGATCCACCACTCTTTCCGTAAAGAAATATTTCCGCATATCACTCCTGAATCTATCCCCCTTCACCCTCATCCCATGTCCCCTCGTAGCAGAACTTGCTTTCAATTGAAAGAGGCTCTCCCCCCTGTACATTTATGCCACGGAGGTATTTAAACATCTCAATCATATCACCTCTATCCTGCCTTTCCTCTAAGTTGTACATATTAAGATCCTTAAGTCTGTCCTCATATGCTTTATAATGAAGACAACTAACCATTTTAGTAGCCACCCTCTGTACCGACTCTATCCTGTTTATATCCTTTTGAAGGTGCGGTCTCCAGAATTGCACACTATACTCCAAATGAGGTCGCACCAAAGACTTATACAGAGGCACTATCGCCTCCTTTTTTCTGCTAGCTATTCCTCTGCGTATGCACCCAAGCATCCTTCTAGCTTTTGCCGTCACCTTTTCTACCTGTTTAGCTACTTTAAGATCATCAGACACAACTACGCCTAGGTCCCGCTCTTCTTTAGTGGACAAAAGTACTTCACCCCCCTATATTATATTGCTCCCTTGGATTGCTGCAGCCCAAATGCATGACCTTACATTTTTTAACATTAAATCCCAGCTGTCAAATTCTAGAGCATTCTTCAAGCTTAGCTAGATCCCTCCTCATGTTATCTACACCTTCCTGGGTGTCTACTCTATTGCAGATTTTGGTATCATCCGCAAAGAGGCAAACCTTACCCGACAGCCCTTCCACTATATCACTAACAAAGATGTTAAAAAGAACCAGACCAAGGACAGATCCCTGGGGCACACCACTGGTAACATCCTTCTCCTCAGAGTGAGCTCCATTTACCTGTACTCTTTGTCGTCTCCCACCCAACAATTTCTAACCCAAGCAGTAACTTTAGGGTCCATCCCTAGGGTGCTCAGTTTGTTTATAAATCGCCTGTGAGGAACAGTGTCAAAGGCTTTACTGAAATCTAAATATACCACATCTAGGGCTCTCCCTCAGTCGAACTCCCTGGTCACCCAGTCAAAGAAATCAATCAGATTTGTTTGACAAGACCTGCCTCTGGTGAATCCATGCTGCCTCAGATCCTGTAATCTGCTGGACTCCAGAAACCTCACTATTTTCTCTTTCAGCAATGTTTCCAATAATTTACTCACCACCGAAGTTAAACTAACCGGCCTGTAGTTTTCAACCACATTCTTACATCCGCTTTTGTGTAAAGGCACCACATGAGCCTCTCTCCAGTCCTTTGGCACCACTCGACTCCAGTCATTGAAAAGGTCAGTCAGTGGAGCTGCTAGAACGTACCCAAGTTCCCTCAGTATTCTAGGGTGTATCCCATACGGTCCCATCGCTTTGTCTACTTTAAGCTGAGCTAGTTTCTCACGAACACAGTCTTCTGAAAATTGTTCAAGATGTCCCTCGCTTCTGTTCCTGTTTGTGGGTGTTTTCTGAGGTCCTGCTCCGTGCACCACATTAACCAGGCCAGCCATATCTAGCACTGAAACACAGGATATGATGGCAGATAAAGATCAGTATGGTCCATCTTGTCTGCCCAGCAAGGTGGCTAAAGTAGGTGTACTCATCACTCCATGCAGGACACCCCCCTATGCCTTTGTTTAGGGTTATACCCACCGCTCTGTGCAGATCACCCCTTCTATTTGTTGAGGTATAAGAAATAGTTACGTTTATTTTGGTTTTATCCTCTTGCTATAAAGGGATCCACTGTGTCTGTCCCATTCCATTTTGAATTCCGTCACTGTATTTTCCCCATCACCTCCATCGGGAGGGCATTCCAAGCATACACCACTCTTTCAGTGAAAAAGTATTTCCTGACATCGCTTTTAAGTTTACCACCTTGCAGCTTCATTTTATGCCCTCTAGTTTTACAGCTTCCCCTTCTTTGAAAAAGGTTTGTTTGTTCATTAATACCCTTTAAGTATTTAAACATCTGTATCATATTTCCCCTATCCCTCCTCTCCTCTAGGTGTATACATATTTAGGTCTTCAAGTCCCTTCTCATACATCTTCAGGCACAGGCTCCAAATCATTTTGGTTATGGTTATGGTTATGGTTAAGGACCAACAAAAGAAAACAGCGCTAGCCACTCAAATTGAGCTGAAAACAAGATCAGGAAGCGGCAGGTTCAACACCCAACACCTTTATTATTACAAATTAAATGGCCTAAACCCAACACAGGACCGTGTTTCGTATATCACTTCATCAGGGGTTATCAGGGCACACTAAAAAGACATATAAATTGTAAAATTACATTAAGAAATAAATACAATTTAAAATTAAAACAATAAATTTCAAAGAAGGGCTAAAACAATAAGTAAATCAATAAATAGAAACATAAGAAAACTATATTACACATAAAAAAGACTATATCTGACTATACCAGGCATCTTGGGTCTCAAATGAAACCCAAAGGTGACTATAAACTTCACATGTCACAACAACTCTTGTTAAACTCAAAAAAACAAGATACAATAAAGATCTAAATTAAAAATTATAAAGACAATATGTATCTATATCTAAAATCTATTGTAATACATCAATCAAATGTTAACCACAAACATAAAAAGTAATAATGAAATACAATTAAAAGTACAGACAAAATTAATTAAAAGAAATAAAATAAGTATACTAAAAAGAACACATTATAAAAGATCCCATATGAAAGAACGGAGAGCAGAAGGGATGAGGAGACCAAATCTAGGAAAGGAAGTAACCATAAACTGATTCTATTTATTGTAATAATAAAGGTGTTGGGTGTTGAACCTGCCGCTTCCTGGTCTTATGGTTATGGTTAAGGCATTTGATATACTGCCCTTTACTTACGCATCAGAGCAGTTTATATGTCTATACTAACAGGTACTTTTTTATACCCTTGTCCCTGAAGGGCTCACAATCTAAGTGTACCTGAGGCAATGGAGGGTTAAGTGGCTTGCCCAAGGCCACAAGAAGTGGCCATGGGACTAGAGACCCCAGTCCCTCTGGCCTGAGGTTACTTGTCCCCATGCGGGAATTAAACCCCTGGCCCTCCAGCCTGAGGTAACCTGTCCCAATCACTGAGCCACTCCTCCCTCCTGAACCATTTCAAATATTTTTATATCATTTGTGAGATACAGTCTCGAAAACTGAACATAGTGAGGTCTCACTAGTAACCTGTACAGTGGCATTAGTACCTCTTCCTTTCTGCTGGTAATTCCTCTCTGCATGCAACCCAACATCCTTCTGGCTTTTGCCACCACCTTGTTGCCACTGTTTCGCCACCTTGAGATCCTCAGAGGTCCTTCTCCTGGTCCTTGCACACCAAACTCTCACCCCCTATCGCATACAATTTCCTTGGATTTCTGCTTCTTAAGTACATGACATTGCACTTCTTCACATTAAATCTTATCTGCCAAGCATTAATTAGACCATTCTTCCAGTTTTTGTAGCTCTTTCCTCATGTTGTCCATTCCGTCAGAAGAGTCCACTCTGTTGGAAGTTTTTGTGTCATCTGCAAAAAGGCAGACTTTTCCCTTCAATCCTTCAGCAATATTACTCACAAATACATTGAACAGTAGCGGTCCCAGGATCGAACCCTGGGGCACACTGCTAATCACCTTCCTTTCTTCCAAGATCCGTTTACCACCACCTTCTGTTGTCTGTCAGTCAACCAATTTCTGATCCAGCTCACCACCTAGGGGCCCATCCCAAATTATTCAGTTTATTGATAGGCCTCCTATGAGGAACAGTATCAAAGGCTTTGCTGAAAGCTACATCACATCTATTGCATGCCCTTGATCTAGTTCTCTGGTCACCCAGTCAAAGAACTCAATCAAATTTGTTTGGTATGATCCGTCTTTTGGTAAAACCATGTTGCCTCAGATCATGCAAGCTATTGGTTTCTAGAAAGTCCACATCCATCTAATTTGATGAAAGGCAAGAAAAGAAGCCTAAACCACAGAAGACACTTGTGGTTCAAAAGCAGGGTTTAATGCATAGATGAAAAGTGGAACCGTGGAACTGGGGGAGCGGTCAGGAGCAATAGGAGAAGAGGGACTGGATTAGGAAGTGAAAATAACAATTCTTTTCTCTGCTCCAGGCTGATCCCCATCCTTCTTCCCTGCAGACTGGAAGGGAGGGGCGGAAGCAGAACACCCCTGCTGCTCTGAAGTCTTTAAAGAAGTGGCAGAACTGGGTTCCAGGCCGTTCCCCCAGAAATTAAGCCCTGCTCAAAAGACAGGAAAGAATCTAATAGCACAGCACATCAGATATTTCACAATATTCTTTTTTGGCAGTTCATGCCACTCAAAAATCAGCTCCCACCTCAATGGGTGTGCTTTACTTACATAAAATCATGCATTTAGCGGGAATATAAACTGTTTTAAATAAACAAACAAAATCGAAATTAACATAGAATGAGTCACACTAGCTCAGACCAAAGGTCCATTGAGTCCAACACCCTGTCTCTAACAATGGCCAATCCAGGTCACTAGCACCTGGCAGGATTCCAAATATATATGGTGGCTAATGGTTTAGGGACTCTGCTTTCAGGAACCTGTCTAAACCCCTTTTAAACCCAGCTGCATAAGATGCTTTCACCACACGTTCTAGCAAAAAAATCCTTAAGTTGTGTGCTTTAAATATGCTATCTATTAGTTTATTGGCAGGGAAAACAATCATTCCCTATTTAGTTGTTCCATCCCACTCATAAGAACATAAAAAATGCCATACTGAGTCAGATCAAGGTCCATCAAGCCCAGTATCCTGTTTCCAACACTGGCCAATCCAGGTCACAAGTACCTGGCAGGTTCCCAAAGAGGAACACAGGTTCCACAATGCTTGTATTGGGGCAAGCAGTGGATTTCCCGGGTCCTATTTAATAATGGTTTATGGACCTTTCCTCCAGGAATTTGTCCAAACCTTTTTTAAACCCAGCTACACTAACAGCTTTTAGATTTTAGAAACCTAAGTGCATGTATGTGTGTGGTGGTGGGGATAGCCCATAACACATTATAAGCACATAAGTTACTTGCTATCTCTTCTTCTCCATACTTGCAGCAGGTGTTGTGAGTAAAGCGGGGCTTATGTTTTACAGCCCCTGTGGTTCAGGTCACTGGAGGTCTTTGGAGGGCTCCAGTTTCCTTCAAGTGTGTTCTGTTACCAGAAGTAGACTGAGGGAGGGAGGGCGGAAGGAAAGGATGTGGGAGGGAAAGAAGGAGGGAGGACCCCTGGTGTTCTCCTCCACACCTCACCCAGTGGGCTCTGATAACACACACTTACCAGACAGCCTTCTCTAGTTATGTAAGAGCTGCAAAAGGAACCGAGAGAGACGGGCAGCAAAATTGTGCTAGGCGCCCACAGAGAGATGAGGAGATGCAGACAGACTTCAGCCTCGTTACTGAACTTTCTACAAACTCCTGTGCAAGAGGAACAAGGAATGCGATCAGTGTTTTGTAAGATGAGGTTGTGCTCTCTGCCTTTGAGAAAGAACTTTGTGAAGACGGAGGTGGTTATTTAAAGAGAAAACAAGCTCCCTCTTTCCTGCCTTTCCTCTGTTTTCCCGTCTCTAGTGCACCTGTCAGTAAGAGGAAGAAGAGGAAGAGGAGGGACGCCACAGTCCACGATGGTTGGCTGCTGGATCTCCCCGGCTGGTAAGCAAAGTATTAAAAGAAAACTGATCTAAAAGGCAGGGAGTAAGAGAAAATGAAAGGAGATAGAGAGAAAGAGAGCAAGAGGGAGGCGGAGAATAGACAGAGGAAACCACAAAGAAAGAGATCCAAAGAGAGAAAACCAGTGACAGCAAGGAGAAAAATAGATGGGAACAAAATGTGAGAGTGGAGGCTTCTTGTGAGCAGGTGATGCATTTGAAATCCACAGAGAGATGATCATTCAGGGGCATTTTTCTGATGTATCCCAAGGGAATTTTCCAGGTGCTCTACGTTTAAAGGCACGCTACACCCTGGAAAATACTAACGTGTTCTTGTGCAGATAACCACACCTGCTATCCACCAGAGCTGTCGTCCCTAAAGCCATTGAAAAGGACTTTCCTCTTCCCAGAGCCCTAGTGTCTTTAAAATCATTCAAATTGAAAAGAAAAGCAATTTAGCTTTCTTCAGTTTGCAGTCCTCTTGTTGGTTCTAGACTGGAAGAGTACAGCTCAACCACAGCACTCATTAGTGGAAAGCACACTGCCTATATAATATGTGTGTGTGTGTGTGTATGGAGTTCATGTGGTTATGAGCTGAGTGTGTTGCCAGCCTGAGATTTTGAATGTTTGCCTGCACTGGGAAGAAATGAGAAAGACATGACAGAGAGTGAGAAGAAAAGTAGAACAGAAGAATGAATGAGAGAAAAAAAAGGAGAAAGAATGAGAAAAAAAGCCAATTTTGAGAAAGGGGAGATGGGCACAGGTAAGATTAGGCAGTGACCTAGGGCAGGTATCTTCTGGGGGCAGCAAAGAGCAGCTGCGGTCAAAACAAAACGCTAGCTCCTGACAGGTACACAAACCGGAAAGAACCATCAATGCATACTTTTACCTACAAGGGGGGGGGGGCAATTCTCCAGTAGTCCATTTATCCTGTTAAATAGCTTTTGGAAATTATCCTCATTTTCTCTGTGTGTGCGTGTGTATCTGTATCTATATATATCTATATCCCAAACAAAAGTTAATAAAAAGTATGTCAATTAGGCATTTTTACAGAATCATTCTGGAGCGGATGGTGTTGGGGAGATCACAGTTTTTCAGATGAATTATTAAAATCTCAGGGAGGTGAGCCTAGGGGCCTCAAAGTTAATTGAGGGAGGTGCAAGGCTTAAAGTTTGCTTAGGGCACCTAATACCTTTGTACCAGCACTGGATGAGCAGAAAGAAAAAAAGAAAAGGTAGTAAGAACGACCGATAAAATAGGGGAAGTAGTAGTAGTAGTAAATAGTAGAGCACGAGTGAAGGAATAACTCTCATTCTTCTGATGAAAGACCTAATTAAAGAAGGAATCTTTTACATTCCTTGCACATGGAAACATCACTTACTGAATAAGGCTCTGAATCTGAAAAGAGGGAGGGCAAGTCGGATAATAATCCATTTGAGTTTGATAAAACAAGCATGAGGAGGGGGCTCTCAGGGACAAAGGCAAAAGCCCAGCAGTAATCCTGAGATAAACATGTCCAAACTTTTAAACCTGCATGTGCTCAAGCACCAACACCATGTTTGCATGTATGCATGCATAAGCACACTGACATGGATCCTGTAAACGGAAAACGATGTACAGACACTCGGTGTTATACGTAGATGCTTTCACACAAGTACAGAGACACGCAGATCTGCAAATTCTCATATAAGCACAAAGATATTCTCACTCACATATCTGCACTGACACATTCACAAGTGCATCCCATGCACACCTACTTTTCTGCATCTACACAGTGTCACTGCAGTCATACACATGCTCAGTCAGACTCGTGTGCACACACACAGAATCAGTTCCCCCTGTTTTGACTTGGAGTTTAGCTTAAGAAACAAATTCACACACAGCAAGGTGTGCGACCTCCATGAATAGCCGAGAATAACTCTTAGGTAGTCTGGACATCAAGGCAAAAAGCTCAAGTGCTCCCAATCTATTGCTCCGACAGACTTTCTTCAGTTTCCAGCTCTGCTTGGGGTGAACTCTGAAAGAAGTCTGAAGCAGAACTCCAGCAAAGAATTAAATATAGACCCATCGTACAGGCTCTGCACATGTCCTCTCTCTTTGTCTCTCTATCCGTGCTTAGGATACAAGCAGTGACAGCTGTGCACACATTTTATTTATGATACTTGGGGTAGACATATAAAAGCAAAACACCATGTACATTCTGGAATAGAATTAGCGGTGGATTTTGGCCATATTTAATGCCTCTTTTCATGATATGTGGCTCTGGTTTTGTTTAAAGCAAGCAATAATTACCCCTCTTTTGAAGAAATCAGGTTGGGCCTGCTCTCTGCTCTAATGGACAATTTCAAACTTGCCTATTTTTGGCAAAGGTTATTTAGAGAGTGGTTTTTAAACAGATTTCAGTTTTTCTGTCCACATCTGGTGGGCTGGTCGATTGTCATTCTGACTTTGGGGGCCATCACATCATGAATACAGTATTGCATTCAGTCTGTGAATGAGGCACTGTTGCTGTCGAACCAAAGTGATTCGGTGTTGGTAGTGCTTTTGAACCTTACTGATGTATTTGATTTAGTAGACCGGGAGTTCTTACTGGAAAGGTTGGTCAGTATGGGCATATGGAAAAGAGTTAAGAACTAGGTGGTGTCATTTGTTTGGTATCTTATAGTTTGTTGGTAGTTTGTGAGATCTCTGTTTGTGGGGTATTATAAGGTTCTGCCTTGTCCCCATTGCTGTTTAACATATTGTTATCTCTAGTGGTTGAGTTTATTTGTAACTTTGTAATGTAATGTAATATGGGTTTGGGTCATGCCTTTCTACAGATAAAACCTATACTCAATACATACTACATAAGCCTAAAAGAAAATATGTAATATGCTTTATTAGTCATTGCTACACTGTCGATATTCAGTTGGCGGCTTCTCAAAAGAAAAATGAATGCCAGGTAATATTGCTGAGACTGGATAGTTGTTTGACAACTATTTCAGAGTGACTTGCTGTTAATCAATTAGTTCTGAATGGAGTAAACCTAGTACTATCAGAATAAGTAATCCTGATCCTTGTACTTGTCTGCCTTTTGCCTAGAGGTAAGGAAGCAGACATCTGCCCGGCTGAACAGATAAAGGGTTTGGGTGTGATATTAGAAAGCACCAGACTTGGAGACCCATATTGCGATGGTGGTTCATAAGGTCTATGGGCAGCCGCAGCTGGTTAGGCGTTCTTATGTTTTCATGTTAGATAGGAAGCAATTGTTTAACCTTTCAATTAACACTAGAATACTCCATGAAACTAACAACCAGGAGATTGAAAACAAATTGTAGAAAGCTTTTTTTTATGCAGCATATAATTAAGCTGTGAAATCTTTAATTAAGGTGACTAACATAGCGTGGTTCAAAAGAAGTTTGGACAAGTTCGTGGAGGAAATATCCATATTTTATTTATTTCTTTGTACTTCTTGACGGGGATATTCAGCAGCGGCAGTCAGCGCTGTTAAAGCAACTGGCCATTGCCACTTTAAATGAAAACTGAATATTCAATGCCAGAATCATATCCAGCACTGCAATGAATATCTGGGTTGGCCAGATAGCGATTTAGCTAACCAGTAAGCAACGATATTCAGCCGCAGGCCGGTTAGCTAAACCAGATAAAGTTAGATTAGCCTTTAAAGTGCCTAACTTTAGCTGGTTAGAGACTGAATATCGCTGCTCGCTGATTAGCTAAATCGCTATCTGGCCAACCCGGATATTCAATGCCGGCGGCTGGATATGATCTCAGCATTGAATAGCCGCTGCCCCTGGCTAGCGTCAGGGCATTTAGTGGCTCAAACTGGGCATATTCAGCCAGTGTCCCAGTGAGGGACATTTAGGTAATTTGCAGGTCTGAGAACTGCCTAAATGCCTTTGAATATCCCCCCTTTGATTTATAAATTGCCCATCAGCATATCGCAAAAAGATGTACATAAAATTATTAGCCAGATAGGCGAGCCATTGCTCATCCCTGAAAATGAGCTATAATAAATAGATCTACTGTACGTTATGGGATCTGCCCGGACTGGCCACTGTTAGAAATAGAGTGCTGGGTTCAATGGACTTTGGTCTGACTCAATCTGTTTTTTAAGAAAGTATTGTACTTTTTTGTAACAGTGCGTTTGAAGTACTGAAATGCATTGAATGTCAGCTTCTGAAGCAAGAGTTCATATACACTGTATTACAGTTAGTTCAGAATGTAATGGCAAGGTATTTCAAGGTATTCAAGTACCACGTCACTGTTATGTCAAATGTATTGGCTCGATATTATCACATGATTCAAATTTAAGTTGTTAACTGAGCCTTTAAGGCTTTGAGAGGAGGTTACTCAAGGTATCCGGCAAAACATTTGGAGTAGTATGTGCCAGTAAGGAATCTGAGATCAAATCATGGAGCACTGTTTGTTTGGTCCCATAGGTTGTGGGCCTTTTTAGTGTGCTACTGTATGTTCATTTGGAAATGAATTATATCAGTTTGGCTATTTCTTTAGGACTGAAGGTTGGTAGTTGGTTCTAGTTGAGGGTGGAAGTCACGGGGGTTCTGGATCAACTCTACTCATGGGTGGTTGACTTTTACACTCTTTGGAGGAAATTTTCATAAAGGTTTGTTCATGAGTATATTCCAGTATATGCACCTAAAAGGCCTCTTATAAAATGATCTCATGTGTACACATGATGCAATTAGTCACCTAGGTATTCTTATAAAATAGGCAACACTAAAGATAAATGTCGGTCCTCTTATAAAGGGATGAATGAATAAAATGAATAAAAATAGGCAACTGCATGGCTTTCATACATGGATGATCTGTTAAAAAATACCGCTCAAATGTGTTTTAGGCTTTTATTGAATTTACAGAATGTATGATAGTGAAATCTAATTTCTCACAGCAGGGTTTGGGGTGGTGATGGATCTCTTTTAAGAGAGAGAATGACAGTGACTGTCCACTTATGAGAGGAGTCCGTCTCATAGTCAAGGGTTGGTATGCACTCTAGTACAATATTCACTTGAGCCCTTACAAAACTGTGTTGTTGTTCTTTCCACTCCAATGGAAGTTGGAAATAAGTCAGACAATTTAATGGAATGGGATGAAACTTGGCATGTGGGAAAATCTGGCAAAAGGACACACTGAGTTTGAAAATGGGCTAGACTGGACCGGGGATTTAGCCCAATGTATTTCTATGGCAGAAGGAGTTCCAGCTTCTGTAGCCTAGAAACTAGGGAATTGTTCCTTTCAACTCCATCTCCCTGACCTCTAATCTCCCAACCCCCCAAAATGCCCCCACCAACAAAAACTGCCTGTTTCCACAATTGCCCCAACACCCCGCACACCCCCTCCCAAAAAATATTCCCTTGCCACTGCCCTAACAAGCCGTCAGATGTTACCACAACAAAATAATATCCCAACAACTGTCTCACCACTCTGCAAACTGCCCACCCTCAAAATCTATACCCCACCACTGCTCAAACACACCAATAATTGTTCCCTCCCCAAAAAACAACCTGTTACAACTGCCTCACCACATTGCAAACTGCCCAATCCCAAAAACTACACCACACAATTGCTCCAACCCACCATAAGCTCAACACTGGAAAAAGGCCATAAAGAAGGTTCCCCAGAATTATGCACAACTTAAGTCTGCATAATTCTGGGAACCTTCTTTATGGCTTTTTTCTCCATTACCCTCACCCCTTTACCCAGACTGGAGCGGACTGCCTTTCATGTTCAGAGGTAGAAGGGAATCTCTTCCATCACAGAATCTGGAAGCAATATAGACTTGTGAGAATTCAAAAAAGCATGGGAAAAACACAGAGGATCTCTAAAGGTAAAAAGGGGACTATTGTAGTTGATATGGAAGGGCAGACTAGATAGGCTATGTGGTCTTTTTCTGCCGTCATGTTTCTGTTTCTATGTTTCTACTTGATCTTCATCCTTCTTGACCTGTCTGCTGCTTTTGACACTGTTGATCATCACCTTCTCCTCGATACTCTGTCATTGCTTGGATTTAGGGGCTCTGTTCTGTTTTTCTTCTTATCTCTTCCATCGCACTTTTAGTATGTGTTCTAGTGGATCCTCCTCTACTGCTATCCCCCTTTCAGTTGATGTACCCCAAGGCTCTGTCTTGGGACCTCTCCTTTTCTCTCTCTACACCCAGTCTGTTGGTGCACTCATCTTCTCCCATGGTTTTCAGTACCTTCTCTGCTGATGACTTTCAAATCTACCTCTCTACACCTGACATCTCTCCAGGAATCCAGGTCTGGATCTCTGCCTGTGTATCTGACATTGGTGCCTGGATGTTCTGTCACCCTCTGAAACTGAAAGTGGCCAAAACTGAGCTTCTTATCTTTCCTCTTACCCCCCCCCCCCCCTTACTCTCTTCTATTTCTGTGGATAACACTCCACTCCTCTCTGTTTCCTCAACTCACAACTTTTGGCTCATCTTTGACTCCTCCCTCTCCTTTTCCACACACATCTAACAGATAGCTAAGACCTGATATCCCTCTCTTTTCAGCCGGATATGCAGGAAACTGCTGAAAGGACCCATACATTCCAGTGTTGTGCACCACAGTGGACAATTCCCAGATCATGCTAGAATGACACTCTGGCATGTTGCATTCAGAAATTAGCACACTAGCAGTACTTATACTGATGTTCCTCTGCTCTTCATTGGCAAACATAAGATCACCTGATACAATCCCTTCTCAACTTCCATTATGCCACAAGCTGCTCTCATGAGTCTTGCAGCCTCTGCAAGGGTGGCAGAAAAAAAGACAGAAACCCTTCCACACTAGGGATTTTTATACTTGAACATAACGTCATCAAAATCACCATATCTCCTTCCCAGGTCTGGCCCCAGAGTGTTGGTGCCCTAGGCAAACTTCAAGCCTTATGCCACCCTTGGCTGTCAGAATCTATTGTTTAGCTATGAATGCCCTGCTCTTGGCTTCCCCACAGATGCTGCTGTCCTATGTGATTGCCTGATTTGCCTAATGGTTGGGGCCAACCCTGCTCCTTTCACAGCATTTCCGAAAGTGAATACCATTTACATGTAGAGTCCCAAATAATATGCATCATAGCTACCAGGGATAAATAGTATCTCTGCAGCACATCAATACAGTTGCCATCAGATACATAACTAATGTCCGAGGCCAAATACAATATATTTTACCTCTAAGAGGGGGTTGGAAGTCTCTTATTAATTCTTGAATTTAAGCACAAATACAAGAAATCCTTCTTTATTTTAAATTTGAAGAAACAAAACACACTGTGGTAAAAAGGAGACCTAAGAATATGACCAAAGTGTATAAATAGAGTTAAGGGGAATGTAGATCTTTGGAGGAACTGGGCCAGGCCTACTACTGTAAGTTTGTTTTTGAAGCATGAAAGGCCAGCCTGTGAAGCTCTGTGCTGAGCCACATCCCTGGTGTTTCTTTGAGATACTGGCCTGAGACGCCGATGCATTATCTCTGAGTTGCAGCACATGCTGCTCAGCTTCAGAGCGCAGCAGAACTGGGCAAAACTCTGAATATTTTGTCTTCTTTCCTATCCTACAGAAAGCTCCCCATCCCATCTCAGTATGGAAATCTAAAGCAATATTCCCCAGTCTAGTCCTGAAGCCTCATCTGACTAGCTTGATTTTCAGGATACAGACAATGAATTTGCATGAGATATATCTGCATTCACTGGAGACCCAGTGTATGCATATCTTTCGGCCTTTTCACTATGGCAATCCTGAAAAACAGCCTTGTTTGGTAAGGCTCCTACATCAGGCTGGGAAAAAGGTTTTGACTGGTTTCCTCTTATTTTTAATGCTTAGGAAAGGCTTATGATGATCCACATTTGATTTCACCCCATTATGTGCGTGAGTTTATAATCGTGCTCTTCTTGGAAAAATTTGAACTGCAAGTCAAATATGATGTCAAATAGCGCGGTATATAAGAGCTGTTAAATAAATAAATAAAGTCTGTACTTTCAAACTATGTAAATCCAGGACTGCCTCAGGCTGTCCTGAAGAAATGGATCCTAGTGGGAAATTCTGAGACTTGCAAAATGCAATGCAAGCCATTGAGTCAATGCCGACTCTTGGCAATCCAGCAGCCCTGAGTTTTCTTGGCGAGATGTGACTAGAAGCAGATTGCCAGGCCTTTCTTCCAAGGCACTGGAGGGCAAAGCAATTTGCCTAAGGCCACAGGGAATACCAGTGGGAACGGAATACTGGCTTCTTGGTCACCAGATCACTGCTTTTTTTTTTACTTCTTTATTTATAATTTTCAAACAGATACAACAAAACAAAAAATACAATTAAAATGATATTTCTCCTTAACATAAAAGCAAAAAACAAGGCTTTGAAACAGCCTTCCCCAACCATGACTCTCCCAACCCCGTGCAATCAAAGGCAATATATAAGAAAAATAAGAGGTCAATAGAGGCCTGAAAGGGCTATGGCACATCAGGTAGCCCTCCACTAGATAGGAACCATAATGGTTTGACTGATGACCCCTTAGTTTACGTCATAATGAGCTTTGGAGATGTAGTTATATAGGGGTTTCCATTTGTGAAAAGTGGAAGGCATAAGGGTTACACCATAACGTGGAATTTGTTCATATTTGCAGCACAAACACAGGCAGTTCCACTATTCTTGCCAACTAAGCTCTGCAGTATGTTTCCAGTTAGAAATAATGAGATGCAAGGCCACTCCCATCATAAAATCAAATAAAAAGTTACAATCCCTCTGTAACGATGGGATGCTGTTTGCTGATCGAAAAATGACCACAGACCAGGAGAATCCCAACACCTCTTGGATATGGTTCCAAATCAAAATCCAATAGGACTGAATGTTAGGGCAGTCATATACCTCAAAGTGCCAACAAGATCAACACTCATTCCCAGCTGCCCTACCCCACTTAGCCACCTTTAACGCTCTGTGTGCGAAGATGTATAAAGCTTGTGAAATAGAGGCAGATTGTGATACTCTGTATTGCTCCAGAAATTCACCCATGCTTCCGGAGAAGGAGGCCTTCCGGAGAAATTCGTTGAACACCTATGACCTGTGGGGTGTGGTTCTGGATGACTAATTTATAGTAGTAAGAAGCCACCCCAGAAGCCGTATGGGCTGAACCTATGATATTCAGCAACCCCCACTCTTCAGGCAAAGACTTAATTTCAATAGGGGATTTCTCTATACAGTGTCTCAACTGGATCCACTGAAAGTATAGGGATTTAGGCAAATCAAACTCACGTTGTAGGGAAGCAAAAGGTTTCCACTTGCCATCCAAAAATAGTTGGCCAATAGTCCAAATACCCCTACTGAACCACTGTTGCCATGCAAATGAACTTTGATGAATTTTTAAAAAAGGACTGTGCCAGAAGGGGATTAATTTTGCTAGGCATTCCTCCTTAGGAATAGCCTTCATTAATTGTTGAAAAGCCCTTTGAGTGTCAGCTATTACCCTATGAGACTTCAACCTCTTAAAAGGCACCATGCCAGGGAGAGCTTTAAGGGGAACGGAGCACTTAATCTCTCTTCCAGGTCGAGCCATACTGGGCGATTCCCTACAGCCCCCTCCACCCATCTTGAACCTTGTTTTAGCAAAAAAGCACAATGATAGGCCTGAAAATCAGGAAAATTCACACCCCCTCTTCTTTTTTAGATTTAAGTTTCCTAAGAGCAATTCTAGGTGGTTTGTTTCTCCATAGAAATTGGACAAGGATCCTTTCAATTTGACGATAAAATGTTACTAGTAAGAAAGACTGGCAACATTTCTAAGACATAGTTCACCTTAGGAGTGATAGTCATTTTTATAGCTTCAAGATGACCCCACCAAGAGAGGTAGACCGGCGACCATTTTGCTGTTATATTACGAACTGTAGAGAGGATCTCCCCTTCATTGTACTGTAAGGTTTCACTGAGTGGGTAACAATAGTGAACTCCCAAGTATTTCACCATCTTAGGCTCCCACACAAAAGGAAAATCCTCCAAATCCGCCCTACACACTCGAGTTTAGGGGGAACGCAACAGATTTTGACCAATTAATTTTATAGCCTGACAATCCTGAGTACTTATTTATTAACTCTAGGATAGCTGGTATAGAACTGGGCGTGGTGAATAGCAGTAGATCATCAGCGTAATCAGATAATTTAATTTCCATGTCAGCTATGGATACACCATGAACTGCGGGGCTTTGTCTTAATAATAGGGCCAAAGGCTCCAAGGCCAGATTGAAAAGAATGGGAGAAAGAGGGCAACCCTGAAGGGGACCACGCCCTAAAAGAAAGTCTCTAGACTGAGTCGCATTCACAGAGATTTTAGCACTTGGTCTCATCTACAGAAACCCTCACCAAACCCAACCCATTTCAGAACAGCAAACAAAAAAGGCCACTCCAGCTGATCATACTCTTTCTCTGCATCTAACGATAATCCCACAAGTGGGCCTTCTGTTTCATCTGCACCTTCCAGCACATGACAAAACACTCTAGCATTGTCGGCTGTGGAGCGTCCCTCTGTGAAGCCACATTGGTCTGGATGAATCAAAGAAGGGATCAGTTTGGAGAGATGACCAGCTAAAATGGCTGCAAAAATTTTATAATCTGCATTTAGCAGTGAAATTGGATGGTAATTACTAACAAACTGAGGGTCTCTCCCAGGCTTTTCAAGCACAACCATGTTTGCAGAGGCGAATGCTCCAGTCTGGGCCCCATTTTCCAAAAGAAGTCTATAGTATTGTTGAAGATATGGGCCTAGAGTTTTGGAAAAAGTTTTATAAAATTCAACTGGAAGGCCGTCTGGTCCGGTAGCCTTTCCCTCTTGCATGAAATCAATGGCCTGGATGATTTCCATGACTGTAAACTGCTTATCTAGTCCCAAAGCTATTTCTTGATCTAACACCGGCCTCTTTATATTGGTCAGTAAGCTGTCAAACTCCTTCTCAGAGAAATCTCTCGCTGGGGATATAGTTGGGCATAAAATTGACAGAAGATCTCTGCAATGTCAGAGTCCTTGACAATCAATTGTTATACCTGAGGGTCTCTCAGAGCAGTAATGTGAGAAGCTTCCTTGCAATCCTTTAACGAGTTAGCTAGTAACCGTCCAGCTCTGTTACCTTCCAAATAGTACCGCCCTTTCTGCCCTTGAATATTCTGTGAAGCCTCAGTAGGCAAAATCAAGTTATATCTAAATCTAAGGCACTGTAACCTTATCAGAATGTTAGGATCAGTTCTCTGGCCTAAGATGCGTTCTCCCGCTTTAATCTGCTTGTCTAATGCACCAAGTTCTGCTTTACGCTGCTTAGCCTGTTGTATGGCAAAACTGGTAATGTTGCCCGCATATTAGCTTTGAAGCCTTCCCACCATGCCCACCCGAGGTATCTTGAGGTAAATTAAACTGAAAATACTCCTCTATAGCCAACAGGATGGTCTCACGGAACTCCTGACTGGCAAGAAGGGTTCTAACAAAGTTCCAGCGTGGATGAGACTGACAGCTCGTTGAGTCAAATAGGGTGAATGAGATTGCAGAGTGATCAGAAATATGAGCTGCATGAATATTGGACTCACTTATTCTGGAACAGAGTCCTTTGGAAACTAGGAAAAAGTCTATACGTGATACCCAGTTATGAGGGGGAAAGAAAAAAGTATATTCTTTGTCTGTAGGGTGCTGCAACCACCATATATCTATCTATCAGGCCCAGTTCTTGCATTAGAGACAAAAGAACAGGGTGAGCCTTGGAACCTTAATGGTTTTCAATGGACTCCTATCTACCAAGGGATCTAATACGAGGTTGAAGTCTCCTCCACAACAGTCGGATATCTGGATAACCTCTTGCGCCAAGGCAGCAATGGAGCAAAAGAAGGTAGGGCAATCTATATTAGGAGCATAGATATTAATTAAGGCCAGTTCAGTGGATCCAGTTTTAATGACAGCCATTGCCCACCACCCTTCAATATCAGATCTGGTTTGTAAAACCATGGGGGAAAGAGATTTCTTCACTAAAATAGCTACCCCATTTTTTTATGGTAGGCAGCTGAAAAATCCACTAGCAAAAAGGGTTTCATATCTAGTTTTAACGACGCCTTCGTATTCAAATGTGTCTCCTGCAGAAATAAGATGTCAGCACTTTCCTTGCAACCGTATAAGAGAATCTTTTTCCTCTTAATGTGATTGTTAATGCCCTTAACATTCAGTGAAACAATCTTAAAGGAAGATATATTGACAATATAACACAGAGTGATAATCAAATGTTACAGAAACATACCAAAATGTAGCATACAACTTTACATTGTAGTTCCACACCCTGAATGCCCACAAGATGATAGCTGCACTTTTAGCCCACGAAAGAAAACCTAAGAAGAAATGCCACTGTTTAGCCAAAGCCTTTGCACATGATCGCTCATAGGAAGGATACATAATTCTGAATAACAAAACCACCAAAACCCTGGGGGGCTATTAAAAACACAAAACTTAGCAGGTGAGCCCAAGAGGACAAGACAGGCACGGAGGGCTAAGTTGCTATTGCACTTCTACTTCTTTGTCACTTAAAGCAACGCAAACTACCCATCAACCATACCAGGGACAGAAACAGTATCCCCAAACCCTAAACACCAGAGCATTAACCATTAACGCAGGACTGCCCCTGTCAAAGCAATTATGGTCAAAGGTGGCCCCAAGTAAGTGGACAAGGGCCATCCCGCTCCTCCAAGCCCCGTTAACATCCCAACCATTACAGACATCACAGACAACATAAAACACAAAAGAAAAGAGAGACAGACAGAAAGAGAGCAATTTTGACCAGGGTAACACCCTAGAGTTTCTCCAAGAAAGACAAAATGAATGTCCCAGCATATGACAATTCTGCATGATTGATTGTCACCTCTGCATGAATTAAGCCACAATTATACACCCTCAGACCAGTCAAATGCCCCAATAGAGAGCACCGAAGAACTTTAGCAGGCCACAGAGTGCAAGGCAAATTTCACCGCATCAACCCTGATTCCTTGACCTCCAAAAATGCCTGTAACTCCCCTGGATCATCAAAAGTTTTAGTCTGGTTAAGCAGCATGACTCATGTGGGCAGGGTAGAGCAGCCCAAATCGGGCCTGTAGCTGCGACAAGCGTGGATGTAGCGCCAAAAGGCTCTTTCTCTGATCCACCGTCGCCTTCGTGAAGTCAGGGAAGAATAGGAGTCTGTGCCCCTGATATTCCAAGGTAGAAGATGCTCTGGCTGCTTCCATTATTTGTGAAACTTGCTGAAAACGAAGAACTTTCAAGATAATTGGGCGTGGGCATTTGCCTGCAATCACGGACTGAGTAGACACTTGATGGGCACGCTCGATCTCAAACGGCATGGCGAATTTCAATTTCAACACACCCGGAATCATTGACTTCAAAAAGGCCATCATGTCAGGACCCTTGGCTCCCTCAGGAACTCCCAGTAGTCTTACGTTGTTCCTTCGAGCGCGGTTGTTACCATCTTCCAACTCTCTTTGCAGTGAGCGTATCAACTTTGCCTGCCTCGACGGCCTTGAGCCGCTCCTCATGCATTGCCACCATGTTCTCCACCTTCTCCAAGCACACTGTTATTGACTCCAAAGAGATTTTCAAGGTGCTGATATCTTCCTGCATTATGCACAGCGAGTCACCATTGGATTTGACCAAATCTTTAACAGCACGAATTTCAGCCAAAAGTTCCTGCAAGGCCTCAGGACAATCTCGGATGACAGCCATCTTGTGAGGCGAGAGAGGTTCCGTTTTGGTTCTCTTTGCGCTGGCGTTTTGAGATATTTGGTAATCCAGCCGTGTTGGTTTGAGGCCAAACATGTCCAGGATCGAATAATATCAAAGTAGGTAGGAACTATTTAGTTAAAGACTGCAGAAGTCAGGATTCTTGACCATTGCCCTCCAGAGCACAGCTCTTACACATCCATCTCAGCCAGGCTCCGCCCCCCACCAGGCCACTGCTTTAACCACTAGGCTACTCCTCCACTTTCTGGTATGTGAGGGCCTTAAATTGGTCTGGTTTCCAGAATAGCAATGATGGCACATTCGTGTTGTGCTCTTAGGGAGTATTTGGCTAGACTATTCCTGTCACGGAACAGATGATCTTACCAGCTGACCGAGTTCAAATATTGTGCAAATCCTGGTCACTTGGTCAGTCAATGAAGTGACAGTCTGCAGATTTCAAGCCATAGGCCTAACTCTTAGAATTCTGTAATTGAATATCCAGTTTCTTAGCTACCAAGCAAAACCTTATTGGTGTCATTCCTGACAATCAAAACGCTGGTGTTATTTGGAGACAAATATTGCAGCAGCTGAAGTATGAGGGTACACGTTTGGTTGTTATGATCTTTTGAGCTATACCTACTGATATGCTACGTTTGTCTGAGATTATTGGCTTTGCTCCTCAATGGCAGAATGTTGAACATCAGTATAAGTCTAATCGTCTCATATGAAGCTGGCTGCCATTTAGTTACATAAAGCCATGAGAACTGTATCAGGAACTCTGCGCCCGCCTCTACTCGCATGATTACCTGCATGTCCAGCTTCACACCATCCCGCGTCAAGCACAGAGCTGCATCAGCAAACCCTTTCACGCTTGTGCATCTAAAGTCATATTTGCTATTAGATTCAAACCTTGTCATCTTCTATAGATGTCCTTGCCTTTGCTTGATACCCAGGACCCAAGCGTCATTTCTTGGGGCTCAATAATTAAGCTCTGAAATTCATTTCCAGAGGATATGGTAACAGCTGTTTATTTAGCTGGGTTTAAACTGGTTGGATAAGTTCCTGGAGGAAAAGTCCATAAACCATTATGAAGGTGGACTTGGGAAAAATCACTGCTTACCTCTGGGAAAGTAGCCATGGAATCTGTCTACTTTCTGGGATATTGCCAGGTTCTTGTGACCTGGATTGGCCACTGTTGGAAACTTTGATGGACTTTTGGTCCAATTCAGTATGGCAAATCTTATGGGCCTGATATTCAAAGGGATTAACATGATCAGCAGAATTGCTAACTGTGTTAATCCCCTTATCCAGGATATTCAACGACACTAAGGGGTCTGTTTATGAAAGGATTTTCCCATTTTGTGTCTATGGGGAAAATATTTAGTAAACATGCCCCTAAGCGTGTTAGCGAATATCTCCAGGTGCTGCCGCTTCATGCCCCGATGCTAATCGGTTAGAAATGGGGCGTTTCGGGGGCAGCACCCAGCCATAACCGAGCAGCAGTGATATTGAGCCACTGCCTGCTCATGGCAAAGTGGTGAATATCACCGTTGCCTCTTCAGTTTCCTAGCAAACCGGGCAACCAAGATATTCTGGGACCCAGATATGACCGCAGCATTGAATATCCGGGTTTAAGTTTCAGCATTGATAGCTAGCCACCAAAACCATGTTAGCCACCGCAGCTGAATATCCCCCCCCCACCCCATGTTTCTATGTTCAGTATATACTTGTAAGGAAAGCCCCTTCCACACATAAAAATTTCATTCTTGCTAGGACAATTTCTATTTTAATTCCAAAATTAAATTCTGCATTGCTGACTTTTGGGTTGTTGATCCTAACAGTGACATTATCCAACTGATGTTTATTCTAAAGGACTGCAAACATTTTACAAATAGATCAGGTCACTTTAAAGCTTTATTTTCTGGCCCTTTTTGTGTTGTAAACTCATAAATTCTTCCCCAAAGTCAATTTCTGTTCAAGTTCATACTTGATAAACAAAACAATAAGGTGGTTTAGGAGTCTTTGTCCCACAATAGAACATTCTTGGGTTTTATGGTGAACCTTACTTCAGCTTCCTCTGATGTAAAAATCTGTGGGGCTATGTACACATTGCTGAAAATTAGTTGTAGTTCTTTTTAGCAAATACTATTAAGGAAAGCATCTGGATGTACAGTAGTAGTTCATTTACCAAACGTAGAGCTTAAGATTTTATTTGAATGCAACATTTTACAGCGAAATTTCTCAGAAAGATCTGTGAAGTAAATAGAAGCTTCTTCTAATTCCTCGGGCCCTGGTGTCACATATTTTAAGCCTGAACAAAATGTAAAACAAATGTTATTGGTTGATTTGACTCATCCCTCTGATTCAGATAGCATTGTCAAAATTTGCATCAAAGACATTCCTTTTGGCTAACGATTCTGGATCATTTTCAGAGATGATTACTCAGTGGTGTCATCATGAAATCTTTCCCATTTCTTGTCTCTTCTTTGGTAGTTGTAGCAGTGTCCATGCCTTCTGCTGCATGACATGTTTCCTGTGAAATTTCAGGCCACCCATCTATAAGTTGTTTTATTTCAGGAATATTAGCAAAGAGAATTTCTCTGGGTTCAAGATAGGTTCTTCTCCAGGCTTATGAAATCTTGTTTCTGTCAGTCATCGGTCCTTGAAAGAACTGTGTA
This sequence comes from Ichthyophis bannanicus, assembly GCA_033557465.1. Lineage (NCBI taxonomy): Eukaryota > Metazoa > Chordata > Amphibia > Gymnophiona > Ichthyophiidae > Ichthyophis > Ichthyophis bannanicus. Next base: position 748,273,762 of record CM066033.1, read on the forward strand.
CCAGAAGCTAAACAACAAAATGCATGAAAATGATCTGAAGTACCCTTTCAGCGCGTCCAGACTGAGCTTTGGGTGTCAAGTGTAATTCAAGAACACATTCCAGTGCCTCCAAAATACCTAGATGATGCTTTATGAACTCCTGCATATCAGAACCAGCACTGAAAAACACAAAAAACCTCTCAACTAAACAGTTAATGTTTCAGTGTGTCCTGTTGCAGCATAAAATCCAAGATTTAGTGAATGAGAAGCACAAGATGTCTGAACATCTTTTATCTTCCATGGCATGTTAAAGCCATGATCAAAACCTTGATTGCTACAATCTATGTCTATTAAGGTTAACATAGGCTAATGAAATTAATGTGCGTTAAGTGCCACTGCACCCATAGAAATTAAAGGGCTGTAAGTACTTAAGATGCACTAATTTCCTTAACGCACGTTAAAACCCTTAGGGGGCCATTCCGATCTGCGAATAGCAGGGATGAACATCCGCTTTGGATTTCCAACCCCTACTATTTGCAGGGAGCGAATTCTCATCACCAGGCTCCCCACACATACGGTGGTGTTATGCAGGAAGCTCTGCACAGGGAAAGGAGGGGGAGGGCCGAGGAGGAGCATGGGCAGGGTGGAGGTGGGCCATGACTCCGGACATGGCCTCAGAGGTGGAATAAGTCCCTTCGAGGGGGCAGAGCTGCAGCAGAGGACTCCACAAACCAGGTGAGCGGCATCATGAGGTTCCCTGCAGTCTGACCCTGGACTTGGCAGGCCCCTCTGGGGGTTGGGCAGCAGGGAACAGCTTATTTGAACCTCTGCGGGGTATCAGGGCTCCTGCATGGCCTCCTGGTGCCACATATAGCTGATGTCCAAAAGAAGGGGCAAGTTGATGTTTTGACCTGATTTTTGGCATTTTGTTTTACTGGTCCCTTATTCTGACAGGGATATGTTTTCACATTTTGCTATAGAGAACCTCTGCTGAGTTTTCTGACCCCATTGCACTGGCACCCGATGACGCAGCGGTCATCCCTATGGGCCAGGTACTGGCCAGGCATTCATATCCCCCCAGAATTGCAGCAGAGCACACAGATCCTCTCGTGCAACCCTCACACCACACACAAACACACTCTCACTTGTACTCACATCAAACATACTTCTGCCAAAATGATTCCCTGCACTTTTAAACAACAGCTGGTATAACATAATAGCATGGCATCCCAGAAACTGCAAATTTGATCTGCTTTACTCACTCGAACATGAATCTTTTTCATGCTCAGTCACATATTAGCCCTATATCAACAGTCCCATTTTCCAGAACATAGGACGTGTTTGGGAACCCTAGAATAGCTCCATAGGCACAAACAGCAAATGTCAGCATAGCCAGAATAAACACACTTGCTTCTCTCAATGTTTCTGTAGGGTTGCTTAATGTTGTTTCTATACCTTACAACCTTCCCTCATCTCTGCCTTCTTTTCTTTGCACCTCCATCTTGTGTCCCTCCCAACTGCAGACAACAATTCAAAGCATACGTATCACAACTTTCTTCAGTACGGGATGCTTTGAGCAGAGCAGAGCAGAAATTTTTCTAAGTCCTACCTTTATTCCATGTTTCTGCAGGAATAATATGGACGTCTGTGGGAAACACTGTAGATGTACACGTGTGTCTCCTAAATATACTTTATACCTTTCTGATGCTGGCCAGGCCCACATTCTGCCCCCGTTCCTCTCCCTCCCACCCGTGTTCTGAAATCCCCTTGCTAGCCGTGTGTATGTGCAGGACCGTGGGGTTTCAGAATACGGTCATAGACGTTTTTCCTAGAAAACCATTTACGCCGCACATCCAAAGGGCTAATTCATGTTTCATAATGACCTCCTTAGTGAATACTGAGCTTTTTAAAAAATATGTGTCATGCCACTGAAGAAACACATCTTTTATCATCATGCAGGCCAGAAAAGGCCATTTTATAAATGAAAGAGAGAGTTATCACTAAGGGATTTAAGAACATAAGAAATGCCACACCAAGTCAGACCAAGGTCCATCAAGTCCAGTATCCTGTTTCCAACAGTGGCCCATCTAGGTCACAATTACCTGGCAGGTTCCCAAAAAGGCACACAGGTTCCACAATGCTTGTCCCGGGCTAAGCAGTGGATTTCCCTGTCCTCTTTAATAATGATCTATGGACCTTTCCTCCAGGAACTTGTCCAAACCTTTTTTAAATCCAGCTACACTAACGGCTTTTACTACATCTTCCAGTAACATATTCCAGAGTTTCATTACACGTTGAGTGAAAAAATATTTTCTCTTATTAATCTTAAATGGGTTACACTGTAGTTTCATTGCATGTCCCCTAGTCTACTTGATGGCGTAAACAGATCTACGTTTACCCGTTATATTCTATTCATTAATTTATAGACCTCTACCATATCTCCCCTCAGCCGTCTCTTTTCCAAGTTGAAGAACCCTAACCTTTTAAGCCTTTCCTCATAGGGGTGACCTTCCATCTCCTTCACCATTTTGGTGGCTCTTCTCTGTACCTTTTCTAATTCTGCTATATCCTTTTTAAGATATGGTGACCAGAATTGCACACAATATTTAAGGTGCGGTCACGCCAGGGAATTATAATATCCTTGGTTTTATTCTCCATTCCTTTCCTTATGATTCCTAGCATTCTATTTGCTTTCTTGGCCGCCACTGCTACTCTTCACTTTATCAAATGGTTGTAATGCATCTTCCCAGTGTATCAATATTTCTTTCAATTCTTCTGCGGCATCACCTTTAAATACCATTTCAGCAATGGGTAACTTCCCTACATCATCCTCAGTAAAGACCGAAGCAAAGAATTCATTCAGTCTCTCCGCTATGGCCTTGTCCCTTCCTATTGCCCGTTTTACCCCTCTGTCATCTAATGGTCCAACTGACTCCATCACAGGTCTTTTGCTATGAATGTACTTGAAAAAGTCTTTATTGCGCGTTTTTGCTTCCAAAGCAAGCTTCTTCTCAAAATCTCTCTTTGCATGCCTTATCAATGCTTTGCATCTAACTTGCCAGTGCTTATATTGTTTCCAGTTTGTCATTTAGCTCTTTTTTCCATTTCCTGAAAGATGCTTTTTTGGCTACAACAGCCTCTCTGACCTCATCTTCAAATCATGCTAGCAGATTTTTGGACTTCCTTCCACTTTTCTTAAAGCATGAATTACAGCTGGTCTGGGCTTCCAAGATTGTATTTTTAAACAACACCCATGCTTGATGTAAATCTTTGACCTTTGCAACTGCTCCTTTTAGTTTTTTCATAACTATTTTCCTCATTTTATCATAGTCTCCCTTTTGAAAGTTAAAAGGTAGTACTGTGGATTTCCTTACCATCCTCCCTGCATTTATTAAATCAAATGCGATCATGTTATGATCACTGTTGCCAGGTGGCCCAACACTCTTTTCTCTTGCACCAGATCTTGTGTTTCACTAAGAACTAAGTTCAAAATGGCTTCTCCTCTGGTCGGTTCATGAACCAGCTGCTCCAAGAAGCAGTCATTTTTTTCATCTAGAAACTTTATCTCTCTAGCATGTCCTGCCATGACACTGACCCAGTCGAGGAGGAGTGGCCTAGTGGTTGGGGCAAGGTACTTCAGGCCCAAAGGTCAGGGGTTCAAATCCCACTAGAGGACAGCAACCTTGGGCCGGAAGGACTGGGGTTTCTAGTCCCACAGGTGCTCCTTGTGGTCTTGGGCAAGCCACTTAACCCTCCATAGCCCATGTTCCCCGTAAAATAGTTATCTCCAAGTTATAATGCCCTGTTCAATGTAATTTCAGTTTGTTCAATGTAAACCGCACTGATGCAGAATAGCACAGTATATAAGAGAATGTAATTAAATAAATAAATAAAATTACTGTGCTGTGACCTTTGTTAGCTTCCCTTATTTCTTTGAGTATTTCATCATCCATTTGTTCATTCTGGCCAGGCGATCGACAGTACACCCCACTGCCATCGCCTTCCCCTTTTTACATGGAATTTCAATCCATAGAGATTCTACAGTGAATTTTGTTTCCTGCAAAACTTTAATCCTTTCTGACTCAATGCCCTCTAACACAGAGTGCAACTTCTCCACCAATTTGATCTGCTCTATCATATAGTTTGTACCCAGGTATCACATTGTCCCACTGGTTGTCCTCCTTCCACCATGTGTCTGAGATACCAATCATATCTAATCTCTCATTTAGTGCTATATATTCTAACTCTTCAATCTTATTTTTTAGACTTCTAGCATTTGCATACAAGCATTTCAGAGGCTGTATTTTATTCAAATTAATCTGGCTATCAGTAGGAGGGGGTAATTTGCAATCTTTAAGTTCTGTCTGCTCTGTACTCAAGAGCATTTGGATTACTTTTGTCTTTTTTGGAACCTCTCTGTTGATATGCCCTAACTTCAATCATTTGCTAGTATCCTTCAAGGATACATTGTTCTGAACCATGCACTCTTGGGCGACTGTCAGCTTTCCCCTATTATCTAGTTTTAAAGTTGCTCTATCTCCTTTTTAAAGGTTAATGCCAGCAGCCTGGAGCCCATCCCTTCGGAAAAGCCCCTCCCTTCCCCAGAATGTTCCTCAGTTCCTAACAAATGCAAAACCCTCTTCCTTGCACCATCATCTCATCCACACATTCAGACTCTGGAGCTCTGCCTGCCTTTTGGGTCCTGCGCGTGGAACAGGAAGCATTTTGAAGAATGCTACCCTGGAAGTTCTGGATTTCAACTTCCTACCTAAAAGCCTAAATTTAGTCTCCAGAACCTCCCTACCACACTTTCCTATGTCATTGATACCGACATGCACCAAGACAGCACATTCCTCCCCAGCATTATCTAAGATCTTGTCTAGGTGGCACGTGAGGTCCACTACCTTCACACCAGGCAGGCATGTTACCAGGTGATCCTCACGTACAGCAGCCACTCAGCTATATAAATGCCTAATGATCGAATCACCAGCTATAATGGCTGTCCTAACCCTTTCCTCGTGGGCACATGGCCCTGGAGAAACTTCCTTGGTGCGAGAGGTTTTATATTACCTGTAGGACAGGTCCTAGCTACAGGATCACTTCCTGCCACACCAGGGTGATGCTGTCTTGTCACATGACCTCTTTCCTCCATGGCAACAGGGATGCTGCCAGACTGGAGGTGGGACTTCAGTACTACATCCCTGTAGGTTTCATCTATGTACCTCTCTGTCTTCCTTATGTCCTCCAAGTCTGCTACTCTAGCTTCCAGAGATCGGACTCGTTCCCTGAGAGTAAAAGTGCACATGCAAGACCCCTCACCAACTGGGAGAAAAACATACATGTGACACTCAATTCAAAAGATTGGAAAGCCCCTATCTCGCTACTGGACTGCTGTCTGTATCTTAGTTTTAAGGTTGTGTTTAGGTATTTAAGTTGTTTACTTACTAAGGTTTGCTAGGGATACTTATACTAATAAAACTATACCTAATATGTTTAATAAAGTTTGTTCACTTCAAGTTTAATTAATCTCAGGTCCTTAATATATGCCTGATGAGGATAAACAGCCACACCTGAGAGTGAATATGGCAACTCCTTTCCTTTAAGAGGTTTAAGCACCTATAAAGCTATGATTATCCGAGGGGTGGGTAGGAGTCGGGAAGGGTGGCAGTGAAAGAGGACTTATTAAAAGCTGGCTGCTACACAATACCCTGCCCTGTGCTTCTGACGTAATCTGTGATCAATTTCCTGGGTGATTCACACAGTCTTTGCTTGGCTAGAGGGAGTTTTTCAAAATGCTCTTTGATCTATCACTTGGCTTTAACACCTATTTAAAACAATTTCACAGGTCTCTTGCCCCCTATCTAGAAGGCTTCTTTGTAAAGGTCTCTAGAAACAATTTATTGTTCAAAGAATACTGACCCTGTTTTTATACTCCGATTTGATTTAAATTAAAGCTTTTGCTGATACTAGGCCCTGGCTGAGTATTAAATTTAAACTAGAAACTCTGCTTCATTTTAAATTTACCCTAAAACCATAATGCAACCTATTCACCTTTTTTTTTGTGCCATCAAGTCAATGTTTACTCATAGCGATCCAGCCTCCTCTGGGTTTTCTTGGCAATGTATCACTGGAAGTAGATTGCCAGCCTTTTCTTCTCAGGCAATGGAGGGTAAAGTGACTTGCCCAAAGTCACAAGGAGTGCCAGTGGGAATCAAACCCTTGATCTTCTGGGTACAAAGACACCCCAGAACTCTGACCAACTTCCGAAAATCCCTCCAGAACTATTAGCCCATCAATACAAACAACTACAACGACCGCAGAACTCACAGATAAATGCAGAGGCCACCATAACAGACCTCCACCCTAACCTACTCAACGATTGGACCACATTTAAAGAAACCTCACCAGAAGAAACAGCAACCACCATCTCCTGCCTCAACACCACCACCTCCCCGCTAGACCCATGCCCCACAGACTGGATAAAGAAATCCAAAAATGAACTGAGCACACCACTAGCCCATATCACCAATGAATCCTTCTCCCAAGGACACATGCCAGATACCCTCAAAACTTCAATCATCCGACCATCCTTAAAAAAACAAAACCTGGATCCCCTTGATCCAGCATCTTACAGACCCATCGCAAGTTTACCTTTCACTACTAAGATAATAGAGAAGATCGTCCAACAGCAACTACAGGAACACCTAGATACCAACAACATACTGGATCCGCAACAACATGGCTTCCGCCCTCTGCATGGGGTTGAGACCCTCATGACCACACTGATGAACACTCTTCTCCTGGGAACACAAGAAAAACACTCTGGATACGCTATGATCTTCCTCGATATATCTGCAGCTTTTGACACCATCTCACATAACATCCTCATACACAGACTACGCTCAATTGGGATCAAAGACACCGTACTAAAATGGTTCCAGTCCTACCTTACTAACAGGAAACAACATATCCGTACCAGCACCGTGACATCTCCCCCATTCCAGCAACACCAAGGGGTGCCACAAGGATCTACACTATCAGCCATGCTCTTCAACATCTACCTTCAACCACTCTGCTCAGTCATATGCACCCACAACATCAGCTTCCACATATATGCTGATGATATCATGCTGTACGCCCCCATTACAACCACAAATCCAACAAACTCCCATCTATCAACATGCTTCACCGAGGTGTCCGACTGGTTACGAGCAAACAACCTATCCATCAACATGAAGAAAACAGAAGCCCTCATAGTCACCAGAGACCCAGATTTCACCCCGCCTACACACCTCACTATAGGACCCACAAACATTCAAATACAACCACAAATACGATACCTGGGCATAATTATTGACCAAGCCCTCACCTTAAAGCAGTAAATCACCAAAACCTCCGGAATTATATTCCACAAAGCAAGAATGGTACAACGTCTTAGACCCCTGCTTGACCATCAACACTTCCGAACTGTAATGCAAGCCATGACAATCCCACATCTGGACTACTGCAACATAATCTACCACGGCCTTCCAGTCACACAGACAAACCCCCTCCGAACAGCACTAAACACCACGGCAAGAATCATCCAGACTGCAAAGAAAACCGACCACATCACCCCAATTCTGAAAGACCTACATATACTTCCCTTCGAAGCAAGGTCTAAATACAAAGCCATCCTACTTACCCACAAAGCCATCCATCAAGCACAGAACTCCCAGCTTCGCACCCTACTGTCTCGCCCAGCCCACGGCAGAACTACCAGACAAACCTCCAGCAATTCCCTCACCATCCCCCACAAAAGAACTAAATGCTTGCAACGGACCTGCAACCGAGCCTTTGAACTTTATGCTCCATCCCTATGGAACTCTTTACCGAGTTATCTCAGAAACAACACCGATCTACCATCTTTCAGGAAACAGCTGAAAACCATCCTGTTCCAGGAATACCTCAACACAGCCCCCACCAAAAAGCGAACTAACCTCTGATCTCGTCCACCAAGAACCTCTGATTCAAACCACAGTAACCTGCCCATGTCCAATGTCTGTCCCATGTCCAAAGTCTGTACCATGTCAAAATCATAAATGTTGCCTCCCTGGTGATGGCCCTACCCTACCAACTTAATTCCCCCACCCTTCTATGTAACACCGCTTTGACCCGGTGAAAAGCGGGATATAAATACAGCTAAATAAATAAATAAATAAATACTAGGCAGTTGCTCTAACCACTAGGCTACTCCTCCACTCCTTAAAAGGTTATAAATATACTCTTTTCTTTAATATATTATATTTGTTATAAACTTTAATCTTGATGAACATTACAAGATGTAAATTACATATTGCACTACTTCAACCATTAACCACATATACTATTTATCATAACGATTTATTTATCATAACAATTTTCAAAAGTACATTAAATTTCCATCATTATACAATACATAATTATACATATATCTATAACAAACCCACTCACACATCTCATTCATACTCAAATATATCAACTCATAACAATATCACAAAATTTCCAATACCCCATTGTTAAAAATACAGGTATAGCAAGCGTAACAAACTCCAAATTTCTTGAGTGTAATCTCTCTAAGATGCAACTAATTTGATACTATGTTATCCAGGGTTAGACTTCAAGTCCACATTTGTATTAGAGCAAAAAAATACACTCAAATTACCAAAACCTACAAATTACCCAATCGTATTTCATATCACTTTTTTCTTATCACTTTAAAATTAAAAAGCATAACCCACTGCTCACTCATTCAACAGCAATATACTCGCTTCAAAAAACTATGACGTAACTGTTCAAAGATCTTTTATCAGCACAAATACTATGTGACCAAACATTCTTTCTACTACAGTTTAATCATTCCAAAAGTCCAAAAAACTATTTTTATCAGAACTGTTACCAAAGTTTATCTTGTGCTTCAAATCTACTCATATCATCCCACTCAGGGACTGTATCGCCATAACTATTACCAAATCCAGTCACCAAATAGCTTAATCACTATGGAAATATCCTGCTGTAATGACTTCAATGTCATCCACTCACCTTTAGATAAAGCACAGTTACTTACCTGTAACAGGTGATCTCTGGGAACAGCAGGAATTAGTCTTCACATATGGGTATGTCGGTACCGACGGAGCCTGCACGGGAATGCTCCCCAGCATCCAATCAGAAAGCTTTTGGGAGCATCCCTCGCGCCTGCGCGCTGACTTCCCGCCTTTCCCACTGCCTCTCCTCAGTTGAGTTTCATAGCTGAGACAGAAGGAGAGAAAGAGGAAAGGAGATAGATAGATACAACTCCTAGGGGAGGTGGGTGGGTTGTGAAGACTAATTCCTGCTGTTCCCAGAGATCACCTGTTGCAGGTAAGTAACTGTGCTATCTCCAGGAACAAGCAGGAATGAGTCTTCACATAAGGGGACTCCCTAGCTGTGGGTGCCAGGGGAGATCCCATAAAATGCGTATCCCTGGAACAGGAGGGCATTTCCCAAACCTGGATCCCCGGCATCCCCTGAGGGATGGGGGGTAAGAGTTGAATAGAGAAGAGCTGTAGAGGAACAGCGAATCTAAAGACTAGAGAAAAAAATGAGTCTTTAGAATGTATGTCAAGTATCATTAAAATATTTAATGAACTAGTACAATATAGAGCTTATCTACTGGATTGTAGGAAGTAGAACTGTGATGGAGTGTACTGTAGATGCAGTAGCGGAATCCTCAAGGAAACTTCACAGCAGTGAGGATGAAGTTCCAAACCTGGAATGGGCAGGCAACCCAGGTGTCAACTTGGGCAGGAGAAGAACGGCAGGTCTTCAATGGAAAGCTTTATGGGAAAAAGCTGAAAACTCTTTTAGGTACAGAGTTATTAACATTGAGGACTAAAATAAGAAGACTGACCGATCTGGAGAATTAGCCCAGTCTTGAAGGGAAGAGGAGGTATGGAAAAAAGCCCCTATTCCCAAGGGGAACAGAAGTGTACTCAGAATACTGAAGATGTACACTGTCTTTCCTAGCTGGTGAGAGATAGGAAGACATTGAAGTTTGATACTTCATAGATAGGGAGATCTGTAACAAAAATAGAAGCTGTTGACATCACAGCAGTAATTGTGTGTATAACCGCTCCCACTTACTGAGCCGCATGAGAATAGGCAAGTAGACTGTCTGGACCTCTTAAGAAGGTAAAAGCTTTATAGCACAGACAGTGAGGGAGATAGCAGGTAATACATGGCGTCCTATGGACATCTCCCAATGGGCATATATATATATATATATAGATATATATATAGATGGAGAGACATACATATCTATATATATGTGCATATATGTCTAGATATGTGTGATATATATATATATATATATATATATAGATATAGATAGATATATAGATGGGCATGACTTATGCCTACACAGACTACAGAAATATGTATGAATAGGACATATACATACATGAAGATAAGTCTGAGGATACATGCCTGCAACTGAGCCGCACAAAAACATTCCCTTGGGGAATATGATGGGAAAAGATTCATCTAATAATAAGGAGGTGAAAACCACCTGAAGATATATAGAGAATCTATTTCTGCGGTGCAGGAATGTAGTTCAGTGGAATAACCAGGATGGTTGCGTGAAAAAACAGAGGATAATAGCAGTCTGGCAAGAGCACGTCAGGAGTACTTTAGAACTCTGACATGTCCAAAGGACAAAAGAAAAACGCATAAACTAAGATACCAGGATGACCCAGCCAAGGGACATAGGGGTATCAGGTACAGTAAAAGAGTATGCGTTGTCCAAGTGGAGCAGAAAAGCATAATGCCAAGCTGTAAGGAAAAAGGGGTAGATTCCTGCAAGATTGGGAACTCCTTGGACATTCACGCAGAAAAAGCTTGTCTTCTGTTTCACAGCAGGAGACAAGAGGGTATAAAGAACCCATATAGTCAGGGAATGATTATATAAGTTTTTTCTACTATATGGAAAAAAAAACCCCCAGAGATAAAGTTCAATGCTCTGTAGCAAGGGCCCATAGTAGTAAGCTTCTCTGAAGATTGCAGAGAGCATTGTGCAGGAGAATTATGAGATAAAACTGACTGAAGTCAGGTGTGTTGCCACATCCTAGGAAAGGATATGGCTAGAAGATGATAACTTGCAGTGAGTAGTATTATGCAAGATAGTTGAAAGTAGCTTGCAACGAGCACTAGAGTAATCACTGGAACTCCTGCCTGCACAGCAACTGAACAAAAGAGCAGAGGGGATTCTCCTGTATAAAGACAGAGAGAAAAACAGACAAAGGGAGCGGAGATATTCCCGTCCCTGTCTGATGAGTTACATTGAAGGATAACAAAAAAGTCTACACTGGAAAGAAAGAGAAGTGTTTCAGTATGGTACCAACTCAAGCAGGGGAAACCCTGGAAGAGAGGGGGATGGAAGGTGACTAACCATATGGTAAGTCAGCTGAAGGAAAAGATGTCCATATGGGGACAAAAAACTATCATGGGATAGTTGTAATCTCCCTTCGTAGTAGTAAGAAGGGGAGAATTTTGTAACCCATGGACAAAAGTATCCTAACAGCTTAGCATACTGAAAAACCAGTGTAGAGTTTGAAGAATAAACCTCTGCTAAGAAGAAGTGAACTGTAGATTGCAACATATAGGAACCTATGGTTGCTGTTTATGATTAGACTGGCTAGAGTCTGGAGACCTCAGACTAGGAGGAGATGTCCCTTGCTTGGGTACATCTGGAGGATGGGCAGGAGAAGGGTGAAACCTTCTTTTCTTAGGGAAAGGAGGTTTGGTAGGACATTTCCTATGTCCTGGGGAAAAAGAAGGCTTAGGATGGTTTCGAGAACCAGGGAAGTCAGTGGAGCAATGAGCAACCTGACGTAAAGCCTCTCTATTGAAGAGATTTTCTCCAGTACAAGGAGAATTACCCAGTGTATGTTGTGCCCATCTGCTCAAGTCTGAAGCTTGCAGCCAGGCTTTACGACGTGCCCCAATGGCAATAGCAGAGGATCTGCTAACAGACTCAAAAGAGTCTAGGGAAGCACGAGAAAGAAACCAAGAGATATTCCTGCTATGATTAAGAAGTAAGGAATAGTCAGTGGCCTTAGGTTCTGACAAAAAAGGGGACAAAAGAGATAATTTCTCTGTGACCTTCTGAAGTGTCAGACTCATATAAAAAATGTATGAGATAATTCTTGAAGCCAGCATAGACGTTTGGAAGGTTTGACGTCCAAAGGTATCAAGTGCTTTAGATGCACTACCTGGCGGATAAGAAGAATGCTTGCTTCTTACCTCCCTCATTGCTGATTCCACTACAATGGAATGATGTGGAAGTTGATTTTTTTGAAACCCTGGAGAGGGAGGCACCTGATACAGAACATTCATGGCTGTAGAAGGCGAAGGAACCTTTAAGGGTGATTCCCACATCCTCAGAAGAAGATCCTGCAAAGAATGATGTAAAGGAAGCATTATAATTTTCCTTATCTGCAGGATCTTGGTCCAGAGTAAAGCCAGGAATAGGAATGGCAAGAAAGGTTGCCATGTCAAGGAGAAATTTCTGAAAAGAAGGATCTCCAATAGGAACTATTCCTGGGTAAGCTGAGGTTGAAGGAGCAGCTTGAGCACCAGAAGACATACTGGCCTGGTGCAGAAAAAGATTCCTGCTAGATGGACAGTGATACTGACAGTTCTGATTTGAGGCAGTTAGTACTGCATTGTGAGTGCCTGGGATCGATTCTAAACTAGGCATAGAAAGGATCAATGGCACCGATGGAACTGCAGGAATCGACATCGATACCGGTACCGGTATTGGAGACGATAATGTCATCGAAGCAGGAATCGGGGGCTGCTGAAGCGGTGCCGAGGTAACCAGAGAGCCTTGGTAAATATCCTCGGTATTGCGTAGTTGGAAACGAAATGGATCGGTTCCGAAACGCGTCGGTACCAAGTCATCGATACTGGATATCGATTCTAGACTCGGCATCGAAGGGAGCAAGTCTATCGATGCATGTCTAGAAGGTACCGATGGTGGTGGTGGTATCGGCGATGCCGATACAGGCAAGTCAATAGGAGTCATATCGATCGGTTCCGAAGGTACCGAGGACGTCCGAAGACGATGCCTGGTGAAGAGTGGAACACTCGACACCGGCGCCGATGTCGGGGTATCGGTACCGCTCAAAGCCGATACCAACCCCGAGCATGGCGAAGATACAGGGAAGTCAATCTGGTTCGTATCGATCGGCCCCGAAGGTACTGAGGATACCAGATGACGATCCCAGGTGAAGAGTGGAACACTCGACACCGATGCCGATGCATCGGTACCGCTCGAAGCCGGTACCAACCCCGAACATGGTTGGGATACAGGAAAGTCAATCTGGGTCATATCGATCGGCCCCGAAGGTACCGAGGACACCAGATGACGATCCCTGGTGAAGAGTGGAACACTCGACACCGGTGCCGATGCCGGGTTATCGGTACCTCTCGAAGCGGATACCACCCCCTGGCATGGCTCAGGTATGTTCTGTGAGGGGTGAGCCCCAGGAACAACCTGAAACCCCGTAAATGCTTTGGAGCCCGAAGACTCCCGCCGGGGTTTTATTGCCAATGAGGTCTTGAGGGCAAGGCCGGAGCCGTCATCATGCTGGGCATGAGACTTACCCTTCAAGAATTGGCTAGTCTTAACAGACTGTTTGTGGGTTACCTGATCCTGGAGAGAAGAATAAACCGGTGTCCTCACCTCAGGAGGAAAAACGGCATTGAGGGAAACTCGAAAAAGGGAAGGTCTTCTCCCAATAATATAGCCTGAGGTATCAGGGGAAAAAGGGTCAGGACCCAAACAGGTTAGACACCAAGCATTGGAGTCTAAAAAGAAAACTAAGTTTCCACAGTGAAGGCACTTCTTAGGGGAAGAAGGCTCCATGTTGGAAAAGGCCTGGTAGGCCCCAAAAGTTAAAACAAAAAACTGAGAAGAAAATATTTCTCTAAGTTTGAAAAAGAAAAGAATAAAGCACCAGCAGTACCGGTATCGGCGGGAAAGACAGCCGCAACCACAAGAAAATAAGGATTTTAAAGAAAAAAGTTTCTGCTGTGACAGGAGGACGTCCTGTTGGCTCCGCGGAAAAACGAAAACTGAGGAGAGGCAGTGGGAAAGGCGGGAAGTCACCGCGCAGGCGCGAGGGATGCTCCCAAAAGCTTTCTGATTGGATGCTGGGGAGCATTCCCGTGCAGGCTCCGTCGGTACCGACGTACCCATATGTGAAGACTCATTCCTGCTTGTTCCTGGAGATATTACGTTTCACTCTCAGAGCAGGTAACCTCTTCAGTCCCTCCATAATCACCTGCTCGAATGCCACAATACTTGAATCAATCACCCCAGGAGGCACCCAATAAGACTTGGTCCGAAACCTATCCATAGTATATTTCGATGATGCTTGTGTTGAAAAAAATAAAGTTATCCTCAATTTACCAAGGAACACCTGGTGTGCAAAATTATCTAAGGGAGTGGTAGGTACAAAAGGACAACCCATGGTTCAATACTGATTCCTCTGCAGGTGACAAATGACAATTGGATAAATTAAATACCAAAGTAGGTGAATTCACATCACTTACCTCCGAAAAATTACCCCTAACCCTTTCCGCTCTTATATCTAAAGGGGTAAAATTCATACTTGTCCCTGATGCCACCGTCAATTTCTGTCACTGCCTCAGGATCTATGGAGGACACTTGTGCTTGCGTTTTTCTTGTGGCATGTGAGGTATAACGGTGAGCCTGTATGGAGGAGTAATTTATATGAGGGGTTATAATCTTTATTGTGCTACTGTTATGATGGAGTGTAATTAGAATCTGATTTTTATAGTTCCCCGATGAAGCCTGAATGGCAAAACCATGGTCCATAGTCGGGATTTAGAGGTGTAGCTTTTTGGAATTCACAAATAAGACCCAAAGTACAGCTTTTTTGGCGATAAAGAATAAGGCCCGGGAACAGTCTGAGTGATACTACATACAGTGTATGAGTGGAACAACGGTTGAGCGAGATTTCAAAGTGCAACCTACTGGGCAATATCTGCAAGAGAGTCAGTTGGATCAGTAGATGACAGAAGGGCAAAATGGGCACTAAGGGAGGACAAGGCCATAGCAGAAATACTTTCATTAAGACTTACTTTAAATAACATTTCAGGCATGGGTATCGGAAGAATTGAAAGAAATATCAATAAACCGGGACGATGTATTACACTATTTGATAAAAGTGAAGAGCAGCAAATTACCTGGACCGGATGATATACATCCAAGGGTGTTGAAAGAACTGAAATATGAGATTGCAAACCTACTTTTAGCAATCTGTGAACTAAGGGGACCCGGGATATCCACTGCTTGCCCCCCTACAAACATTGTGGAACTTGTGTCTTTTGGGGAAACTGCTAGATACTTGTGATGTAGATTGGCCACTGTTGGAAACAGGATACTGGGCTTGATGGACCTTGGTCTGACCCATTATGGCATATCTTATGTTCTTATTGCCTCTCCCCTCAAAGCATCCGCTCCCCTGATACCTCCATGAGTCAAGCTTTCCTCCCTTACATTTGAGAAGAAACTCATTTGAAAGGCATGAATAGTGTAGTACTCCTTGCTCTTGGTTTTTGTAAACCTTCTTCTGAAACACAGAAAATGATGACAGAAAAAGATATTACCTATTCTGTAAGCCATCCAAACCAACAGCCCAGATTCTGTAACTCTTTCTTCCTTAGAGATCCTCTGTGCTTGCCATTGCTTTATTGAATCCAAATACTGTCCTTGTCTTCACCATCTCTGCTGGGAGGCTATTCCATGCATCCACCACTTTTTCTGAAAAGAAATATTTCCTAAAATTACTCCCGAGTCTATCCCCTTTCACCCTCATCCTGTGACTCCTTGTTCCAAAACTTTCTTTCCATAGAAAAATGCCTCATTCCTGTGTATTTATACATTGAAGGTATTTAAATGCATCTATCATCTCTCTTCTTTCTTGCCTCTTCTCCAGGGGTATATATGTGTAGATCTTTAAGTCTGCTCTCATATGCTTTTTGATGAAGATTGTCAACCATTTTATTAGCCGCCCTCTGGACTCTCTCTGTCTGGCTTATATCCTTTTGAAGGTATGATCTCCAGAATTATATACAGTATCCCAAATAAGGTTTCACCTGAGACTTATAGAGAGATCATCACTTCCTTTTTCTGAACTGGCCATTTGTTTAATAGACCCAAGCATCCTTCTGACTTTTCCTGTTGCTTTTTCTGCTGATATTAAGATCATCAGGTTCAATCACCCCCATCAGTGATGTAGCTAGAAAAGAATCCCCATCATTGGTATAGCTAGCAAAGAATGGGCCCCTTGCAAAGAAATTAAGATGGGCCCCTTATAATACCATATTGCCCAAGATGGTGGGTGAGGGGGGGGGGAACTGGGGGACCCCTTAAGATCTCCCTTTGTAGTGGGAGACAGGCTGTGGGGGTATGTATGGAAACTGAGGGTTGTCTGCAGCAAGGTATGTGTGTGGGTGGATATCAAATGCAGGAGGTGTATGAATGGTTGTCTGAGGCAGCAGCATGTCTGTGGGTTGTGGGGTTATGCTATGTAGAGTAGGAGGAAATGTGTAGGGTGTGTAAGGATAGTAGCTGAGTCAGTAAGTGTTTGTGCTGTGGGTAAGATTCTGAAGTGGAGGCATGGGGGCTTGTGTATATTGGAGGCATATTAGGTGGTGTGATGTGTGGGGACTGTCAGTTGTAAATAGGGTGACTGAGGCAAGGTGAACGTGTACGTGTCAGGAACCAAGGAGAGGAGTGGCAAGTGCTGTAAGAGTGTGTATGGGGAAATGGCATGGGGGGTGTCTGAGGTGGGTATCTAGAAGCTGAGGTTGGAACGAGCATGCAATCCATGCAATTAAATGAAGGAGCAAATGAATCAGGGTACGAATTATCTGTTGCATTGGCAGCACCGAGTCATGCCATCCAACAATGCACCTGGGCAAACAATACAAGAGGAAAGATGCATACGAGTGGTGGTAGAGGGGGGAGGCTGCACGGCTGAAGGTTTTTCTAGGGCACCAGATACCCTTGGGCTGACTCTGGTTGGCCTGTATGTACAACTTTTAAAAATCCTGAAATGGAGATGCTTCCAATACTGTGAGAAACTGAAATGCGTAGTTATATCAGACATAGTTTCTCCCTCTCATCCTCAGCTCTCTCTTCCTCCCTCTACTAGAGCTAGAAATTGGGTTTCTGAGGTGTCAAGGGAGGGGGAATATCCCAGCAAAATAATGATTGAAGGAGGAGAAGAGTGTAACACAGGCTAGAACATGAACCATGATAAAATTTGAGCAACTGAGAAATGGCGAAAATTCTAAACACCTTCTCTAGTTGTAAAGGCCTCAGTCTCACTGTTCTCATGGCAACCAGATCACTACAATCTGGGGTTAGGGAGGGAGAACGGTGGAAGAGGTGCCTGTTTTAATGCAATTGCTCAGAAATCAGCAGAAGGGCAAAAAAAAAAAAGGCCTTGTTAATTTTAATAACCTGGTCATTCTGGAGGACTGCAAATTTTAGCTCCTGTGGCCTCTGAAGAAAGGCTTGGTAATCTCCTTCTGGTCACACTGCCAAGAAAACCCAGGAGCTGCGGGGTCGCCAGGAGTCAGCATGGGTTCGAAAGTTATGCATGTTATCTGCAATGCAATGTGTGCTTATCTTCAAATGCTGTATACCTAGCATTGAACTGGCTCTGTTACTATGCCCTGAACTGTAGCACAAGTTAGGAATAGCCAGTAAGACTGTGTAAACTGTTATGTGCAACCACAGCTGCTAATGCAATGCCTGCATAAGAAATGTAATAAAACATATTTATAGAACACTTTCCATGCAACAGGATTGCAGTATTGCGTACATAAAGTACTTGACACTAATTTGGGTGATGAAAGGGACCATCAAAAAACCAATGAATAATAATCATCGAATAACTACATGGAAAAAGAACCACACATTATAGGATAATGAGAGTTAGTGGAGCTGGAGGAGCTCCCAGTCCCAGGGTAATACTATAACAAATACAATGTTTTAATTAATAGAGGAGGTGGATTAATAGAAACAGAAAATGATGGCAGATAAAGACCATACTGCCTATCCAGTCTATCCATGCATACCAACTACTACAATCCATTCCTTTCCTTTAGAGATCCTCTGTGCTTGTCTCACGCTTTCGTCAAATCAGATACAATTCTTGTGTTCACCAGTGTCGCTGGGAGGCTGTTCATACATCTACCACTTTTTCCATAAAGAAAAATTTCCGTAGATTGCTCCTGATTCTCTCTCCTTTCACCTTGATTCTATCCTCCCCGATTCCAGAGCTTCCTTTCATAGAGGCCAATTCTAGTCAGGGCACATCTGGGCCATCCGGATGTCCAAAATCTGGACGGCCTGAAGTTGTACCTGATTTTGCACCCACAGGAGCCAGACGCCCCTGCGGGTGCAGATTCGGGCATTTAGACAGGCCGGATGTGCCTGGATTCAGCTGCCCTACACATCCAGCAACCTCCCCGTCCAGCCCTCCCTATGCTCCTGCATGGAGCCTCGGTGCCATAGCATCCCGTCGCCATGGAGGAGCCCCAAATTCCCTTCACCTCAGCGAAGCTGCTTCCCCCCCCTGCTGTTCTGCCGGGCCTGGAATCAGGTAGATGGGATCCAACTGCTGTGGCTCTTCTCCTTTGGGAGACCTGCCCTTGTTGTCCACCATTATGGGGGGGGGGGGAGACATTCCACCTCGGAGGTGACATAAGTTCCCCGTCTAACCTTCCATCCCCAGATATACAGTGCCGTGACCTGAATTTGGCCTGTACATCCAGGTTGTGCGGCCCGCCACTGCTCCACCCCTCTTCTCCCCATCGCCACTCCTTCCCGCCCCCATTCAGAGCTCCCTGCACAAAGGCCCTATACTTGCGGGGAGCTCCTGGGGCAGAATCGGCGATCAGTGAATAGCGGGGGGTTGTTCATCCAAAATGCATGTACATCCCTGCTATTCGCTGTGTGGAATGACTCCCATAGAAAATGAAGGCAGATAAAGATCATATAGCCTCCCCAGTCTGCCCATCCATAAGAAACAATTGAAAGACGTCCTTCTCCTCTGTATTTATGCTGTGGAGGTACTAAATACTTCTAATCATATCTCCCCTCTCCCAACTTTCTTCCAAAGTACACATATTGCTATCTTTAAGTCTGTCTCCATATGCTTTATGAGAAAGACAACTGGCTATTTCAGTAACATAGAAACATGACAGCAGGAAAAGACCATATCGCCTATCTAGCCTCCCCTTCCATATCAACTACAATAGTCCCCTTTTTTCCTTTAGAAATCCTCTGCGTTTGTCCCATGCTTTTGAATTCAGATACTGTCCTCATCTCTACCACCTCCACTGGGAGACTATTCCACGCATCTACCACTCTTTCCATAAAGAAATATTTCCGCATATTACTCCTGAGTCTATCTCCTTTCACCCTCATCCTATGTCCCCTCGTAGCAGAGCTTGCATTCAATTGAAAGAGACTCTCCTGCTATGCATTTACTGTATGCCATGGAGGTATTTAAAGGTCTCTATCATATCTCCTCTATCCCGCCTTTCCCCTAAAGTATACATATTAAGATCTTTAAATCTGTCCTCTTATGCTTTATAATGAAGACCACTAACCATTTTAGCAGCCACCCTCTGCACCGACTCCAACCTGTTTATATCCTTTTGATGGTGAATGAGCCCCTGTTTAACCTCCCGGCAGTCAGCTTGCCGGCGGGCTCCTTTTTATCACAGCCGCGAGAGAGAAGGCAAATGCCACTCTTTACTCCTGTGGCTGTTCAGAGGTCAGTCAGGGCTTCAGGCCTCCCCGGCTCCCTTTGAAGCCAATCAGGTGCAGGATCCCTTTTGGTGTGTGGCGGGAGGGGGGGCAACTGGGGGCTAGAATGGGAACGGCGACAGGGGGAACTCTAGGCTAGAATGAGAATGGGAGCGGGAGGCTAGAATGGAACATGGGGGGATGGTGTCTAGAACGGGAACGGGAGGGGAGCCAGGACTTGGAATGGGCTGATGTTGGGGGATGGGGGACTGGAAGGGAGCATATGCTGGGAGGGACTGGAAGAGAACTGGGGGGTTAGGACTGGACAAGGGCTGGAGATGGGGGACTGGGACTAGAAGAGAGCTGATGCTGGGAAAGACTGGAGGAGGACTGATACTGGGCAGTTAGGACTGGAAATGGCCTGGGGATGGGGGACTGGAAGGGAACTGATACTGGGGTCTTAGGACTGGAAATGGGCTGATGCTGGGAAACTGGAAGGATGCTGATGCTGGGAGGGACTGGAGGAGGACTGATACTGGGGGGCTAGGACTGGAAATGGGCTGATGTGGAGGGATGGGTGAATGGGACGGGAAGGGAGTGGATGCTGGGAGGGGCTGGAACTAAAAGGCAGCTGATGCTGGGAGAGGACCAGAAGGAGGTGGGGCTGGGACTGGTAGGAGAAAAAAGAATCTGGGGGAGTGAGGATGGAGAGGGGAACAGATATTTTGTGTGGGAGGGAAGAAAAATCTATGGCTGAGTATTGGGAGAGTCAGTGGGGATTGAGGATGGAGGAGTAAAATTTGAGTGGATGAAAAAGGAATAAAGAAAGAAATGGTGGAAAGTAAAAAAAAGGGAAAGATCAGTATGTTAGAGGCAGATGTAGAGAGAATGGAAAAAACAAGGAGAGAAAAAGGACAAATGTACAGCAGACAATGGAGAGTTAGCAGAAGACATGAAGAAACCAGAAGAAAGTGACTAGGGCAATTGCAACTGAAAAATAAAATGCCCAAGCAACAAAAGGTAGAAAAAAACCCTTTTATTTTGAATTTATTAACGAGTACGTCAACTCTGGGAAATGTGCATCGCTAATGTTTTGTCTTTTGTTTAGTACAAGAGGAAATTTATAGTTTATTTCTCCCATGTTGTACATTCCAAGTTTAGCTTTTGGGATTCCCAGTTAATTATTGCCTTCATATTTCTAAATTGTGATCCCTTGTCCTATGTTTGATGATGGACTATGTTTTGCATGTGTAACTGAGCTGAGGTATTCTGTTCATGTAGTTTCTATGTAACAGTCCCACTTGTTCTCTTTCCCCAGTAGGAGATGTATTGGTTTAAGATTTGCAGTGTTGCCATTTGATAGGTAGGTTTGGTGCTTTGTGAGTCCTGGTAGTGCTGTTATGATACGGCGGGTTTGCTATGGGTTCTAAAGGAGCAGGGTGTATAGTACTTCCTAATGTGCCTGGCAGTTGACACTGGAGTATGGTAACGTAGAAATCTGGTAGTCTTTCTTTATCCTCACTGCCCATGCAAATGGTATTGAGACACTCATTAAGAGGCATGTCTACTAAAAGTTAGCGCACATTAACATTTGTGAATGCGCATTAAGTGCAGCAACATCCATTTACTTCTTTTGGCACAGTGGCACTTAACACACATTAATATTTAGTAAACATGCCCCTAAATCATTGCCAGGACAAAAAAGAGGCTTGTGAAGGGCTCCTTTGAAAGCCACCTAAAATTTTCGATGGGCAACATATACATTTTAAAATAAACTAAATTACATTTATGCAAATGAGATCTAGTGGCTATTAAATGAGGCCTTACAATGAGTCTCCGCACATTGTCCCGCATCACCCTTGGGTTGCTCCTGCCTGCAGCACACCACTGGTAACCTCCTTCTCCTCAGAGTGAGCTCCATTTATCTGTACCCTTTGCTGCCTCCCACTCAACCAACTTCTAACCCAAATCAGTAACACCGCATCTAGGGCTCTCTCTCAGTCCATCTCCCTGGTCACCCAGTCAAAGAAATCAATCAGATTTGTCTGACAAGACCTGCCTCTGGTAACCCATGCTGCCTCAGATCCTGCAAGCAATTGGACTCCAGAAACCTCATTATTCTCTCTTTTAGCAGCGTTTCCAATAATTTACTAACCTCAGAGGTTAGAATAACCAACATGTAGTTTTCAACCTCATTTTTACTTCTGCTTTTGTGTAAATGGACCATGTGTGTCTTTCTCCAGTTCTCTGGGACCACTCCCGACTCCAAAAAGCATTGAATAGGTCAGACAGTGGAGCCACTAGAACGTCCCCAGGTTCCTTCAGTATTCTTGGAAGTATCCCATCCGGTCCCATCATTTTATCTACTTTTAGTTAAACTAGTTCCTCATGAACACAGTCTTCTGAAAATCGTTTGAGCTCCCCATCACTTCTGTTCCTATTTGTGGGTGTTTTCTGGAGGTCCTGCTCCTGGCCCTTCATCTGTGAACACAGAACAGAAATATTTGTTAAGCAATTCTGCTTTATCCTCATCAGCTTATACATATTCCTCCCCTTTACCCTTGAGTCTGACAATACCACTTTTGCCCTTCCTCTTTTCACTAACATATCTGAAAAATGTCTTATCCCCCCATTTTATTGCATTGGCTATTTCTTCTTCTTTTTGTATCTTTGCTTTCCTGACTACTTTGCTAGCTTCTCTAAGTTTTTCCAAATATAGATGTCAGTATTCCTCTCTCTGTGATCTCTTATTTTTCCTGAAGACCTACCTCTTTTTCTTCACCTTTTCAACTACTTCTTTTTAGAATCATAGCAGCCTCCTTTTCCTTTTACATTTATTTACCTTTCTAACAAAAAGCTTTGTTGCCCTTAAAATATCCCCTTTCAGTTTTACCCACTGTTTTTCTTTGCATCGACTCCGTCCTATTTATATCTTTTTGAAGATGCAGTCTCCAGCATTATATCCAGTACTCCAAATGAGGTCTCATTAGAGACTTTTAGAGAGGCACTATTGCCTCCTTTTTCCTGTTGGCCATTTCTCCCCATATGCATCCAAGCATCTTTCTGGTTTTTGATGTCACCTTTGCTATCTGTTTGATGCAATCATCAGATAGGATTACCCCCCAAGTAACACCCTTTTTTGCATGTACAGAAGAGGAAGAGAGAGAGAAAGAAGTAAAGAGAGAGAAGGAAAAACTGAATAATAGAGATAAGATACAAAGAAGTTAAGTGGGATCAAAATAATAAGGCCAACAGTACTGGAATAATAGGAGGCGCTGCGGAGCAGGATTGAGGCAATCTGTCAGAGCAGTATGTATGGATCTCACTACTGGAATAGTAGCTGCTAATCATCAGGGATATGCTGCCCAGACAAGAACAATTCAGTTAGTTTTCATTTTTTTCATGAAATTTTGCCTGATTAGTTTCATGCATCTGTTTTAATAGAGAAATTTTAGTGCATGCTAAATTGATTTAACGGACACTAACCGGCATATTAAGGTGCGCCAAGTTGTTTTACACACATTAAAGTTAGTGTGCACTACATTTTGTAAAGTGTCTTAGTGAACTGAGCATACTAACAAACGCATGCCTCTTCTCAACATTGTTTCCAGCAGTTTAAGGACATTTCAGGGCACATGCTCAGAGAATTTTAAGGATAATAGTAGGCAGTGGATAGCCATGTTTTTCATGGGAAGCTTAGAAGCAGTTTTTAGTCTGCATTGTACCTCAGAACAAATGAATGTTGTAAACCCAGAGGTTTTTCTTACACAACAGAAATGTTAAAAGATGTTCTAGTGTCCATATATCAGGGATTGCACCTGTTATGTACGCATTCTAGCATGTAAATGTTATCTCCAGTCACAAAGAAACAGCCAAGCATAGTGCAGCTGAGAGAGGCGTCTGCATCTGTTATCGTAGTTCTCGAACTCTGCATGTCTGTGTGAGCAAGATGCAGGATTTAGCTCTCAGTTCAGCATCTGATGTTATACCTTCTGCCTTTCCTCACTTACTCCAGGAGGACAGAAAGGGAATGGAACGTTAGCCCACTAAACATAAAATCAGTCCAAATAAATTAAGAGCAGTAAACATGTTGCCTTTACTAGAATGTGTGTTTCAAGGTACTAACTTAGAGTGAGTTCCAGTCGCAAAAACATGAAACTTGATACATTCATTATCCTCATAGGAGGCTGCTTTCAAAGCACATTATATGTAAAGTCTGTGGGCATTCTTTACCCATCGATTTTACATTGATTTTCAGAGAATGTTTTCCCTTAAAGTGACTCAGGAAAAGTATTGTGCAGAAATCTGCACCTTCTATTTTTGTGAGTGCAGTTTCAATGAAAATTCATGTGCACACTTATGGAAAGCCTAAATGCAATCTCTGCCCTAACACCTCCCCCCCCCCCTCAGGAATGTTACACTTGTATAGTAAGTAAATTTGTATCGGAGTATGTTAGGCAGTTTTCAGAAGCCCCGTTTCTCTGTGTAAAACCTTGTTTGAGACCTGGAAATGCCTTTGATAACTGCCCTCAGAAGGATAACAGCACCGCCTATCATCTTTATTGAGTCTTCTTTTAAACTAACTTCTGTAGGCAGGGACATGCTGGGACCATGGAATGATGTGTTCATAAGAGGGCTATGTTCTTATATTCTTTTAATGGGAATCACATCTACAAGAACAAATTCACCAGAGACTATAAAATGTTGTTGTAATACATTAACCAGTACATTGTAATACCATGGAAAGATGATGGTGACAGTTTATTTTATTACAGTGATTCTCTCCCAGGGCTGACTCTACATCAGACAAGCTGTGCTGGACATCTGGGGCTCTCTCTCATCTGGGAATCCTCTGCCCCCAGAACCAGTTATATATGAGTAACAAAACCATCTCACTTGTCCCTCCCCAGTATCATTTTCTTTTTCCCATGAGACACAGGGTATGGGGAAGAGAGGTAAGAGGTTGAGTAACCACGAAGGGTTAAACAAGAGCCG
This sequence comes from Ichthyophis bannanicus, assembly GCA_033557465.1. Classification (NCBI taxonomy): domain Eukaryota; kingdom Metazoa; phylum Chordata; class Amphibia; order Gymnophiona; family Ichthyophiidae; genus Ichthyophis; species Ichthyophis bannanicus. The sequence continues at coordinate 748,298,588 of CM066033.1, forward strand.
CCCCTGCCTGTTTGTGCAATGTCCACTTCCTCTATGAAATGGCTTATGTTGAAATGTTTTTAAAAATTATAATGTCAAGATCCTGTCCCACAGTCTTGTCCGTCTCTACCGACACCTTTAGAAATCTCTAATTCAGGGATGTCAAACTGCAGTCTTGCAAGGCCTCCAACCAGTCAGGTTTTCAGGATATACTTAATGACTATGCATGGGATATATTTGCATACAATGGAGCTAATGCATGCAAATATATCTCATGAGTATTCATAAGGGATATCCTGAAAACATGACTGGATTATGGTCCTCTGGGATTTCAGATTGTCTTCCCCTGTTTTAAACTATTGAACTTTGCATCCTTTCCAGTGCAATCTCATCTTTTCTCCTCAATAATTTTGTCAGAGTTTGTTGAGGATGAAGTTTGTTACAACAAGATATTTTCTTTTTTCTCTTGCTTCATTCCTACACTGTCTTGTAAGGCGTACCAAACCCCAATGTTGGCTCACTTCCAGAATTTGTGTTCCTATATCTCTACACAGCATCTCTGGCTGAAATCTTTCCCGTGTTAACTTCCTACATTTAAAATTCAAGCTCACTTTCCCAGTCTGCTGTTGCACCCACTAAGCAAGTCTCATCTGTCCATCTGATAAACATTTCTGCCTCCATCCCCTATAGTCACCTCACTTCTCAAACTGCCTCTCACCCCCTCCTTTGCGCTTTGCCCAGATCAAGACTAATGTCTTCCATAGTGAGGTTCACAGACTCAGCCTTGAGTTCTCCAGCGGGTCTCACTAGCCGGGGCATGTTGCTCTTAACTGGGCTCTTCTCCCCCCTAATCAGTTCCTTACTCTGCCCTTTCTACCTTGTTGTTCCATATGCCTAGATTCACTTTCTGAGTTGCCGCTCTGGCTATAAATCAAATCCTACCTAGAAACAGGGCCGGCCCATCCATTGAGCAAGAATGTTTTTTGCACAGGGCCCCACGTTTCAGGGGGCCCCACGCAAAAAACATCTGGCATCAGCCCAGCTATTTTAAAAAAAACACAAACCGGCTGCTGCTGCCACTGTGGCAGCGGCAGAATCGACCATCCCGCGGGGCCCTCCCTGCCCTGCAGAGTTCTCCATGCAGTCTCAGCGTCGACTGTCAGAGCCGCGCAAAGAGAGAGCTTCTCCTCTCGCGGCTCTGTTAATCCTGCCGCAGGCTGATGGGATTTCCATCAGCCCCGCGGCGGGATTAACAGAGCCGCAAGAAAGGGAAACTCTCCCTTCGCGTGGCTCTGAAAAGCCCGCGCTGAGGGAGCTGAGGCCGCATGGAGGACTCTGCAGGGCAGGGGGGAACCCGCGGGATGGTCGATTCTGCTGCTGCCACGGTGGCGGCGGCAGCCAGTTTGTGTTTTTTTTTTAACCTAGATGGGCTGATGGGGGGGGAGGGGGTTAGGACTGGTAATGGGCTGTGGGGGGGGGGGGTAAGATTGGAAGTGGGCTGATGGGGTGCTTAGGACTGGTAATGGGCTATGCGGGGGCTTAGACTATAAGTGGGCTGATGGTGGGGTTAGGACTGGTAATGGGCTGTGGGGGGGGGTAAGACTGGAAGTGGGCTGATGGGGTGCGTAGGAATTGTAAATGGCTATGGGGGGCTAGGACTGGTAATGGGCTGGGGGTTGCTAGGACTGGAAATGGGCTGAGTGGAAGGGGGCTTGAACTGCATATAGCTGATGGGGAGGGGGGCTTGGAATGGAAATGGGCTGTGAGGGGGGGGGGTAGTACAGGAAATGGGCTGATGGAGGGGCTAGGATAGGACTAGAAATGGGCTGTTGGGGGGTGCTAAGATTGGAAATGGGCTGTGTTGGATGCTTGAATTGAAATGGACTCATGGAAGGGCTAGAATTGGAAGTAGGTTCATGGGGGGCTTGGATTGGAAATGGGCTGAGTGGAGGGGAGCTAGGATTTGACATGGGCTGATGGTGGGGCTAGGAAAGGACTAGAAATGAGTTGATGGGGGGCTGGGATAGGATTGGAAATGGGCTGATGGGGGGCTAGGACTGGAAATGGGCTGATGCAGGGACTAGAAGGGAGCGGATGCTGGGTGGGGCTAGAACTAGAAGGGAACGGATGTTGGGGGAGGATTATAATGGGATGGAGCTGGGAGAGTGAAATGGAGAGGGAAAAAATATTTTGTGTGTGAGGGAAGACAAATCTACAATTGGCCAGATATTGGGAGAGTAAGTGGTGATTGAGGATGGAGGGGTAAAATTTGAGTGGATGAAATAGGAATGAGGAAAGAGCAAAAAGGAGAAAGATTAGTATGTTAAAGCAGACGTAGAGAGAGAATGGAAAAAAACTAGAAGAGAGAAGAAAGGACAAATGGAAAGCAGACGATGGAGAGTTAGTAGAAGACACGAAGAAACCAGAAGAAAGTGGCTGGAGCAATTGCCACTGAAAAAAAAATGCACAAAAAGGTAGAAAAATCTCTCTTTATTTTGAATTTATTAACTGGAATATGTCAACTCTGGGAAATGTGCATCATTAACGTCTGCGCTTTGTTTAGTACAAGAGGAAATTAATTTATGGTTTTATTTCTACAGTGTTGTACATTCCAAGTTTGGCTTTTGGGGTTCCCAGTTTAATTATTCTCTTCCTGTTTCTAAATTGTGATTCCTTGTTTGGTGATGGTCTATGTTCTGCATGTGTAACTGAGCTGAGGTATTCTGTTTATATAATTCCTATTTGACATTGCTACTTGTTCTCTTTCCCCAGTAGGTCATGTATTGTTGTTCTCTGAAATGTATTGGTTTAATATTTGCAGTGTTGCCTTTTGATAGGTAGAGTATGGTGCTTTGTGAATCCTGGTAGTGCTGTTAGGATACGGCGGGTTTGCTATGGGTTCTAAATGGGCAGTGTTTGTAGTAGTTCCTAATGTGCCTGGCGGTTGGTACTGGATTATAGTAATGTAGAAATCTTTTAGTCTTTCTTTATCCATATACTCATTAAGAGGCATGTTTACTAAAAGTCAGTGTATGGTAACATTATGCAAATATTTATGCAAATGAGGCCCCGCATCCCCCTTGGGCCGCCCCTGCCTAGAAACCCACCTTTCTAAAGCTGCTTTTAAAGTCTTAAACCTTGGATTAACTGTGTTTCCTATAACTAATGTAAGGGAATCAACACATTCCCCTTTGCTACAAGGGCTTCAGAGTTTACATAGGCTCTGGCAGTAATGAATTGATAGTGGGATAATGCTCAGAGGTGAGAGCTGTCATGGGTGAAATATGCTTACTAAACTCAAACTGCTAGCTGGAGTCTGATTATTTTCTTTTCCTTCCTTCATGAAGTATACTAGGGCTCAGGAGAAGCTCCCAGACACTAGGAAGCGGGTCCCTAGGGTTAAGAAAGGCCTAAGCCTAGAGAGAAAAGGCCCAGAGGAGTACCGAGATGTGGGAATAGAGAAACTGTTCAGACAATACTTTTGCCTAGAAAACTGTGAAGGAGGAGGATTTTAGAGGGAGTCAGCTAAGAATCAACTGACAGCAGACCAGGAGAAGAGGACCAAAAGGGATGCTTCAACCAGGGCACCTGGGGTCGATATTCAAAGCCCTTAGCCATCTGGCCAACAAGAGGCAGGCCGGCTAAGAGTGCTGACCACGATATTCAGCAGCACTATCTGGACAGTGCCTCTGAATTTCTCCACAGATGGTCCCTGCACTATTCAATTAGCGTGGGGCGGTCCATGGGCAGGGAAAGGGCGGTCTCAACACTAACCGGATCAATGGTGAATTTATTCCGTTAGCAGTATCTTCAGTTGCCATCTAGCTGACCAACTTAGACCACTTGAAAAGCTCTCTTAAGTGGCAGCTGAAAATCATCCCTCAGTGGATAAAGTTGCCATTTATCCAGCTAGCACTACTCAGCCCTGATATTCAGCATGAGCTCCTCTACGGATAGTGCTGCTGAATATCCCACTGATGTCGAAATCGGACTCTGGAGTAAGAAGATATTGGAAGGTGGGTATTCTCTTCTCTCTCTCTTTCTTTCTTATCTGTATGAATTGTATCATACCAAGGACAACCCCGATTGCTTTGCTTTATATCTTGTCTTTGCCATCTCAAGAAGGCAGTAGTAAAATCAATTTTCTATTAAGAATAAAACCTGAGTGGACTTAGATTCTTTTGAGAAAGTGACTGAATTGACAGACCATCTTGCACTCCATACACAGACCCCAAGTCAACAAAAGGAGGTACTCCAAGGTTAAATAAATATATTTCCTGAAGTGTCTTGTTTGGTTTGAACAGAATACAAAATCCATAGAGCAGGGACTGTCTTTTATATGCATCTGTACAATGCTGTGTAGATCTAAGAGCACTATAAAAATAACTAGTAGTAGTCGGACCATAAGAAATGTCATACTGGCTAAAACCAAGGTCTGTCAAGCTAGAATCCCGTTTTCAACAGTGGACAATCCAAGTCGCAAGAACCTGGCAGGTTCCCCAAAAAAGCACACAGGTTCCACAATGTTTGTGCAGGGATAAGCAGCGGATTTCCTGGGTCTTCTTTAATAATGGCTTATGGATCTTTCCTCCAGGAATTTGTCCAAGCTTTTTTTAAACCCAGAAACACTAAACAGCTTTTACTACATCCTCTGGTAATGAATTCCAGAGTTTGATTATGCGTTGAGTGAAAAAAATATTCTCTCTTATTAATCTTAAATGGGTTACATTGTAGCTTCATTGCATGACCCCTAGTCTTTCTACTTTTTGATGGAGTAAACAACCAATCTACGTTTACCCATTCCACTCCATTCATTAATTTACAGACCTCTATCATATTATTTTATATATTTGTTATATTTTTCTATACCGCCCCTTCCAGAGATCAGAGGTGGTTTACATATAACTAACATTTTACATAGAACAGTTGTTTCTAGAACTATTTACATAAAAACTTGCAAAACTTAACATATTATTTAGAACTATGTACATGCTGTTTAAAGGCGAATGTTGCCTGTACTTTGGGTTGGGATATGTGGTTAGTGTGCTTGTGAGTTCTTGGAGGTGTTTTGTGTTGTATTTTGTGTTCCGTAGTGTGCAGTGAAGAGGTATGTTTTGAGTGATTTTTTTAAACTGCTGGAGATCCTTGATTGAGCGGATTGATAGAGGTAAGGAGTTCCAGAGGGAGGGAAAGTGAAAGTGAATGCCCTGGAGTTTGTGGCTTGCTTCGTTTTCCTGAATGTGTTTGGGATCTCAAGTGAGTGCAGTGCATTTTCTCTTCTGGTTCTTGTGTTTGGGGGGGGGGGGGGTCTGGATGAGTGTAGAGAGAATGGATGGGGCTATATTGTTCAGTTGTTTGAAAGGTGTGGTGAGTGTTTTGAACTTTATTCGACTTGCTATTGGGAGCCAATGGAGGTCATATAAGATGGGGGTGATGCTGTCAGTTAGTGAGGTTTTACAGATGATTCTCACTGTGATGTTCTGTGCTTTTTGGAGGATGTGTAGGCTTTTGGCGGGTAGACCTTGCAACAGGCTGTTGCAGTAGTCAAAGTGGGGTGTGACAATCGCTTGGATTATTTATCTGTAGTCATTTTCTTCTAGGAATGGCCTTATGTGTTGAATTGTTTTTTACTTGTAAAACACTGTTTTCACTGTTTGTTTCAGGTGGGGGAGCATGCTGAGTGTTTGATCAGTCATATCCCCCCTCAGCCATCTCTTTTCCATGTTGAAGAACCCTAACCTTTTATGTCTTTCCTCATAGGGGTATCCTTCCATTCCCTTTACCATTTTGGGGGCTCTTCTCTGTACCTTTTCTAATTCCACTATATCCTTTTTAAGATATGGTGACCAGAACTGCACACAATATTCAAGGTGCGGTCGATATCCTTGGTTTTATTCTCCATTCCTTTCCTTATGATTCCTAGCATTCTATTTGATTTCTTGGCTGCCACTGCACATTGGGCAGAGGGTTTCAACGTATTATCCACAATGACACCTAAATCATTTTCCTGTTTGATGGGTCCTAATGTGGAACCTTGCATCACATAACCATTGTTTGGGTTATTCTTTCCTAGGTGCATAACTTTGCACTTGTTCTCATTAAATTCCATCTGCCATTTGGACATCCAGTCTTCCAATTTATCAAGGTCCTCTTGCAATTTTTCACAATCTTCTTGTATTTTATCACTAGAAGTCCCAAAAGGAATTTTACCTAGAAACCCCAAAGTGTGTCAATTGACGCATTATCACGACGACTGCGTTTAGCATGAAATGCAGATGTGAGTTAATGTGAAGTTACTTATTTGTGAACTACGTGCAGTATGTGACGTTATTACATGACGTCATCATGTGTTTATTGTTTGTAATGTTGGAGTAAAACTGTAAACAGTGATTGAGATTCACCACCTAGTGGGAACATGAATTTATACCTAGAAGCCCCAAAGTATGTCAATTGACACATCCAAGACAATTGAGTGCGTCAATTGACGTACTTTGGGGCTTCTAGATATAAATTCATTTTCCCGCTAGATGGTACATCTGTCATTAGTTTTCGATGCACATATTTGAACATCTTAACCTTGCTAACAAAGTCATGGAACATGACTGACATGGTTCTAGCAGTGGCGCTGGTATACAACTTCGAAGATGTATTTGCGTCAATTGACGCACTTTGGGGCTTCTAGTGTTAAGAACTTTGAATAATGTTGTATCACCTGCAAATTTGATCACCTCACTTGATATTCCTATTTCCAGGTCATTTATGAAGGTGTTAAAAGCAGTGGGCCCAGCACAGATTCCTGGGGTACTCCACTATTTACCTTTCTCCAGTGATAAAACTGGCCATTTAGCCCTACTCTCTGTTTTCTATCTTTTAACCAGTTCCTGATCCACAATAGTGCACTGCCTTCAATCTCATGACTTTTTAAATTTTGCCAAGAGTCTCTCATGAGGGACCTTGTCAAAGGTTGTCTGAAAATCCAGATACACTATATCAACTGGCCCACTTTGGTCTACCAGTTTATTAAAAAAAAAATATAACAGATTAGTAAGACAAGACCTTGGCTAAATCCGTGTTGGCTTTCTCCCATTAAACCATGTATCTACATGTTCAATAGTTTTATTCTTTATAATGGTTTCTACCATTTTGCCCAGTACTGACGTCAGGCTTACAAGTCTGTAGGTTCCCGGATCACCCCGGGACCCTTTTTAAAAACTGGTGTTACATTGGCCATTCTCCAGTCTTCAGTACTACAGATGATTTTGATGATAGTTCAGAGATTACTAATAGCAGGTCTGCAATCTGGTCCAGGTGATTTGCTACTCTTCAGTTTATCAAATAGTTGTAATACATCTTTTCAGTTTATTGATATTTCTTTCAATTCTTTCGATAATATACCTTTATATACCATTTCAGGTATGGGTAACTTCCCTATATCTTCTTCAGTAAAGACTAAAGCAAAGAATTAATTCAGTCTCTCCGCCATGGCCCTGTCCTCCCTTAGTGCCTCTTTTACCCCTCTATCATCTAACTATGAACGTACTTGAAAAAGGTTTTATTGCGCGTTTTTGCTTCCACAGCAAGTTTCTTCTCAAATTCTCGCTTTGCCTGCCTTATCAATGCCTTGCATCTAACTTGCCAGTGCTTATTTTGTTTCCTGTTTTCGTCATTTGGCTCCCTTTTCCTGAAAGATGCTTTTTTGACAACAGCCTCTCTGACCTCACCTTTAAAGCATGCTGGCACGTTTTTGGTCTTCCTTCCACTTTTCTTAAATCATGAAATGCATCTGTCTGGGCTTCCATGATAGTATTTTTAAACAACGCTATGCTTGATGTAAATCTTTAACCTTTGCAACTGCTTCTTTTAGTTTTTCTTAGCTATTTTCCTCATTTTATCATAGTTTCCCTTTTGAAAGTTGAAAGTTAGTACTGTGGCTTTCCTTGCCCTCCTGCTTCCTTTTATTAAATCCAATGTGAACATGCTATGATCATTACTGCCAAGTGGCCCCCAACAAACTTCTCTCTTGCACCAGATCTTGTATTCCACTAAGGACTAGGCCCAAAATAGCTTCCCCTCTTGGTTCATTGACCAGAGGAGAAATAAAAAATGAAAAGCAGGTTTGGGTGCTTCAGGGTATGTGGACATAAGGAGAGATGTACAAATACATGCCACATTTATATGTACACATGGACTTACACAATTTAGTGACCACAAATGCACACACAGATTCTGCATTTTTCTGTAACATTTGCTCACGCAAGACAAATAGCCCTGAACAAACTCAAAGCTAAGGTGTACTTACAGGTACTAAAAGGCACCCTAATACAAAGAACACCAACACTACCAAGTTACCTAGCTCCAGGAAGGAGATTTTAGGCCAGTCCTGGATTTCTAACAACCACATCCTAGAAACATAGAAAAATGATGACAGAAAAAGACCACTACAACAGTCCCCTTTTTTCCTTTAGAGATCCTCTTTGTTTGTCCCATGCTTTTTTGAATTCAGATACTGTCCTCATCTCTACCACCTCCACTGGGAGACTATTCCACGGATCCACCACTCTTTCCGTAAAGAAATATTTCCGCATATCACTCCTGAATCTATCCCCTTTCACCCTTATCCCATGTCTCCTTGTAGCAGTACTTGCTTTCAACTGAAAAAGGCTCTCCCCCTGTGCATTTATGCCACGGAGGTATTAAACGTCTCAATCATATCACCTCTATCCCGCTTTTCCTCTAATGCAGGGGTCTCAAACTCAAATTGCTTTGAGGGCCAAATGAGGACATGTAAAGTAACCCGTGGGCCGCATAAGACACGGGGCCTCATTTACATAAATAATTGCATAATGTTACCATGCACTAACTTTTAGTAAACATGCCTCTTAATGAGTGTATGGATAAAGAAAGACTAAAAGATTTCTACATTACTATAATCCAGTGCCAACCGCCAGGCACATTAGGAACTACTACAAACACTGCCCATTTAGAACCCATAATCCAATATGAAAACCATCCAATTGCTCCCCACAAATAATCACTTACAAAAAAAGAGGAACAGTAAAATCTAAATTTTTTGTTGGAACGAACGCCTGGAAGGAAGGGAAGACACCTCCCCCTTCTTATTTATTTATTTATTTATTTACGGTCTCTTCTATACCGCACTATTCAGCATCAGCGTGGTTTACATGGAACAAAAATGCTCAGTACAGATAACATGTATGAGTTTACAGATAACAGGGTACGAAACTTGGATAACAGGGGTAACTATTTACAACATTTGCTACATAATCTTAGATAACAATGGTAAAAGTTATTGTTCCGTTTTTATCTTTTTAAAGAAGTTCAAGGGTTCACCCTTAAATGAAAGGATCAAGGGACCATAATCCCAATACCAACTTATTTAGTGAACGTAAAATGCAGTACTTAGCTTGAGGTCATCCTTGTCATGGTAGCGTGTGCAGCGTGTCCAGGCGTTCGTTCCAACAAAAAATTTAGATTTCACTGTTCCTCTTTTTTTGTAAGTAAGCATTTAGAACCCATAGCAAACCCGCTGTATCATAACGGCACTACCAGGACTCACAAAGCACCATACCCTAACTATCAAAAGGCAACACTGAAAATATTAAACCAATACATTGCAGAGAACAACAATACATGACCTACTGGGGAAAGAGAACAAGTGGCAATGTCAAATAGGAATTACATAAACAGAATACCTCAGCTCAGTTACACATGCAGAACATAGACCATCACCAAACAAGGAATCACAATTTAGAAACAGGAAGACAATAATTAAACTGGGAACCCCAAAAGCCAAACTTGGAACGTACAACACTGTAGAAATAAAACTATAAAATTAATTTCCTTTTGTACTAAACAAAGCACTTTCCCAGAGCTGACATATTCTAGTTAATAAATTCAAAATAAAGAGATATTTTTCTACCTTTTGTGCATTTTTTTTCAGTTGCAATTGTTCCAGCCACTTTCTTCATGTCCATTTCCAGTCCTAGCCCCCCCATAGCCCATTACCAGTCCTACCCCCCCCTATCAGCCCAGGTAGATTTAAAAAAAAAACCAAACTTGCTACTGCTGCCACCGCAGTATCAAGCATCCCGTGGGCCCCCCTGCCCTTCAGAGTCCTCCCTGCAGCATCAGCTCCAAAAGCGGCGGCTTTCAGAGCCGCAAAGAGAGAGAGTTTCTCTCTCGCGGCTCTTGAAGCCAGAGCCATGAGAGAGAAACTCTTCACGGCTCTGAAAGCCGCCACTTTTGCAGCTAATGCTGCAGGGAGGACTCTGAAGGGCAGGGGGAGCCCACGGGATGCTTGATTCTGCTGCTGCCACAGCAGCAGCGGCGGTGGCAGCAGAAGCAGCAAGTTTTTTGTTTTTTTTTTAAATCTACCGCCCAGCTGCTTAACACGCCGGGCCAAATGCGTTGCGGGCCGCGTGTTTGAGACCCCGGCTCTAATGTGTACATATTAAGATCCTTAAGTCTGTCCACATATGCTTTATAATGAAGACCACTAACCATTTTAGTAGCCACTCTGTACTGACTCCATCCTGTTCACATCCTTTTGAAGGTGCGGTCTCCAGAACTGCACACTATACTCCAAATGAGGCCGCACCAAAAGACTTATACAGAGACGCTATCACCTCCTTTTTTCTGCTGGCCATTCCTCTCCCTATGCACCCAAGCATCCTTCTAGCTTTTGCTGTCACCTTTTCTACCTGTTTAGCCATGTTAAGATCAGACACAACCATGCCTAGGTCCCGCTCTTCTTTAGTGGACAAAAGTACTTCACCCCCTTTACTATATTGCTCCCTTGGATTGCTGCAGCCCAAATAGCCAAATGAAGAGGAGGAGTAGCCTAGTGGTTGGGGCAAGGTACTCCAGGCCAAAAGGTCAGGGGTTCAAATCCCACTAGAGGACAGCAACCTTGGGCCAGAAGGACCAGGGTTTCTAGTCCCACAGATGCTCCTTGTGGTCTTGGGCAAGCCACTTAACCCTCCATAGCCCATGTTCCCTGTAAGTATTAGTGTATGTGTCTCATATCCCCACATGTTAAATGTATCCCCCAATTGTGTCCATGACCGCTTTGATTGAAGGATAAGGCAGTATACAAAAACTGTCTAAACAAATAGCCCAAATGCGTGACCTTACATTTTTTAACATTAAATCTTAGTTGCCAAATTCTAGACCATTCTTCAAGTTTAGCTAGATCCCTCCTCATGTTATCTATACCTTCCTGGGTGTCTACTCTATTGCAGATTTTGGTATCATCCGCAAAGAGGCAAACCTTACCCGACAGCCCTTCCGCTATATCACTAACAAAGATGTTAAAAAGAATTGGACCAAGGACAGATCCCTGGGGCACACCACTGGTAACTTCCTTCTCCTCAGAGTGAGCTCCATATACCTGTACCGTTTGTCGCCTCCCACTCAACCAATTTCTAACCCAAAAAGTAACTTTAGGGTCCATCCCTAGGGTGCTGTTTGTTTATAAGTCACCTGTGAGGAACGGTGTCAAAGGCTTTACTGAAATCTAAATATACCACATCTAGGGCTCTCCCTCAGTACAACTCCCTGGTCACCCAGTCAAAGAAAGCAAAGCAGATTTGTCTGATAAGACCTGCCTCTGGTGAATCCATGCTGCCTTGGATCCTGTAATCCACTGGACTCCAGAAGCCTCACTATTTTCTCTTTCAGCAGTGTTTCCAATCCTGATGCACTGTGGGCCCTGTGGTAATTATTTCAATAAGTGGAATAAAGAAATATAAATAAAACCTTGCTTTGGAATGTAAGTTAAAATGTAGGACTGACCCAAAAAGTTCTACACTGCTGGAAATGGTTAATCTGGTAGCTTTCAAATAATGTTATAGTAATATTTGGATTTAATATGCTATAGGCTGTTATTCCTATGGTAACCCTCTGGACTTTGCACATTACCATGTGCTTTCAACACACAATAGTTACTCACTTTTACCATCCCATAGGTACTCACTTAAATTCATTCTAAGCTCTCTGTGGTAGGGACATACAACCCAAATATGTGTCCACTGTACAGCTCTGCATACATCAAGTAGTGCTATTAAAGTAAGTATTATTATAGTTTGCATTTATATGAGAACAGACTGGATGTGGCACACTATAATGCAATATCCCTATGACAACTCTGGATTTGGCAAACCATAGTATGCTATTCCTATGATTGTGATTGCTAATATTTAGGAATAGCCACCCTATCCATAGTGTAATGATACCATGACTGTTGTGCATCATCATAGCAGAATTACCAAATTACCCACTTCTAGGAGTAAGATTTTTTGCCAGGTCTGTTTTTAAATTTGCATTGCAATGCAGTGTGGTATTTGTAGTCCCTAATTTTACCTATTGGAATCAGTGCTGCAGGTCCCATAATGCATCAAAATGAGACTGTCAGAAATCCAGGACTGGCTTAATATCCCAAACCTGGAACTGAGCAACTTGACAACTCTGCCATAGCTGGGAACAGAGTAACAACACTGATTGTAGTGTTTGATCAGGACTGAAAACAGACAGCCACTGTTCCAAAGTAACTGCTACCTGTGAATGAGCTTGAATTGCCCTTGTTCTAGGCACTATTCTTGATGTCAGTAAAGCCATGTGATCTATCAGTTACATCATTCCATTCTTATTCCATCTGTTGTTCAGGATATGGAGTCGACTAACCTGCGATAAATTCCTACAGTGAAGGCCTGAGCTTTGGAGGCCTCAACCTATGAAATATCTGCACCATAAAGGCAAGAGGGCTAGTCAGCAATACCCTCCTTCAGCTGCAAAGGAAACTCCAAACAAGCACTGAAAATTGAAGCGCATCCCCCTCCCCAGGTAACAACAACCTTCTGTACTAATGTACCTCACTGGAGATCTTCTGAGGGTGACTGCAAGCTGTAGTAAACAGGATTTTAGCATAGATTTAATAAATCTGCTATGCAAAAATATAAATTCAAGTCCTGCTTTTATATTTTCCAGCTGACTTTCAGGGGAACGTAGAGCAGGGCCTCTAGTGATGCCTCATTCTGTGGTTTTTAAAAGTGCTGCTTTTCAGTTTTGGGTCTATTAAGATAGTTCCTCCACAGCATGCGCTGTTTCATCTACTCACTGCATGTTATTGCTCGGGTGCCTGATCTCTTGCAATTCCATAGCCATGGTAAAGACCACAAAATGTTTCCTTTGCTGCAGGGTTCACTAGTCCCAAGAGAATTAGAAGAGATGAGGAGGGAGAGGTGACTGGCCAGGTGTGCAGTATGTCCCTTTCCTCTCTTCCCACCCCAGCACAGTACTCTGGAGACAGGAGGAGGAACGTAACCACATCTGCCTACTTCTGCCGCCAGAGTCCAGCCGGCACTTTCAGCCACACAGCACTGTGCTGTCCCAGCTGGTTAAACTGAAAACCTGGCCCAGGCCAGTAGAAGAGTAGCCTAATAATTACAGCAACAGGAAGACAGAGATTCAAATCCCACAGCCACTAGAGCCTTAGGCAAAACACTTAATTCTTCATTGGCTCAGGAACAAATACACTGTAAGCCCTCCAGAGACAGGAAAAATATCTACTGTACACCTGAATGTAACTTGCCTCAAGCTACTACTGAGAAAAGTGTGAGTTACATACACATACAGCTGAAGCATCACTATCACCATCTACCAGCCAGGGTAGAGGTTCGGCCTGTGGGGGAAAAAGGGAGAGGAGAGGCTCAGCCTTGGGGGAGGGAAAGACGCTGGGGAGACAGAGCAGATAGAGGGATGGGAAAGGACGACAGAGGAAGAGTATGTAGGAGGAAAGTGGGAAGGGAGAAGGGATATGGAGAAAAAGAGGATTAGTGATGGGGAGGGAAAGGAAGAAGATTGGGTTGTGAGGTTGAACGCAGGGCATGGAACTGGGAGACAAAAAGATGAGATATGAGAGAGTTATTGCAGGAGGAATTACATAGCGATGAAGAGGAAGAAAGTCTGGGAAAAAGAGAAAAAGAATATTAGAAGGGTGGAGGCAGGGAACAGAAAAGGCCCCTTTAAGAGGGAAAAAGATATAGTATATGGTGAAAGAGTATGTGAAAGGAGAGGAAATGCTAGAAACAAAAGTGACAATGGAAAGAAAAAGAGGAGAAAAATGAAATGGAGAAAATAATAAAATAAAATATCCAGACATACCAGAAAGGCTGCAAAGTTACATTTTTTAAAAATATGAAACCATGCACATCCTATACCAGTCCATGGAAATGTGCAGCAAAATGGTTCACAGGAAACTGGGGATTCTATGATATAAATGTATTAATTTTACATGAGCAGGCTGAGAACCTATAGCACAAAAGGCCCACCTGGGGGAAACATGCAGTCTACTCTTTGTCTGACCCTTGTTGAACAATGATGTCTCAATCAGGAGGCTATAGTCCCACTTCTATAGCTCTCAAGATCATAAGCATGTGCAAACCTCCAGTTGGTGGTCCCAAGAGAACTTTCAGAGACATACACTGTGGGGTTGCTAATAAACTGCATGACAGAGACAAGAGTGATAGCTTTTCTTGTACCTCATTTACAGCCACTGGCCAGGCTTTGTGCTTCCAAAGAAGAAACCTAGATTCCATCCCTGGCTTAGATTCATGCTCAGTTGTTCTGAAAAAAACTCCCATCAAGTTCAGCCCTTGCATACAGCTAGGACAGCCTGTGTGGGGAGGGGGATCCAGAAGACCAGATATTTTTCTGATAATGATGGGGCTGTGAGGGTTGCATATGTGGTTATTCTTATGCCACTGCATCCCAAAACATGGACTGTGCAAGGTGAAATGAAAGTCTTCTTGCGGGACTCAAGAGTCTCTTCCAGTGTTTGGCAATGTGATCAAAGGACTTCACAGTAATTTTAACCATGATCACTAATAGCCCTTTCATGCAATAATGTATTACAAAACAACTAAATACAGGTTTAGAAAGTTTACTACATGCTATGTAATTTTCTTAAAATGTAATCTATCAAAATGTATAACTTTAGTGTCAAAGTAGAGGTGGAAACAGAAAATCATCATCCCCTCAATTCTCAACATGCCATGTAAGACCTCGTAACAAGGCCGGCCCAACTATTATGCAAGATTAGGCATCTGCCTAGGGTGACAGCTTCTGAGGGATAGCAAAGAACAGCCGCAGTCAAAGCAAAACAATGGATCCTGACAGCCCCACAAACTCAGACCCATCAGACACACATACAAACAAAGCAAAGCAAAGTTGAATAAAATATGATGTCCAATGATGCATTTTTGCAGGATTGTTGCTAGAGGGATGGTATTGGGAGGATCGGGGGGGGGGGGGAGGGAAGGAAGGAGGAACATTCAATACCCTTGCAATGGCCCCACCTCATAAGAGTTTTATTATAGGTGCACAACTTTAAAGACTTTTGGTACAATACAGTACCGGGGCAAGGGAAGTACTTGGGGAAAAGCAACTATAAAAATTTACTTGTTAATTGTCTACAGTGACAGTTGTGAAATTAGGATCTTTGTGACCATTGTGATTCCTTGTTTTGTCCTGTGACATGTGGATTCCCCACTAAAGTCTCCCTCACATTTGCAAACTCTTAAATGACCATACGTACAACCTCCTGATAGCTGTGGTGTTCTGCCATTCCTTTATAGCAGCCAAGACTGAAGGGGTAAATCTGGCCTCGTCAACTAGCCACTTTGACCCAGTGAAAAGCGGGATATAAATACAGTTAAACAAACTCAAAAAGGTAGCTTTTTCCTGCCTTCAGTCTTGTAGCCATTTCTGAAGAAGGAATGTAGGAAACCTTAAATGCTCATGTATACTGGAGCAATATCAAAATATAAATCAAATCTATATTTAAGCAATGCTCAAAAATTGTATGCTAGGTAAAAACCAAATACCCATAACATTTTGGGGGATATTTTAGAAGCCTTCTTCACAATTTACACGTGTATAATCAAGCATATCCATGTATAAATGGTCATTTCAGCAAAGGTCTAATTTACATGTGGCTGTCCTTAGTATGTGGATGTTTTGAGGTTGCCTGTTGGGGGCCTGGGCTGGGCAGGACCTAAATCTATACACGTATTGCCCTTTTAATATAGGGAATGCACATGTAAGGCCAAAATTCTCCATGTCTGAATTCACAGGCAGTGGAATGGGGTAGGCCACAGAAGCAATGGCACCACCAATATTTTGTCCAACAAAGCATCAAGGGGCAGTATAGAAGAAAATCATAAATAAATAAAATCAACAGCTTGGTTGTGGGATTGGAAATTTGTTTGGCCCCTCCAGCCAAAACGATATTCCACTGCCCCTGTCGGGATTTATACATACTCCAGGACAAGTCTAGGGTTTTAAAAAGTATACATTTCAGCCAACCCTTTACAGGAGGGGTTAAGGGATTATCCTCCTTAACCCCCTAGTTTATTTCCCCCTCTAAATTGAAATGAGTTCAAGCTAGCATCCTCTGTAGCTAACTAGCAGCAGCTACATGTCTAAAGGATCCTTTTAGTAAATCTCACTGATGTTCTGCACTTAACATGCATTTTTAAGTGCAGAGCCTCCGTGTTAACCGTCAGGAGCATGACAGCATGTTTGCAGCAGTTAACACACAAAAGCGTACATTAACGTGTAGTGGTGCTAATAGCCCCATAGATAGTGATCGCACACTAATGAGCTCTCTGCACCCACATTCCACCCCCATCCCGCGCACTCTCCACACAAGTGTGTGATTGCCAGTTAACATGTGATCTAGTGGCTGATAGGTAGCATGCCCATGCGTTAATGTTCACCGCAACCAGTTACCGCATGCTAAAATGCACATTAACTTGTAGTAGTGTGGTAAAAGGGTTCTCAAGTTTGCAAAATGGCTTGCATGCATGCGCACATGCTGACATTTATACATGCAAGACCTGAAATGTCAGATGGCAGGTTTCCTCTGTTGATCTTTCTCAGGTGTAAATTTGGAACATGGCATCTCCCGCTGTATGTAGATGTCAGTCCCCGTGCATTCCTGCCCTTCTTCTATGTACTGTAGAAACAGAGCCGTTTCTAAAATACAGTCAGAACTGAGTATGTCCCAACCTCAGTGTCTCAATTCCACTTTCCACATACTATTTAAATATGATGGCCCCCAAAAGTTACTAATCATAATTCTCTGAGGAAAAATAGTGTCTCTTTCTTTCAGCTTTCATATGTAGATAAAATCCATTGCAATGACATAGTTCCAATATTTATATATACACAGTTGGACTTGTAAAAGTTGCAAACCTAAAAAGTTATAAAAGTTATAAGAAATATTTGAAACTCTCCCTCTTTAATGTAATATATACAGAGAAAGTTCATTGTGCAAATTTCAAAAACTTTGATGTAAAGAGTACAAAAAAATATTAGGAATACAAATACTGCCCCAAAATCCACTATTGAGAATGTTCTTGGCGTAAGACCAGGGTTTAATTTATGATGGAACAAAAGAGCTTTATACAAAAAGCAGAGCAAGAGTTCTAACATTTACTTCCACACATAAGCCTTTGGTCCAGCTTGTGATCGTTATATCCTTACAGCCACCTGGAACAGCTCAGCAAAGGCTGGCAGCAGTAAAGTCTGAGGCCTGTAGGGCTCCCAGGAACAGATACAGTGCTGGTGTCTTGATCTAATGGGTGTGGCTGTGTTCAGGTCACATGTCCAGAGCAGCCTAGAAGCCACTGGCAGTGACGCATCAGCTGAAAGGGCCTCTCTCAAATGCTGCTGCCATTCGACTGTGCTGGGGGCAGGGCCAGAGCAAGGACTGGAGGCGACTTGGTGGGCCCTCCATCCTGCCAACACCCCCCCCCCCATGATCCCCCTGCCATCCCCATTGCCACCACTACCGCCCCGCTCTGATGCCTGCAGCAGCAATGGACCCCAAACTGCGATGCAGCGCTTACCTGCACTTCACAGCGCCAAAGGGGGCGGAAGCAGAAGCTAGCAAAAGAAATTGCGATGCAGCACCGGCATGTGCAGGTAAGCGCTGCATCACGGTTCAGGGTTCATTACCGCCACTGCAGGCCCTGGAGGGAAGGTGCTCTAGGTGATTGCCTAGTTTGCCTAAAGGTAGCACCGGCTCTGATTGGAGGCAGGACATGTTGAGGCCTCATATCCAGAGTAATGTGGAGCCTGGGCTAGTACATCTGTAGTGTGCTGTAGAAGTAAGAATCAGGCAATAACCATCCAAGGATAGGACTCCCTACCCGCCCCCCCCCCCCACCAAATTAAATATATGTAGATAACAACCCCTTCATAATTCAGTACAGTTTCATTTCTTTTTCGTCTATAAATTAAGTCCTGGATAGAACACATTCAACAGCTCCAGGTGGTAAGTCTAACATGGGCCACATTTTGACTGAAGTCTATGTCAGGTACTGTTGTCTAAAGTTTAAAGGTTTCTGTCAGCATCCATTTATTTTCTCATAGCATCTGAAGCCTTACCAGCTCTTATCTGCCAGGTTTATCCCCAACCAAGGGTGTTAAGTTACATAGAAACTGGTCCCTTTTCCTTTAGAGATCTTCTGTGTTGGTCCCATGCTTTCTTGAATTCAGATACTGTCCTGGTCTGTACCATGCATCTGCCACGTTTTCCATAAATAAATATTTCCGCATATTACTCCTGAGTCTATCCCCTTTCACCTTCATCCTATGCCTTCTCATTGCAGAGTTTTCGTTCAATTGAAAGAGGCTCTCCTCCTGTGCATTTATGCCACAGAGGTATTTAAACGTCACTATCATATTTATTTATTTAATCGGTTTTATATACCACCTTATCCTTCAATCAAGGTGGTCAACAAGACAACAAAGGGTTTACATTGAGGGAAGGGAAGACAAAGTTAATACATTACAGTAAATTACATCATATCTCTTCTATCCCGCCTTTCCTCTAAAGTATACATATTGAGATCTTTACGCTTGTGCCCATATGGTTTATAATGAAGACACTGACCATTTTTGTAGACACCCTCTGCACCAACTCCATTCTGTTTATATCTTTTTGAAGGTGTGATCTCCAGAGCTGCACACAATACTCCAAATAAGGACTTACCAAAGACTTATACAGAGGCACTATCACCTCCTTTTTTCTGGTGGTCATTCTTCTCCCTATGCACCCAAGCATCTGTCTGACTTTCACTGTCGCCTTTTCTACCTGTTTAGCCACTAAGATCATCAGAAACAATCATGCTCAGGTCCCGCTTTTCTCTGGTGGACAGAAGGTACTTCTCCTCTTATACTGTACTGCTCCCTTTGAGTTTTGCAGCATAGATGCATGACCCTGCATTTTTCAGCATTAAATCTCAGCTGCTAAATTCTCGACCATTCTTCAAGCTTAGCTAGATCCCTCCTCATGTTATCTACTCCTTCCTGGGTGTCTACTCTATTGCAGACTTTGGTATCATCCGCAAAGAGACAAACCCAGGACTGTACCGATGGTGAAATGTGCCCTGTGCGACTTGCACATCGGGTGCACTCCACTCCCCCCCCATCTAGCCACTTTATGGGGGCAGGAGAGAAGAGGTGTGCCTGATGTGCAAGTCGCTGGCATGCTAAGCAGGTCTGGTTCCTCCCGGAGGGACCAGACCTGCTTAGCATGCCATGAGAAGGCTTAAGGGGTGCATTTCAGCTGTCTGCTGTTGCCTGCTGCCGCAGAGAGAAGAAAAAAAGTGGCGGCGGCAGGCAACAGCAGACAGCTGAAATGCAACCCTTTAGCCTTTGTGCCCTGTGCAGCCGCACCGCTCGCACAGGGCTACAGTAGGTACGGTCCTGGACAAACCTTACCCAACAGCCCTTCCGCTATATCATTAACAAAAATGTTAAGAATCGGACCAAGGACAGATCCTTGTGGCACTCCACTGATAACATCCTTTTCCTCAGAGTGAGCTCCATTTACCTGTACCCTTTGTCACCTCCCACTCAACCAATTTCTAACCCAGTCAGTCACTTTAGGATCCATCCCTAGGGTGCTCAATTTATTTATAAGTTGCCTGTGTGGAATGGTGTCAAAAGACTTTCATGAAATCTAAGTACATTATATCTAGGGCTCTCCCTTGGTCCAACTCTCCGGTTACCCAGTCAAAAGAAATTAATCAGATTTGTCTGACAAGACCTGCCTCTAGTAAACCCATGGAAGCATTGAAAAGGTCAGACAGTACAGCTGCTAGAACCTCCCCAAATTCCTTCAATACTTTCGGATGTATCCCATCTGGCCCCATCGCTTTGTCTACTTTTAGTTTAACTAGTTCCTCACGAACACAGTCTTCTGTTCCTAATTGTGGGTGTTTTCTGAGGTCCTGTTCTGAGCCCTTCATCTGTGTACACAGAACAAAAATATTTGTTAAAAAATTCCACTTTATCCTCATCAGCTTCTACATATTCCTCTCTTTCACCTTTGAGTCTGACAATACCACATTTGCATTTCCTCCTCTCACTAACATATCTGAAAAATGTCTTGGCCCCACATTTCATTGCATTGGCTATTTCTTCTTCTCTTTATATCTTTGCTTTCCTGACTACCTTCCTAGCTTCTCTTTCCAAATATTGATGCTTGTCGTCCTCTCTGTGATTTCTTGTATTTTATGAAGGCCACCCACTTTTTCTTTACCTTTTCAGCTACTTCTTTTGAAAACCATAATGGCCTCCTTTTCCTTTTACGTTTATTTACCTAACAAAAAGGTTTGTTGCCCTTAAAATATCCTCTTTCAGTTTTGTCCATTGCTTTTCTACATCCCCCAGCTGTTCTGGTCCCGCTAACGACTCCTTGAACTGTCCCATCTTGGCAAAATTAGTTTTTCTAAAGTCTAGGACTCTCGCTTCTGAATGGATTTTATCAGCCCTAGTCCTAATACTGAACCACAGCATCTGGTGATCACTGGATACAAGATGGTCTCCCACTATAACATCAGAAACACTTTCCCCATTGGTAAGCACCAGGTCCAGTATGGCCCCTTCATGTGTGAATTCTGTTACCAGTTGCTGGAATAGTTCCCCCTGTAGAGAATCCAGGATCTCCTAGATGATACCACAGCAACGATGTGCCAATCAACATCCGGCATATTGAAATCACCTATAGCTATCAGTAACACTTCTCCTTTCATGGCAATACTGTGTATGTCTTCTATTAAATCTCTGTCTACTTCCTCTCCCTGTGAAGGAGATCTGTATTTCACACCCAGGGCTATACCGAGCCATATTTGTGCCCTGTGTGACTTGCAAATCTGGTGCGCACATCCCCCCTGTCATCATCTCACAACCTTCATGTCCAGCTGGCTGCCCGCCCGTGCCCTGCTGCCGCCACATTTTGTCTTCTCAGAGTTGGTAGCAGTGAAACAGACTTGACTTCCAGTTTAAAAAAAAACCAAGCAAAAACCCCCCCACAAAAACACAACATGCAGGTCTTGTATGCAGTTCTGGTCCCTCCCTCCCTCCTCTGATATAAGTCGCGTCAGAGGAGGGAGGGACCAGACCAGCCATTCAAACATGGGTCTTTGCAACTCTGCGCTTGAATGGCTGGCCTTGTCCCTCCCTTCTCTGATGCAACCTACATCAAAGAAGGAAAGGAGGGACCAGAACTGCATACAAGCGTGGAGTTGAAGGACCCGTGTGGGGATTTTGTGTTTTAAATTGGAAGTCAGGCCAGTTTTGCTGCTGCCGATGCCACCGACACTGAGAAAAAAAGTGACAGCAACAGCAGGCAGCGTAGGGGAGCCGAGGCCAGCAGCCCAAAATGCACCCTTAAGCCTTTGCGCCCTGTGTTGCTGCATTGCTCACACAGGGCTAGGTACAGCACTGATCACACCAATGCAAATGATTTCCCGTTCCCTCTTTCTAGTTTAACCCACAGTGCCTCCTTGCTCCCTTTTAAGCCCTGTAGTTCTATAGCTTTAATATTTATTTTTTTACATATAGTGCCATTCCCCCCCCCCTTTTTCCTACCCTATCCTTCCTGAATAAAGTATAGCCCAGCATAATTACATCTCAGTCATGGTTGTCCGTGAACCATGTCTTCGTAACTGGCACTAAATCCAAGTCAACCTCTTCCATTAAAGCCCTAACATCTATGATCTTATTTCTCATACTATAGGCCATTCTAGAGATATTTAATGTTTTACTTACTGATGGCTTTTACTTACCTAGGGGCTTTCTTCACCCATCCTCAATAAATCTAGTTTAAAGCCCTCTTCAGTAGGTTAGCCAGTCTCCTTGCTGTTCTCCCTCTGAATCATCTCTCTCCCCTTCAATTTGTTCAACATTCTGCTGTGCAGCTAATCTTCCGCCAGCCTCGTCATGCTCATTTTACCCCTCTTCTCACGTCACTTCATTGGCTCCCTATCCCATTTCCGTATCCAGTTAAAGCTTCTCCTGCTGACCTTTAAGTGCATTCACCCTGCAGCTCCTCACTACCTCTCTTATCTCTCCCTACAGCCCTCCTTGGGAACTCCATTCTTCTGGCAAATCGCTTCTATCTCTGCCTTTCTCTTCTATTGCTAAATCCAGACTACAGCTACTGTGTTGTCTAACTTGATTAGATTGTAAGCTCTGATGAGCAGGGACCGTCTTTTACATGTGTCTGTGCAGCGCTGTGTATGTTTTGTAGCGCTATACAAATGGTCATTAGTAGATTTACCCTCTGAATAGACCCTTCCCCACACTTCCTACAGGGTTCTTCTTTTAATCCATATTAATCGTCTTTTCCTCCCTTCTGCTATTCAAGCCAGATATGAATCCACTGGACGCTCTGATTTCTATTTTCTTGTGCCATGCCTATGGAACGACCCTCCCCTAGCTCTCTGCCTGGAACCCGCTGATTTTAGGTTCAAACTCTTACTCAAAATTCACTTATTCTAGACAGCCTTTCACCCTCTCTCTTAACCCTCATGATTGTCTTCTATCTTACTACACTTCACCAGATCCCTGTTCCTTCTTTGTGCTGCTCCCTTCCCGAGCTTTCTCTGGATCCATTGTTCCATTTTTTCGCTGTCTAGAGTTTACTTTTTCTTTCCTATCATTAATGGAATTCCTTTCTATTTTAATCGATTTTATTGTAAGCTGCTTTGCTGTTTATGAGAAGTTGTATATCAAATATTTTGTAAACCAAGTTAAACTGAATGGCGTGGAGCAGCAGCCTAATGGTTATAGCACTGGCTTGGGAACAAAAATCAGGGTTTGATTCCACTAGCACTCCTTGTGGCCTTGGGCAAGTCCCGTAACCCTCCATTGCCTTAGAAGAATCCAAATTATCAATGTTCCTGTTTAATGTGCATTACCAACTTTAAGTTACAATGTAAACTGCTTTGATTAAAAATGATAAAGTGGTATAAAAACGTGTTCAATAAAAATATAAGAGCGATGCCAGAACAGCTTCCCTGCAGAGAGAGCGAGGAGGTAAGCTCCTCCAATCAGCCTACCAGTGCTTCCGGAGACCTTTAAATTTAAACCCCTGCAAGCAAGCCCACTGCCGGAAAAGCTTCTCTGCCGCGACAGAGAGAACAAGGAAGTAAGTTCCTCTCTGCTCCCCAGCGCTCCCGGTGACCTTTAAATTTAAATCCCTGCAGGCACGAGGCCCTTAGGCATGGACATGCCTGTGGGTGTTTAAATTTAAAGATCTCTGGGAGTGCTGGTAATCTGATCGGGGGAGCGAGGAGGAGCTTACCTCTTCCCTATTACAACTCCAAGGCCTGCCCAAGGTTCAGCCCTATCCTTCCTGCTGTTTAGCATATTCATTCTAACCTCTATGCAATATTATACAAAAATATATGATCCAATACTACTTCTATGCAGACGACATCTAATATACACAACATTCTCCACAAATAATCCAGACTACACAATAGGAAAATGTTTCCAGGATATATTACAGTGGCTCACCCATCATAACCTACATACCAACTATAATAAAACAGAAGCTCTGCCCATTACAAGAAACGAATCAATCATTCTCCTCATCACCAACTCTAACCCTAGCAGGAGCAACAATTCAAGTAAAAAATCTAGTAAAATATGTGGGAATCGTGCTCAATTTCCACACCCACATAAAAAAATATCGTCAAAGCAGTCTACATAAAACAAAGACCCTGCATAATCTCGGGCCACTACTTGAACTCTCAGACTTCAGAGGCGTATGCCAAGTCCTCATCACCCCGATCATGGACTAATGTAATGTTATATATCAAGGGCTCCCAAAGGCAACCCTACATTGCAAACAGCACAGACCACAGCAGCCAGAATTAGAAAAAGGTACCCCCAGAAGAAATCACATTATTCTAACATTACAACAGCTCCACTGGCTTCCAATATATATATATGAGAGTAAGATGTAAAGCACTACTAACCGCCTTCAAGATAATCCATAATTCATCAGCACTTAGTAATCAATCCCTCATTCAGAAAGGTCGCAGCTCCAAGACGAGAAGAACAGCATTGCAAATGCATAACCAAATGCAGCCAATCCACATCCTTGTGAGCCTTCTCCATCTTTGCACCTAACCTATGGAACTCTCACCCCTGGAACTGACTCTCTCATAGAATTCAAAGGAAAGCTCAAAACACCTCTTTAAAGACCACTCTGGCACTGTCAACTAACTGCAGCAATGCTACGATCCTCAGCCCATTTCCCCCAAACAGCTTGATCTTACACATATGAACAGAAGATGACAATACGCCCCCCACCCTTCCCACCACTTTCATAACTAGCCTAAATAGTCTTCTTCCAATATCCCATGATTGTATATGATTATACCGAATGTTCCTCATTTCAATCCCCCTCCTTAATTACACTACATGTTAATACTATTGTATTCACGTTATATTGTTAAACGTCATGTTCTATGTAAGAGTTAATGTTTTTTGTTTCATATAAACCGCTTCAAGTGGCAGATGAAGCGGTATAGAAGAACTGCTAAATAAACAAACTAAACTAAACCTCTGAGGGGAGCAGTTCCTGAGATAATCATTATAGTAGTGCACACAGTCCCCTAAACTAGAAACCAATTAAACTGAATATACAAATGCAAACGGCAGCGTAACTCAAGATTTAAGAAAATACACTCATTTCAAGGGGATCATTTCCTAAGGAGGCGCCTGCTTGTAGGTACTACGGATACATGGAAATCTCAATATTTTAGTCATTTACAAGCATAAGTGGCTACATATGCATGTTGTAAACCACCTTTTGTAAAATAGCAACCAGTCTAAAAGAACGCATGTGGCTTGCATGGCATGCACGATCATTGTGGGGGTGGACATGGGCAGAGTTTGGGTGGAGTATGGGCCGTGCAAGCGAGTATGCACATCAACTGTAGAATAGGATCATTTCCAGGTGGACTTGTAGAAAGTAAGCATGGACATCTGCACCAGCTCTAGGGATTGCGCCTTAGTTTAAAGGCGCACTCTCTGCCACTTACGTTAGTATTTTAGAACGTCATGTAGGCATGTACTTGACTTTATAGAATAGGCATCAAATAAGAATGTGAAAAAGTGTGTTAAGTGGGCGTGACGTTATAAAGTTACCCTCCACGTGCATAAACAGAGAAATTTTGCATGACGGCAAGAACATGAGAAAATTATCGGGTCAGTATTCAGCAGCACCTGCCATACAGATACGTGCTACTGACTGGGATATTCAGCTACACTATCTGAATAGTACCCCGGTGGTCCAAGAGAAGAGCAGTGAATTATCCAGCTAGCAACGATTTTCAGCCCTGCCATATGGATAGCTATCTGCATAGCTTAGGATGGAAAAAAGCCGCCCTAATTGCTAGCCACATAGCCTGTGCATATTGGGATGCTGAAAATCACTACTATAAATAGAGGCGTCAATTTTCAAAAGCCCTTATCTGGATGGCTACCGAGATTATCCAGATAAGGGCACAGAGATATTCAGCAACATGATTTAAATAGTGCTGCTGAATGTCTTGCAACTGGACATTGTACAAAAAGCCCTAAAAAGGGACTATTGAGGCAAACATAGTTGGAGACCCTGCCCTCTTCTTCCTCTGCCTAGGTCCTGGGATTTGGCCCTCTGTGCCCCGCACCTGTCCTGCTGTTGGTTTGAAAAAACATTTTATCCCCTTCCACTTGTAATTGGCCAAGCCTCTTTTTGTGTTCCAGATGGCTCTCAAAGTCAGGTGGGAAAGGGCAGAATGGAATCCCAAGAGATAATAACTAACTTAAGCAGCCTTTTATAGTAGATCTGTACATGTTCAGGGGCCTCACCTCAACAATGTCCTAGCTACACCCATTTAGCAGACAACTGCACAGAGGACAAGGTAGGAGGATACTTCATAGAAGATTTTAAATATATAGCATCAAATCACCACACATTAGTACCTAAGTGAAATGAGCGTGTGGTGATTCTGTTTTACTTTGAAAGCTACTTCTTAGATAAGTTTTGGTCCAATAAAAAGGTATCACAGTCTGATTATTAATGTATTGGTTAGAACAGATAGAATGAAGGAGGGACTAATAAAATTAGGAATAAAACCCTGGGTTGTGGTGAATAAAGGTTTGTGGTACCATAATCAAACTGAGCTAGAAGCCCAAAGGATCTAGAGCCAGGCCAGTCAGGTTTTCAGGATGTCCACAATGAATATGCATGAGATAGATCTACATGCACTGCTTCTCTTGTACGCAGATCTACATCATGCATATTCATTGTGGATATCCCAAAATTCTGACTGGTCTGGGGGTCCCAGACGATTGGGTTGAGAACCACTGATCTAGAGGAAACTGCCAGGTCATACTGACTTCTTTTATTTACTAGTTCCTGATTAGAAAGAGCAGAGGTGAGTCTCACTAGAAAAGAGAAACTCAAAATACCAGAGAAAGCCATGGCAATATTACAAATGTGGTGTCTTGATGGTTGCAAGACTTATGCTTGCCTTTAAAATGCCCCAAGACATGTTGTTGTTGTCATTAAGTGCCTTCGAGTCGGTGTTGACTCATGGTGACCCTCTGGGAAGTTTGTTGGAAGGAGCATGTCATTGATAATGAAAAAACACCCAGTACACCATTTGTTGTCATTTCAAAAGGACAAAGGAGGAAGTCAGTCCTCTGAAACAGACTAATGACCCCCAGACTAAGGAGAGGACTCAGCTGGCCCCAGACTGGACTGGTATGGTGCAATAGCTTGATGAACCCACACAGAGATGGGTCAGGCTGTGAGTTAAGCAAAACCTGGAGGAGAGCTGAGGAAATATGAAATATCAGAAAATGTTATCAAGTGGGCATAAAGCAAATCCTGTACATGTTAAATCTGAAGTATCCTATTTCCTAAAGGTTTTGAGGAGTCTCTTGTTAAAACTATCATGAAAACACGTTGTTGGGTCACATGAATTGCAGTAAAACTGATGAAATCCTTTTTGTGGGTATTGGGGAGGAAGGGACCCTGGCGGCTTTTATTCTTTCAATTGTTGTTGGAAACAATTATATAAAAGGGGTTGAGAAATGTCTATGTAGAGGCAAAATAACTCCGAAAATTAAATGGAATGGGCTGAAACTTGGTATAGGGGGAAAACTGTCATTAAGTTCAAAAATGGGTCAGATCAGACCACAAGGTTCTAGAGAAATAACCCTTGCCCCCCCCCCCCCCAAAAAAAAGACTCTGTGCATTTCTATAGGAGGATTTCCATCTTCTGAAGCACAGACACTTATATACAGTGAAACACAGCAGCTAGAAAATTGCACCTTTCAAAGCTCTCTCTCTCCTGTTCTCACATCTCCTCCAACCCCAAACCGTCTCCACCCCAGAAAATACGATGTAATTGCCACAACCCACAAAAATATGCCCCACAACTGCACCATGACCCCACAAATAGACCCTAACCCCTGCAAACTGCCCTACCCCCAAAACCTATCCCCCCAAACAGTCCCACCAGCCTGCAAACTGCCCCATCATCAAAAGCTACCCCTTGCAACCGCCCCACCAGCTTACAAACTGCCCAGTCCCCCAAAACTGCTCCATGTAACTGCAAAACCCTAAAATATATATCTGTGGCTGAAGCCAGCATGAGGCAATGACACAAGGCTCCACAACCACTGGAGGTTTAAAGAAGATACATTTATTTTGGGGATAAACAACCAAGCAAACTGCCCTGACCCTTCTTGGGTCTGCAGTACACTTAGAGCTAAAAAACACATTGTTGTTCCAGGCTTTTCCCCAGCTGTAACAGTTCCTTAACTAATCTCTGCAGGACTGATCTGCTGGGTGAAAGAACGCTGTTCCAGCACCAACAGTACTTCTGAAGTAATAAAACAAAATCGCTTCTTCTAAGGTTCCTTCACTCTGGGCAGCACAACTCAGTAATACCTTGGCAGCAGGGTAACAACCATAAAGAAAGGAAACAGCAGCTCTCTGTGGCACAAGAGTCCTCCAGCCGGGTAGAAATCTAACAGCCAGGCTGAGTGCACAGTAACTAATTTAAACAGTCCTACCTTCTCATCAGTTTCCGTTTCAAAGGTAAGTGGTCTCTACATATGCCATAAAACCTCCAGGCTCCTCTCTCCCTCAGGTCTCCTGCTTCCTAGTTTAAACCCTGGGACCTGGTCACACCCTCCCCAGGCATTCTCCAGTCTATTTTCTTAAAGGGACAAAGGTCTAGGCTCTTCCAAGAGAAATGCCTCACTTGTTCTGACCTTGACTGGGGAGAGTCCCTTTGGGGGATAAGAAATTTCCTATACACTCCATCACATTAACCCCCCCCCCCCCCCAGCTCAACACTAGGCGATTGAGCATCGGCATCCTCAGCCCTCTATGCAGGATAAGAAGTCGGCATTTTTATGTGCCTCAATATCCCAGTATCAGACCTCATAAAGAAAGGGTTGGAGGCTGAGGAACCAGCACATGATCTATCCATTGGTCTCCTTATTCTGTGTCAACTACTTGAGTGGTTGATGATCCGTAACCAACGTAAAAGGGCAGCCAAGCAGGTAATACTGGAAAGTCTCTAGAGCCCACTTGACTACCAGGGCCTCCTTCTTGATGGTGGCATAATGCTGTTCCCAAGGAAGCAAATTTTGGCTAATAAAAGCCACAGAATGCTTTTCTCCTTCTATTTCCTGGGATAAGACAGCCCCAAGACCAACAGCCAAAGAATCCGTCTGTACGATGAATGGCTGTGTGAAGTCCAGACTGACCAGGGCTGGTGCAAAACAGACTATCTTCAATTTCCAAAAGGCCTCCTCCGTTTCTGCTGTCCAGATGATCTTGTCCAGGGCTTTCTTCTGGAGGAGCCGGGTAAAGTGTGCAGCTATTTCTGCCAGTTTCGGAATGAATCAGCCATAACAGCCAATCATTCCAAAAAGATCCATACATGTTTCTTAGTACCTGAAAAATAGCCTCTATCTTCTTAAGTTGAGGCCACACTTGACCATTCCCCACTGAATATCACAGGTATTGGGCCTCCCAGGAAACATTGCTTTTGGTTGGCTATTAGACCGGCCTTCCTCAAACTTGTTAGCATGACCTGTAATTGCAATAGATGGGTTTTCCAGTCATGACTATAGATCACATTATCATCTAGGTAGGCTGCTGCATATCCCCCATGGGGTCTCAACAGGTGGTCAACCAGATGCTGAAACATAGAGGGAGTCCCATGCAGTCCAAAAGGCAGCACCATTAAGTGGAATAGCCTTGGGGTGTAGAGAATGCAGTCTTCTGTCTGGCTACAGGAGTTAGAGGGATCTGCCAATACCCCTTCGTCAGGCCCATTGTTGAAATGAACTGGGCTTCCCCTATGCATTCAATAAGTTCATCCACTCTGGGCATGGAGTAAGCATCCCACTTAGAAACTGCATTCACCTTCCTGAAGTCATTGCAAAACTGGAGGCTCCCATCTGGCTTAGGTACCAGTATAATGGGGGACGACCAGTTGTTTTGGGACTCTTCTATTACGCCCAACTTAAACATGTCCTCTACTTCCTTCGCCATGGTCCATGTCCGTGCTTCTGAGATTCGGTAGGGCAATTGGTGATTCATCACCCCAGGGTCTGTAACAATGTTATGGTAGGTAAGAAGGGTATGTCCTGGAACATTGGAGAACACACCCCTATTCTGCTGAACCAGATGAGTTAGATCCATTTTCTGGGCACTCGATAAATATTCCCCAAATGGAATCTGGTCTGGTTCTGAAGGCGGCGGTACCTCAGGTCAAAATTCTCCTCCTTAGACCACCACGGCCAAGACAGGAGTCCACTTCTTCAGCAAGTTTACATGGGTAGATTCCGATTTTCTTCCTCTTATCTAGTTGCACAGTTTTGTAGTTAACAGGTCCCATGGACACTACAACCGAATAGCGGCCCTGCCATTTACAAAAGAGCTCACTCTGAGGTTGGGAGCAAAACTAGGACCCCAACCCTGGGTTGAAAAGTCTGTTTCACAGCCTGCCGATTATAGGCATGGGCCTGGGCCTCCTGAGCTTTCTCCAGGAACTGTCTCACTGTTTCCTCAGATTTCCTTAAGAACTCCTGCATCTGAAATACATAGTGTACCACATTATTATTATTTATTTATTTATTTATTTAACAGCTCTTATATACCGCACTTTTGATATCAGCGCAGTTTACATTTTAACAATTTTGTACTTAAGCATAGAACAAATGTTAAGTTTACAAGGAACAGGGAATAAAAACATGGATAACAGGGATTAACAATTAACAGAAATTCTCAACTATTTACAATAGATTCTTAAATGGCTGGGACTGGGTTCCTCTTCCCAGGTTTCTCTAAGTATCTTCAATATTCCCCGGGGTTGTCACCCAAACAGCAACTCGAAAGGAGAGAAGCTGGTCAAACTTTGGGGTACTTCTCTAACAGTGAACAAAAGATAGGGGAGCGAAAGGTCCCAGTCCTTCCCCTCTGCGTTCACAAAAGTTTTTAACATCTGTCAGTTTGTGGGTGATACACAGACATCCGCAAGGTCTTGATCTTCAACAAGGAGCATACCTGCTTCAGTAAACAGGAGACAAACTGAGTCCCCCGGTCCATAAGAATTTCAGCAGATATCCCCAACTGGGAGAAGATTTCCCATAGTATGTTGGCCAGTGTTGTAGTCTTCGTATTCCACAAGGGTATTGCTTCCAGAAAACGTGTGGCATAGTCCATTACCACCAGGATATATTTGTTGCCATGGGGGGGGGGGGTGCAACAATGGTCCCACCAAATCCATCGCAACCCTTTCAAATTTTCAAATGGGGTCTCAATAATGGGCATCGACACTAGAGGGGTAGGTCCAACCTTTGCCAGTCTATGCAGCTGGGGCAGGATTGATAAAAGAGCTGTACATGTTTATGGAGCCCCAGCCAGTAAAACTGGGCTAAAATGCGCTCTTGGGTTTTCTCTAGCCCCAGGTATCCAATTCCATTACCTGCCGTTGGTATGGCTGGGAGACTACCAACTGCTCTGTCTCTTCTCCCTCTAACGCTGCCCTGGCAACCCTATACAATAAGTCTTGTCTCATCAAAAAAAATAGGGAAAGCACCTCCAGGAAGGGTCCAAGTTACCTATCAGGGCCCTTTTACCTCTTGAACCTGGTCCCAGACACTCCTAAGGGTGTTGTCTTCCCTTTGGGTCCTTTTAAACTGGCCTGGACTTTCTACTCCACCCCACTCGAGTGGCCCGGATCCTGGCTTTCCCAGTTGGGTTCTCTCAAAAATCATCTGCGGGTCCTTCAGGGTACTCCTCCACCTCAGAACCCTCTCTATAGCTGCCCCCAGGTTCGGGTTATGACAAGACTTCTCCAACCAGTGTTGGCTGTGGGACTTGGGAGTTTTGGGGATCTTCACAAACAAGATCCCAAAATGAAAGAGCTCTGGAAAATCATCCGCAGTCCCTTCTTCTGGGTTCTTTTCCTCCAGTTCCAGATGTCTTTGAAATTTGAGAAATCTCAGCCTATAGTCACTGGATAAGTCAGCCAGTTTAAGACCATCTCCTCGAGAGTCTCCGATCCTATAGGGGTTTTCAATTCAACTTCCGCCGTCAGATATGTCCGTTGGTCTCCATGGACACAAAATAAGGTCACAAGTCTCTCGTAGTTGATCTGATACCTTGTCCTGATGTCTCACCTGATGCGAGTCCTCACACTTCCCAGGTCCACCAGAGCTTGCCGACACATGCCCTCCATCTCTATGGGTAGCACAAACATACCCCCCCCCCCCCACAACACTGCACTCATGGGAGTCATGAAGTTTATGTCCATTGGTTCTCCCATCACCATGGGTCACTCATGAGCATACTGGCCCCTGCCTCCACACTTGAAGCAGGTCAAATAGCCAGCCCTGGATCCTCGGAGGGTTGGTGACCATGGAGGCCTTGGCGAGGGGGATCTCAGAAGCTCAGGTTTTCCTCTGGCCCCCTTGGCCTATGGATGGCTTTGTTTTCTTCGCCTTGGGTGCTTCGGCCTCAGGCTGAGCTTCATAAAATCCTTCCGCTATTACCACAGCGCTTTCCAGGGTCAACTTAGAGAACTGGCACACCCACTGTCTCTTGGGAGTGGTCAAGCCCTCTAGTAACTGCTCCAACAGAACAACCTTGGCCACCTCCACTCTAGTCTTCTCCTCTGGTTGCAACCACTTCCAAGCAATCTATAAAAGAAATTCCGTGGATTTTCTCTAGGCACCAGGACCCCCTTTCAGAAAATGTTGTCAGCAGGCCTCCAGTGTACACCTGGCTCGCTTCAAGATGACGGTCTTTACTGCTGCATAGGCAGCTCTTCCATCAGGATTCTCATATCCAACTCATCACTAAGACCTGTCGCTTCTTTCTCTTCAACATTGGCAAAATCCATCCCTTTCTCTCTGAGCTCACTACTAAAACCCTCATCCATTCCCTAATCACCTCCCGCCTTGATTATTGTAACCTCCTTCTTGCTGGTCTCCCTCAGTCTCATCTCTTCCCTCTTCAGTCTATTCAGCACTCCGCTGCCCGTTTGATTTTCCTTCAGCCTTGTTTTGCCCACATCACTCCTCTCCTCAGATCTCTTCACTGGCTTCCTATCCGTTTCCATATTCACTTTAAGCTTCTCCTTATGACCAATAAGTGCATTCACTCTGTGGCTCCTCAGTACCTATTTCCCTCCTCGTGTACTCCGTTGTTCTTCCCAGTTGCTTCTTGCTATGCCCTTCTCCTCTATTGCCAACTCCAGATTCCGCTGTTTTCACCTTGCTGCTCCTTACGCTTGGAATAAACTTCCTTTGTCTATATGTCAGGCATCTTCTTTGCCCCTCTTCAAACTCAAGTTAAAAGCTCATCTTTTCGCCTCTGCCTTTGGCTCTTGATTTTGCTGTTCTCTTTCCTTCCCCTCTTTTATTTCACCTTTCTTTCTTCCTCTTACACTTGTTCTTACCTCTTTCCTTTGTCCTGTCTCTCCTGCTCTTGTCTCTTTGCCCTTGTTCTTATCTTTTTTCTACTCCTTTTCTTGCTTTGTCTTTTTAGATTGTAAGCTCTTTTGAGCAGGGACTGTCTTTTTGTGTTTTCATTGTACAATGCTGCGTGCGCCTGGTAGCGCTTTATAAATGCTTAGTAGTAGTTGCAGTAGTAGTAGTAGGATTAGCCTCTTGAAAGGCGGCTTGACTCTTTCCAGTCAGCAAGTTTCCCAGGTACAAAGTCCACATCATCTCCAGCCACCTAGCCAGTTGGGCTGTCTGCTCGAAATTTATAAGGAAGTGGTTGGGGTCCTCGCCCTCCACCATTTAGGTAGGGATGGTACCAGGAGGTATGGCTGTCATCCCTGAAGTGCCTGGGAGACTTGAGACAGAGCACCCTGCTGCATTTCCAATGATTTCTCTGGTGCTTGCAGAAGGTCCTGCAGCAGCTGTTGCTGTCCTTCTACTAAAATGCATTGCAGCTGCTGCTGTTCTTGCTGCCCTTCCACAAGGGCCTGGAGTATAGTCTCTCCATTTTAGTTTAGCAAACAGTGGGAAGAAAAAAAACCTCCCGCCTGTCCAGCTTCTGACTGAACTGGGTTTCTCTCCCTAACTGAGGCAGTGCTAAGCCCTTTAGCTGTATATAAAACCCTTTCCCTCTTCTTTCATGTACTATGGAGAGGTCAGAACCCAGAAGGTGTGTGGTTCTTTCTTCTGTCACTGGGTTAAGAAGGATCCCACTCCTCATACCATGTGTGGCTGTAGCCAGCGTGAGGCAATGACACAAGGCTCCACAGTCACTGGAGGTTTAAAGAATACACTTCTATTTTGGGGATAAAACAACAAAGCAAACTGCCCTGACCCTTCTTGGGTCTGCAGTACACAGAGCTAAAAACATATTGTTGCTCCAGGCTTTTCCCCAACTGTAACAGTTCCTTAATTGGTCTCCACAGGACTGATCTGCTGGGTGAAAGAACACTCTTCCAGCACCAACAGTACTTCTGAAGTAAGAAAACAAAACTGCTTCTTCTAAAGTTCCTTCACTCTGGGCAGCACAACTCAGTAGCACCCATAAATAAAGAAAACAGCAGCTCTCTGTGGCACAAGAGTCCTCCAAATGCAATGTGTGCCTTCAAGTCAGTCCTGACTCCCCTCCAGCAGGGTAGAAATCTAAAAGCCAGGTTGAGCGTACAGTAACTAACTTAAACACAGTCCTACCTTCTCAGCAGTCTCCCTTTCAAAGATAAGTGGTCTCTACATATGCCATAGAACTCCAGGCTTCTCTCTCCCTCAGGTCTCCTGCTTCCTGGTTTAAACCGTGGGACCTGGCCACACCCTCCCCAGGTATTCTCCAGCCTATTTTCTTAAAGGGGCAAGGGTCAAGGCTTTTCCAAGAGAAATGCCTCACCAATTCTGAGCTTGGCTGGGGGGAGTCCCTGCAGGGATGGGACGTTTCTTATATACACTCCATCACATTACCCCTTCAGCAACTGTCTCAACACCATGCAAACTGCCTCCACCTCCAAAACTACACCCTACAACTGCTCCACCATCCCCACCCAAATATGACCCACCCTCAAACACTACTCCTCAAAACTGCCCCACCACCTAAAACCTGCTTCACTCCCAAAAAATATTTCCTGCACCTGCTCACCTGTCCTTCAAATTGCCCCCCATGCAACTGCCCCAACATCCAAAACTAGCCACAAAAAAAACTGCACCACTCCCAAAAATATACCCCCCATCATGCACTTACCTTGTAGGAACCAGGCCCTAAATAAGAATTGAGCCACAGAGTCTTCCTGCTATTGTTCCACAGCCTGTCTCCGCCCTTTGAGATGGCATCAGCTAATTGGTTCCTCCGGTTGTCTATCATCTCCATTGATAGTACCAAGTCTCCTTGGACATTCCCAGCTGTGAGGATACTAGGTTGCATCATGCCATCATCGGACTGTAATTGTCATTTTATCCCTGGATATCCTTCGTAGTCAAATCCACCTTCATCTCAACTTAGAACTACCCTTGCCATCAAGTCAATCTTAGAAAAAACAGTCCTCATGATGCTCATCTTTGCCCTTGTCGTTAGTCACTTATATTACTGCAGCTCTCTTTTTAATGATCTGCCCTCATTCTTGCTTTAACATCTCCAGCTGATACAAAAAAAAAGATATCAAACTAGTTACATCTTCCCATAAATATAACCATGTTACCCCTCTCTTGAAGGAACAGCACTGGCTCCCATTCTCTTACAGAATTAAATTTAAAGTTCTTCTTCTAGCTTATTAAGCCTTCTGTATAGGACTTTCCATGTACTTATCAAAATCACTAATTCCCTATATGCTCATCAGAACTCTCCACTCCCAGACTCAGGATCTTCTGATTATGCCATTGAAATATTCGGCCTTGGAATCAAGTAAGCAGCCCACATTCTTTTATTTAGCTCCAGCTCTTTGGAACACACTCCCCTATACGTAAGAACAGAATCTACCTTGAAAATTTTTAAAAAGGCGCTGAAACCTACTTTTTGGGATAGGCTTTTGATGACACTTAACTGGTTCCCAGCAGGGTCAAGCTGAGTTGAGAACAGATATGCTGCCATCTGCATCTCTTTATCTCTCCTACTTTCCTTCAACCTCTCTCCACTCATTCTCATTTTATATAGAATATTCTCCATATATTTTAAGATTTTGCAAACTGTCTTGATGCGCAAGTAAAGGGTGATATAGAAAGCCAAAATAAACTAAACTGAATTAATGGATTGATTGGACCTTGAAGCAGGCTGTTACTGATTAGTTTTCTACACATATATATACCTTGGGACTCTTGTAAAAGCTCTGAGTGCATTGATCTCTATTTGATGCTGACCTGATATCAGACCTCCTCTGCCTGTACTGATCTCTGTGTGTTCCTGGATTTTGCCTCCGCCTGCTATTTGGATTTTTTATGCCTGGTTCTTCTCCAGCCTCCTCATCTGCCTGGTGTCTGATGTCCACTCCACTCTGCTAGGAATCTCTGTTCATCAAACCCTGGATACTCAACTCAAAGGGGAAGAAAGCTGTTATTGATTAAGGTGTACTCTCACAGCTCCATTACCCTGCAAACTGTTCCCCACTTATAGGAACTATACCCCTCCCAACTGCCCCACCTCCCTGTTAACTTCCTTACCCCCTAAAACTACCATTCCAGAAACTGTGTCACCACCCTGCAAACTGCCCCATTCTCAGAACTCCATCCTGCAACTGCCCCATCATCCACTAATTGTCCCATCCATAAAATGACCTCCTTGCAAACTGCTGCTACCCCAAAAACTACCCCTGCAACTGCCACAACACCTCGCAAACTGCCTCTCTACTTATTCCCACAAACTACCCTCCCACAACTGCCCCAATACCCCCAAACTGCCTTCAATCCTCCAGAATTTCTGCCATTCAGCTGCACCACTCCATCAAATTGCCTCCCCCCAAAACCACCCATCAAAAATAACACACACCTCAACTTTCTCCACACAACACATACAACATACAAATACTTTCACACCACACACACATATGCACACACAGGGAATACAAATAATTCTCTAGCTCTGACCTGCATTTCCCTGATCTTGTTAGCCAATGTCTGGTCACAGAAGCCAGATGGCTAGAACACAACCACCTCAAGCTAAACCCAACTAAAACAACCGCCACCTGGCTTACTGGATCCCCCAGCTCACCTTTTCTTGCCCCACAGATCAGTAACTCTCTTATTACACTGACTTTTTCATTCAGATATCTAGGGGTATATATTGACCTCTGAACTTACCTTCTAGCTTTTGCTAGAACATCATTTAATGCTCTCCATCATATCCGTACTATCGGTCCTTTCCTTGATGTGAATGCACTAACTACTATCATCTTAAGTCTTGTTATTACACTTATCGACTATTGTAATTCTATCTACTCTGGCTTACCTACCTACAAAATAAAACACTTGCAAACTATCCAGAACACTGCTATCAGAATTCTGTCGCAAGCCTGGAAATACAATCCTGTCACCCTACTCTTCATACAATACCATTGTGTCCCCATCCCTTCTAAGATCTCTTTCAAGCTACTAACCTTAACACACAAAGCTCTATGCACTTGCACCCCCGAATGTCTATCGTTACTCATCACTCTGCACACCTCTGCTTGAGCGTTGCATCCCTTTGATGGTAATTGCATACACATACCTCCACCTTTCCACATTTCAATATGAATACGCAATTCCACTTCTTTATTAAAGCCCCACTGTTATGGAATAGCCTATGATCACACCCATGACCAGAAGAATCATATCACCAATTCTGGGCCTCCCTCAAAACATACTTATTTGAGAAAGCATTTGGGCCTCTCTGATGGGTACCAGGATGGCGGGGTGGGGGGGGGGGGGTGCGGAGATTGTCTGCCTTCTGATACCTCCTTATCTGTACTGCCTATTCTTCCTTCCTCTCTTAAGTGTAATGGAGGGCTTTTCCAATTTCTATTATTTATTTATTTTATTTATTTATTTATTTCAGTTTTTTATATACCGCACTATTTATAATCAGCGCGGTTTACAGATGAACACAAAGACCAGAACAACAGGCTGTTCGGTATTACATATAACAGGAGTATAAACTTGGATAACATGGGAGAACTATATACATAGAATAAATATTCAATTAGTTCGATAGCATGAAAAAAAACTATTTACATAAAATAGCAGTAGTGCAAGGGTCAGGAGGAGATTGTGGTTAAGTTTATGGTAAGACTATTCTTTTGAAATTTATGTAGGGTAAAATTTGATAAATAGGTTAAATTTTAGGGCTCTTCTGAACTGGGTTAAACCGGTTAAAGCACGTATGTCAGGTGGTAGGGAGTTCCAGAGTTTTGGGGCACAAAACATGAAGGCTCTACTCGCTGTTGATCGGCTGCAAGTTGTTATGGCCTTTGGCATTGTTAGAGTGTTTAGTGATGATTGTCTTCTGGATCTTATTGTTGGTACAGTTTGTATGAGGTCAGTTAGTGAATTGGCTGACAAGCCATGGATGGCCTTGTACGTGAGAATCAGCGTTTTGAATATGAGCCTGGCTTGTATTGGGAGCCAGTGAAGCTGCTTGAGGATTGGTGTCACATGATCATTTCTGGATGCTCCATGTAGAACCCTTGCAGCAGAGTTCATAGCAAGTTGTAGAGAACTTAGGGTGGATTATTATTATTATGCTATTGCAAACCATTTTGTTTGTTAATAGAAAAGTAGTATATCAAGAAACAAATAAGCCATAAACCATTTTAAGTTATTCAGATGTCTTTCATTTCCTTTGTTTTAATTCTACTTTGAAAACTAGTGATTGAATCATACAGTTTTCTTATCGGTTGCTATGTGTATTACAACTAATATCTGTTACAATGGGCAGGGCTAGATTAAACCAATGGCACACTAGGCACATACCTAGGATACAAAGTTTAGGGGTTCTCTATCAGATGTAATTAGGACTAAGGAGGTTAGGATTGATGACTCTAACTTTTATCAGGATTGTAGAGATTTTTTACATTAATACCCAGATACTAAAAGCATAGGTAAAGTGCCTGGACTTTTTCATAGTAACATAGTATATGACGGCAGATAAAGACCAGCATGGTCCATCTAATCTGCCCAGCAAGGCGGCAAAAGTAGGTGCACTTGCCGCTCCATGCAGGTCACCCCCCCATGCCTTTGTTTAGGGGTGTACCCACCGCTCCGTGTAGGTCACCCCTATTTGTTCAGATATAAGAGATAGTTATGCTTATTTTGATTTTATCCTGTTGCTATAAAGGGATCCACTGTGTCTGTCCCATGTCATTTTGAATTTTGTCAATGTGTTTGCCCCCACCACTTCCATCGGGAGGGCATTCCAAGCATCCACCACCCTTTCAGTGAAAAAGTATTTGCTGACATTTGCCTTTCAGTTTACCCCCTTGCAGCTTCATGTTATGCCCTCTGGTTTTACAGCTTCCCCATCTTTGGAAGAGGTTTGTTTATCCATTAATACTCTTTAAGTATTTAATGGTCTGAAACATATGTCCCCTGTCCCTCCTCTCCTCCAGAGTGTACAAATTTAGGTTTTCAAGTCTCTTCTCATAAGTCTTCTGACGCAGGCTCCAAATCATTTTGGTCACCTTCATCTGAACTACTTTCAGCCTTTTTATATCCTTTGCGAGATATGGTCTCCAAAACTGAACACAGTATTCCTAATGAGGCCTCATCAGCGACTTGTACAGTGGCATTAGTACCTCTTCCTTTCTGCTGGTAATTCCTCTTTGTATGCAACGCAGCATCCTTCTGGCGTTTGCCACCGCCTTGTCATATTGTTTCGCCACCTTGAGATCGTCAAAAACAATTTCTCCGAGGTCCTTCTCCTGGTCCATGCACACCAATCTCTCGCCCCCTATTGCATACATTTCCCTTGGATTTCTGCTTCCCAAGTGCATGACACTGCACTTCTTCACATTAAATCTTAACTGCCAAGCATTAGATCATTCTTCCAGCTTTTGTAGATCTTTCCTCAAGTTCCCTACTCCCTCAGGGGAGTCCACTCTGTTGCAAATTTTGGTGTCTTCTACAAAAAGACAGACTTTTCCATTCAGCCCTTCGGCAATATCACTCACAAATATATTGAACAGTACCGGTCCCAGGACCAAACCCTGGGGCACACTGCTAATCACCTTCCTTTCATCCAAGTGAATTCTGTTTACCGTCACCTTCTGTCATCTGTCAGTCAATCAATTTCTGATCCAGTTCACCATCTTGGGACACATCCCCAAGCTGTTGAGTTTATTGATAAGCCTTCTATGAGGAACAGTATAAAAGGCTTTGCTGAAATCTAGGTAGATCACATCCATCACATGCCCTTGATCTAGTTCTCTGGTAACCCAGTCAAAGAACTCAATCAGATTTGTTTGGCAAGACCGTCCTTTGGTAAAACCATGTTACCTCAGATCATGCAACTTGTTGGTTTCGAGGAAGTCCACTATTCGCTCTTTCAGGAGCGCCTCCATTACTTTTCCCATCACCGAGGTAAGGCTTACTGGCCTGTAGTTTGTCACTTCTTTCCTATTACCACTTTTGTGGAGAGGTACCACATCAGCTCTTCTCCAGTCCTGTGGAACTTCTCCTGTCTCCAGGGATCTACTAAAAACATTCTTTAAAGGCCCTGCAAGAACCTCTCTGAGCTCTTTCAGTATCCTGGGGTGTATCCCATCTGGTCCCATAGACTAGTCCACTTTCAGTTTTGCAAGCTGTTCTAACACATCATCTTTTGTGAATGGTGTGATATCTACTCCATTCTCAATCATAGGTAGTCCTTCTCTAGGATTTTCTCTAGTGAAAACAGAGCAGAAGTATTTGTTTAGCATTTTCACTTTTTCAATGTCACTTTCCATGAATCCATTCCCAGCACTTTTGAGTCCTACAGTTCCACCTCTGATTTTCCTCCTCTCCCGAATATACCTGAAAAAAGTCTTGTTGCCACACTTCAGATCTTTAGACATCTTTTCTTTGATTTTGCTATCCTTATTTCTCTTTTTGTCTCTTTTAGCTTGATCTTTAATTCTTTTCTGTGTTCCTCTGTTTGCGAGCTTCTGAATTTTGTGAAAGCTGTGGTTTTTGCCTTTATTTGTGCAGCTGCTTCTTTGGAGAACCTTGTAAGGTGCCTAGTAAGGTGCCTGATAAAGTGCCTTGTGAGGTGCCTTATAAGGTGCCCTATAAGTTGCCTTGTTAGGTGCCCTATAAGGTGCCTTGTTAGGTGCCCTATAAGATGCCTTGTAAGGTGCCTCATAAGGCGCTTTGTAAGGTGCCCTATACAGTAGGGCTCCTTAGGCTAAGTGCCGTACTAGGCACCCCTGGACAAGGCACCTTAGAGGGCACCCTGGGTTATGGAATCATAGGTTAAGGTGGCCTAACAAGGTTATGGTGCCCTAGGTTAGCATGGCCTAAGGGCTGCAAGGTGCTTCAGGGTGACATGCATGACCCACAGAGACAGATGTAGCCCTAACACTAGATAGAGCACAAAGGAAAGGCAATGAACAGGTGAGTGAAGGAGGTAGAGCTGGGAGCCGCTGGACCTGCCATATCTGAGGGCATCCCATGTAGCTGCCAGTACTGATGACAAACATGGTGGGGGCAACTGTACAACAGCACAGGGTGTTGGCAATGTAAAGTACTGGAAAGACAGTTGGTGGCAGACAATGGGAATACCTGTCCCCCAGTGGAGGTGGAGGTGGCAGGATAGTTACAATGATGGGTGTACAGAGGAGTGGTGGTGCCATGCAGATCAAGCACAGGCGAGGCAAGCATGAAGAGGCGCAATGCAGGAAAGGGTATCAGTGCAGGATATGGGGTGACAGCCTGCACAGGCAGAAAGGACTCTACACAGCTGACAGACGCAGATAGACAGACCGAGGGAATGTTGGCAATTGTGGCAAGGGTATTATGGGCTGGCAGCACAAATCTGCAAATATATGACTGTTACAGGCATGCACACTATTTGAGAATGATGAACACTGCTGAGAATGGCATCGTATTAACTGGTAGGCTATGCCTCTGTGGTGTATGTCACGGCAATGGCTGGGTACAGAAGGACTGCGGGTCACTGCACAAACTGTCTTCTCTGAGTGCCAGGTTAGGGTAACCCCACCAGTACCCATGATGCAATGCACATGCTGAATAGCTGTCTACAGCTGATCAGCAAATGGGGTCTGCACCTCTCCGGTACCTCAGCTTGGAAAGACATAAGAACATAAGATATGCCATACTGGGTCAGACCAAGGTCCATCAAGCCCAGTATCCTGTTTCCAACAGTGGCCAATCTAGGTCATACGTACCTAGCAGTTTCCCCAAAAGACACAGGTTCCACAATGCTTGTACTGGGTCAAGCATTGATATCTTGGGTCCCTTCTTAATAATGGTTTATGGACCTTTCCTCCAGGAACTTGTCCAACCCTTTTTTAAACCCAGCTACACTAACAGCCTTTACTACATCCTCCGGTAACAAATTCCAGAGTTTGATTACATGTTGAGTGAAAAAATATTTTCTTTTATTAGTCTTAAATAGTTTACCCTGTAGCTTCATTGCATGTCCCCTAGTCTTTCTATATTCTGATAACGTAAACAATCTATCTACGTTTACCCGTTCCACTCCGTTCATTAATTTATAGACTTCTATCATATCTCCCCTCCGCCGTCTCTTTTCCAGGTTAAAGAGCGCTAACCTTTTTAGCCTTTCTTCATAGGAGTATCCTTCCATCCCCTTTACCATTTTGGTGGCTCTTCTCTGAACCTTTTCTAATAACTCTATATCCTTTTTAAGATACGGCGACCAGAATTGCACACAATATTCAAGGTGCGGTCTCACCATGGAACGATATAGAGGCATTATAATATCTTTTGTTTTATTTTCCATTCCTTTCCTTATGATAATTAGCATTCTATTTGCTCTCTTGGATGCTGCTGCACACTGGGCCGAGGGTTTTAACATGTTATCCACAATGACGCCTAAATCTTTTTCCTGGGTGGTGGTTCCTAATGTGGAACCTTGCATTGTGTAACCATAGTTTGGGTTGTTCTTCCCTAGGTGCATAACTTTGCACTTGTCTACATTAAATTTCATCTGCCATTTTGATGCCCAGTCTTCTAATTTATCTAGATCCTCTTGCAATTTTCCACAATCCTCTTGGATTTTAACAACTTTAAATAGTTTTGTGTCATCTGCAAATTTGATAACCTCACTCGTTATTCCACTTTCCAGGTCATTTATGAATATGTCAAAAAGCAGCGGACCCAGCACAGATCCCTGGGGTACACCACTATTCACCTTTCTCCATTGGGGAAAATTGGCCATTTAGCCCAACCCTCTGCTTTCTATCTTTTAACCAGTTCTTGATCCACAGTAGTACACTGCCTCCTATCCCATGACTCTTTAGTTTTGCCAAAAGTCTCTGATGAGGGACCTTGTCAAAGGCTTTCTGAAAGTCCAGATACACTATATCAACCGACTCACCTTTGTCCACCTGTTTATTCACACTTTCAAAAAAACACAACAGATTAGTAAGACAAGATCTTCCTTGTCTAAAGCCATGTTGGCTGTCTCCCATTAGGCCATGACTATCTACATGCTGAATAATTTTATTCTTTATGATGGTTTCTACCATTTTTCCCGGTACTGATGTGAGGCTCACCGGTCTGTAGTTTTCCCGGATCACCCCTGGAACCCTTTTTAAAAATTGGTGTTACATTGGCGATCCTCCAATCTTCAGGTATTAGAGATGATTTTAATGATAGTTCACAGATTACTAATAGCAGGTCTGCAATCTCATATTTCAGTTCTTTCAACACCCTTGGATGTATATGAACTGACAGAGCATGATACTGGCACAGAGTAGCTACAGACTATGCCATTGTGCAGGTTCTGTGTGCTCCCTGAGGGGTAGGATGAGTGCCCAGCACTAGGTCCGCAGTACATGTGGTGCTAGAGATAGGCCTTGCTGTACATCCCCATCACTAACAGTGTGTGACAGGTGTTCCTTGCAGTGCAGCTGAAGGTAATTTGGTGTCCATCTTTATCCTG
This sequence comes from Ichthyophis bannanicus, assembly GCA_033557465.1. NCBI lineage: Eukaryota > Metazoa > Chordata > Amphibia > Gymnophiona > Ichthyophiidae > Ichthyophis > Ichthyophis bannanicus. The sequence continues at coordinate 748,342,554 of CM066033.1, forward strand.
CAGTCACATGTGGCCCTCTGGGACCAGACACCATCCAGATTAGTGTGTACCCTGTGTTTGGGTCTGGCTGACATAGGCACCTGTTATCAGGGCAGAGGGGTTTCTAGACCTGCATGAGGTGTGTGTAGCAGTGCCTTTATAAGGTCAAAGTGGTATACACTACATCCCCCAAAGGGCCCACATCACCCTTTTTGTAGGTAAGAGACAGGTGCCCCAGCTCCGGTGAAGCAACCTCCATCCTGCTCATATAAGACAGCTCTCCAGGGTTGGTGGGCCAGAGCCATACCTGTGATTGGGGCAGTGGCAGACCAGCAGCAATGTTGGGGTTGGGGTTGGGGTTGGGTCTGGGTCTGGAACACCCCAACTGCCTCACAACACTGTCTGCCAGTCACCAGCAGAAAGCACAATCAGACTGCACATTATAGGTGTTCCCACCATGCACAGTCTAACTGCAGATAGTCTACTAGCCAGTCCATACTGCATGCTCACTAAGGCACTATGTGCACCAAGCAGGCATCTCAGTGATTGGGGCCCCAGCAGTGGGAACACAAAAATATCACTGGAGGCAGACAATGTAGAGCGCTATGTGGGAACCTAGACATTCCGTGGTCAGTCAGAGTGAGTGCCCTCCCACCATGCCATGCTGTGGCCACCCTGTCCATGCAGGCAGTGGTCGGGCACTACAGTGTCCCAGCCATTGCCCCTCACCCTGTGAAGATGCATCCTGGCCAATCCGCCCTGTCCGGGCCATACCCATGACACCTTGCTCCTCATTATGCACATATTCAGGCTAACGCTGGTAACAGCGGGACATTGTGGGCCCGGTGAGGTGTGGTCAGCCACAAAACAATGGATAGACATACACACACACGCTCCTATTGCAGCATTGTGCAAAGATAGGGGTGGTTGGCAATTCTGCCTGCCACACTGGTCCTGATCACAGTGCCGACATTGCTAAACTGTGCAGGAGGTAGTAGTAGTGCCCTGGTGATAACTGCAGCTCAATGCTGGGGCCAACAGCCTGACTCTCCATGCATCTTTGGATTGTGGAGCCTGTGTGAATGGGTGTTTGTACCCCTGTTCGCCGCTGCTTTGGGCTTTGCACATGTTGCTGTTGTATCTGCATTGTAGGGTAAAACATAGGGACATGCTCTGCAGGAACCACAGCTGGGGCTTGAACCTGTGACCCTCTGCTTCTGGACACACTGGATGGGTGTACTGCACCACACTGTTGCCACAGATGCATGGTTGTCCCTAGGGCTACCGGTACTTTTCCTCAGCCAGACTTTGTATGTTGCACTGCACACCACGTACTGGTACAGGGCATGGCGTAGGTCCACTGCAGGCCGGTGCCACTGCCCCCTCCAGCACAGGCACACCCCCCCTGCCATGCTGACATGGCTATATGCTGTCAGTACTGGTAGCGCGCAGTCCCAGGCCATCCACTGTGTGGGTAGGTGGTCGCCTAGGGAGCGGGGTCTGGGGCATGGGGCATACATGAGCATCCTCACATCCCCCCCCCATCATCGCCTACCAATAGTCTGTCCCTTCCGCTTGGGGGAGGGTTGGCTGGGGGGATGTCAGGTCAGTGCCCTGGTAACTGTTAGCTTGGGTGGACCAGGTAGATGTAGGTGGATTGTGTTTGGCCTTTGTCAGCTGCTGTCATGCTGATTTCCGGTGTCTATGTTCCTATGTGCCACCTAGGCGCCCACCTAGTCCACCCTGCGCCCCAGCTGCCCCTGCTACATGTCCTGCCTGCAACCCCCTATGCCCCACTTGCACCATCGCCATAGTGGCCTTTCATACTTGGGCACTATGCTGGTGCTGGACATGGAGCACTACTATCACATTTCTTGGGCTCCCTGTCAATGCTGTACATTGCTGACACTTAAATGGTTTCTCTCTCCTGCAAATGTGCATCTAACGGCAGGTTTTCATTCGCGGTAGTATTCAGCTCTTCAGTTCAGCGCGTTAGTGTGCAGGGAGCCTCTCCCCACCCACTCCCCGCCCATTGACCCCTTCCCCCGCCCTCTCTCCACCCTCTGCTGTGTGTACCGCAGCCGGGGACGTTAACGATCGTTAAGTAACGTTAACGCACGTTAACGTTACATAACATGCGTTAACGTTACCTAACGATTGTTAATGTTACATAACGTGCGGTCTGTAACGTTACCGTTGTTTAGTAAACATACCCCTAAGACTTTGAGTTTGCTGTGATTGGATTCCACCTTGGCTTTTATCTCGAACCACACCATGTGATGATCACTGCTGCTCACATGGGCTCCCACCTGGATATTCGACATGCTATCTCCATTGGTGAGCACTAAATCTAGCACAGAGCTCTCCCTGGTTGGTTCCATCACCATTTGTTTAAGTAACGCATCTTGGAAGGCATCCACCATTTTTTAACTTCTTTCTAGATTTGCAGAAGGAACACAGCATGTTCCGGGGGTGGCACTCAAGATTAACCATCTAGTGACGTTATTCAGCTGCTAGCCAGCTATCCCATGGCGATGAAATTTAGGTACTTTAAAGGCTGGCCTAACTTTCACTGCTGGAGCTAAGCCTCGCTTTTGAATGGACTTTATCAGCCCTAGTCCTAATACTGAACCACACCATTTGGTGATCACTGGAGTGATATGATCTCCCACTATAACATCAGGGGTTAGCCCCTTTTTTTTGTTTGTTTTTGCTATTACATATTACACTGTAGACTCAATATAATGAGGATTCACTTATAGTGTGGTAAAATATCTTGGACCCCAGTTTGATGGGGTCTACAGTGTACTTTGACCTGTTGATTGTAGAGGACAGCATTCTTGGGGGTGGGCTAGGACGGTTTGATAGTATGTGCTTACTTTTGTTGTGAAGTCTGTGCATGCATTTTAGCCACTGAGGCAGGTAGTCTTCAGAAAGGACAATTTGCCTAGGTAAGTGGCTTTGAAAACTGCCCTTTAAGAGCATTGGGAGAACATGACTTTAGAATTCCAATTCCAGCTGAACTTTGTGGGCTCAGGTTTTGACATAATAAAGAAAACAGGTTGGTGTTCTATTGAATCAAATAAAATAATTTTCCCTATTATTTGTGCTCCCTGCGACAGCCTCTAATTAACAGGAGAGTTTTCCCATCTGCCACCACGGTTTCTCTCAACTTTCTGTGCTCCACACCACCTCCGCTGACCAGTAGAGAAGCCCTCTTAACTGCCTGTGCTCCTTATAGGGATTAGAAAAGGTGTATCCAAAAGAAAAACAATACATTTGATAGAAAAGTAGAGAAGGAAAAAATAAAATGTAAATGAAAGCAATGACTACTGAGGAAAGATAGAAATTGAGAGGCTTGGAGTGGCTACAAAAAAGTAATTAAACTGGCTCAGAGCCTGAGAGAATTCTTATCAGCATGTTGCAGGAGGAAAGCCACTGATAGGGATGAGAATGGAGGGAGAAGAGACGGCAGAGTTTATGTTTTTTATGCTAACAATGCACATGACGGGGTACTTTTATAAAGCATTTTTCTTGTGTAAAGCAGATTTTATTCACAGAAAATAGCTCTTATAAAATTGTGCAAAAGTGTTCACACGTAAAATGTAGACGTGCAGCAACCTAGTACCTGCTTTTACATGATATATGCATAGGCATTTCCATGGGGATAGAATGGGTGGTACATGGGACAGAGTTGCGATGTACATGCATACTTTAGAAAAACATGTGCACTCGTGTAGAACACATACATACATTTATGCCTGCCTTGGAGCAAGTGTAAATTTGTGCGAGAGTAGTTTTGCACTATTAGAGATTGTTGTAGAAGCCTGTTTTTTACAGGCACCTACAGTATCTTACCATTATAATATAGGCATAAATTAGTCATATTTTTCAGATTTTTGTAAACTCCCTGTTATAAAATCACCCCCAAAATGTGCAGCAAGAGCATGGCTATCAGAGTGTTAGTGGTAGTGGTGGTGAGGACAACTGGAAAAGAAAGTTAAACAGAGAGTAGGACATGTTCTGACCCTGCAATCTTACTCTGACTCTCTGTTAATAGCCCTGAGTGGGTGCCCAACCCATTCAGCTGCATGGAGATGCTGCTCCAAGGTGAGACACAGAGATTTGCCAGGGAAATGTCTCCTGAGACACTAATGTCATTTCTTTTCAGTCACATTTTTCAAGTGCCCCACATGTCCCTGGGTGTAGCTAAATAAAAGGCACCCTGGCTAGGTTGTAGCTCCCATCATACAGGATTTTTAAATAGACATCCACCATCTACTCAGGCTATGACAATATTTAGGTTAAAATAATAATATACCTGTGCAATCCATTGTCTTCAATATCCAAAACTCTATTTGAACCTGACTTTATTTTTTTTTAGTGCTGTTGAGTCAGTGCTGACTCCTAGCAACCCAGTTGCCTCTAGGTTTTCTTGGCAATGTATCACAGGAGGTAGGTTGCCAGGCCTTTTCTTCAGAGGCAATGGAGGGTAAGGTGACCTGCCCAAGGTCACAAGGAATGCCAGTAGGAATCAAACCCTTGATCTTCTGGGTATGTGGCAGCTGTTCTAACCACTAGTCTACTCCTCCACACACCTGACATAATATTGGCATACAATACTACTATTACTATTGATCATTTATATAGCGCTACAAGGCATACACAGCACTGCACAAACATATAGGGGTATGTTTACTAAACTGCGGTAACGTAGCAGCGGCTACGTTAAGGCGTGTTATGTAACGTTAAGGCGCCTTAATGTTACATAACGCGCCTTAACGTGAGCGGCTGCGGTAAGTCCAGAAAAGGGTGGAGAAAGGGCAGAGAGAAGGGATCAATGGGCAGGGAGTGGGCAGGGAGAGGCCCCTTTCACACTAATGCAGAGAAATTAAGGGCTGAATCCTAACACAACTGAAAACTTGGCGTTAGCACACATTTGCAAGAGATAGAAACCAGTTCTGTGTCAGCAATGTACAGCATAGCCAGGGAGCCCAGAAAAGTGATAGTAGTGATACATTTGCACCAACAGCATAGTGCCCTGGTATGAAAGGCCACTATGGTGATGGTGCAAATGGAGCATGGGGGCTGCAGGTGGGACATGCAGTGGGGGCTACTGGGCCACAGGGTGGACTAGGCAGTTGCCGAGGTGGCACATAGGAACGCAGAAAATGGAAACCAGCAAGACAGCAACTGACCAGGGTCAGACATGCCCATGAGTCTGTGGCTCACAGTGTCGCATCCAGGAGACATTACCCAGCAGGCATCCCAAGGGGCGCATAACATTGACAGGCGGTGCCTGGGGAAGTGTGGACATCTATGTAGGCACCCCTACCCCAGAACCCACACCTTAGGCAGCCACCTACATGCCCCCTGGATGGCCTGTGATGGCACACCACTGGCACCGACAGCATATGGTCATGGCGGCATGGCAGAGGGGGTGGGTGATTGTGCTGGAGGGAGCAGTGGCACCTGCCTGCAGTGGACCTAGGCCATGCCCTGTACCAGAATGTGGTGTGCAGTGCAACAGAAGAGGTCTGGCCGAGGAATGTAAAGGTAGCCCCAGGACCACTATGTTGCTGTGGCAACAGTGTGGTGCAATACACTCAGCCAGCATGTCCAAGAACAGAGGGTCAGAGGTTCAGGTCCCATCTGTGAACCCTACAGAGCATTTCCCCATAGTTTTAGCCCACAATGCAGCCACAACAACAACATGGGCAAACCCCAAAGCAGTGTTGCACAGAGGTACGGACAACCACTCACAAGGGCTCCACTATCCACAGCTTCATGGAGTGTCAGGCTGTTGGTCCCAGCAAAGAGCTGCAGTTATCACCAGAGCACTACTACTACCCCCTGCACAGATTAGCAATGTCGGCACTGTGATCAGGACCAGTGCAGCGGGTAGGGTTGTCAACCACCTCCATCTTTGCACAATGCTGAGATAGGTGTGGGAGTGTGCGTATGTCTCTCCATTGTTTTGTGTCTGCCAACACCTCACTGAGCCCACATTGCTCATACTGCTTCCAGCATTAGCCTGCAAATGTGCATAATAAGGAGCAAGGTATTGTGGGTATGGCCCAGACAGGGCGGATTGGCCAGGATGCATCTGCACAGGGTGGAGGGCAATGGCTGGGACACTGTAGTACTCGACCACCACCTGCATGGACAGGGTGGCCACAACATGTCACGTGGGGTGGGGGGGGGGTCACTCTCACTCTGACCGAGCAGTGACCATGGCATGTCTATGTTCCCACATAATGCCACACATTATTTGTTTCCAGTGATACCTTTGTGTTCTCAGTTCTGGTGCCCAATCACAGAGATACCTGCTTGTTTGTGCTGTGCATCCCACCTCTGGGTACACAGGGTTCTCCTGTGAGCATGCACTATGGACTGGTTAGAGGGCTGTCTGCAGTTCACCTGTGCATGGTTGGGACACCTTGTAGGATGCTGCAGGTGCAGTTTAACTGTTCTGTCTGTTGATGAATGGCAGACCGTGGCATGGGGCAGTTGAACTTTCCCCTACCTACCCCAAGCATCACTGCTGGTCTGCAATGGTCACAGGTATGGCACTGGCCCAGCAGCCCTGAAGGGCTGTTATCTGCCAGCAGGACGGTGGTTGCTGGTACTGCAGCCATCCTGCAGGGTGCAGGCACCTGTCCCACCACACCCTCATCTACAAAAGGGGTGACTGAGGCCCCTTTGGGGTATATAGCACATACCACTTAGACCCATAGTGGCAGTGCTACATCACCCTCATGCGAGTCTAGACACCTTACTGCCCTGATAACAGGTGCCCAGCCAGACTTTAACACCAGGTACGCACTAATCTAGGTGGTGTCCGGACCCACATGTGACTGCAGACCACAGCTGGAACAGATGTACCTTCGGTTGCACTGCTGAGAATACCTGTCACATACTGGCAGTGCTGGGGATGTGCAGCAGGACCTATCTCTAGCACCACATGTACTGTGGGCCTAGTGCTGGGCGCCCATCCTATCCCTCAGGGTGAACACGGAGCCTGCACAATGGCATGGTCTGTAGCTACTCTGTGCCAGTATCACGCACTGTCAGTCTGTCTTACCATGCTGCAGTACCGGAGAGGTGCAGACCCCATTTGGTGGTCAGCTGTAGGCTGCTGTTCTGCATGTACAATGCATCATGGGTGCTGGTGAGGTTACCCTATCCTGGCACACAGAGCAGACGGTTTGTGCAGTGACCTGCAGTCCTTCTGTACTCAGCCATTGCTGTGCAACAGGCCATAGAGGTATAGCCTACTGATTAGTACACTGATGTTCTAGGTGGAGGTCATGGGCTCGATTCCTCATTGTTCCTTCCTGTCCAAGGCAGATATTTTGCTTGCCTGTGACAGTCATATCTTTGCAGATCCGTTCTGCCAGCCCATAGTACCCTCACCACAGTTGCCAGCAATCCTTATAAGGCATTATAAGGCTCCTAATTAGGCACATTACAAGGCATGTTACAAGGAACCTTATTGGGCAGAGTACAAGGCATGTTATAAGGCACGTTACAAGGCACCTTTATTAGGCACAGTACAAGGCACGTTAAGGCACGTGCCTTGTACTGTGCCTAATTAGGTGCCTTATAACGTGCCTTGTACTGTGCCTAGTTTCCCTTTATTACCAAGTTCAAATCCCTGTTACTTGTAAAATGCACTACAGTTTTCTGTATGTATATGTTTGGTTCCATGTAAACCGCGCTGATGATAATAGTGCGGTATATAAGAGATGTTAAATAAATAAAATAAATAAATAATAAGGTGCCTTGTAATGTGCCTTGTACTGTGCCTAATAAGGTGCCTTATAACGTGCCTTGTACTGTGCCTAATAAGGTGCCTTATAACGCGCCTTATAACTTGCCTTGTACTGTGCCTAATAACAGTGCCTTATAACGTGCCTTGTACTGTGCCTAATAATATGCCTAATAAGGTGCCTTGTAACGTGCCTTGTACTGTGCCTAATAAAGGTGCCTTGTAACGTGCCTTATAATGTGCCTTATAAGGCGCGTTACCTGACAGCTTGCCATACTGATGCCCCGTCCACACCTTTATATGGGCATATGTACCTTTACCGCAGAAACTAATGCAAATGACATTACCGCAGTTTAGTAAACATACCCCATAATGAAGACAGTCCCTGCTCGTAGCGCTTACAATCTAATCAAGACAGACAAAACAATACAAGAGAATCAAGCGGGGTTCAAATAGGGAAGGAGACACAACTAGAACAAGGGATTAGGATCCAAATGTGGCCTCAAAGAGGTGAGCCTTTAGCATGGATTTGAAGAGGGAGAGAGAAGAGATTTGACGTAAAGATAGAGGAAGTTTGCTCCAGTCATAAGGAGCAGCAAGGTGAAAAGATCAAAGTTTGGAGTTTGCAGAAGAAGAAAAGGGCATAGAGCAGAGAAGCGGGTTCACAGGGAGGGGTGTAGGGCAAGAGAAGAGAGGAAAGGTAATGAGGGGCAGTAGAGTGAATGCATTTATATGTTAGAAGTACTCTAGTAATACTAGAGATATGGTCCATAGTGCTCTGGTAATACTAGAGATTCGGCACATTAATCAAGTAAGATCCGCTAAATGATCTGGTACATATCAGTACTTTGGTACGAGATATGCTGGTAATTCTATAGACTTTGTCCAACTGTAGTCCAGTCACCCCAGGGATTCAGCGCAGTGCAGAGTAGTAAATGCCAAAGATTGGGTAGACTTTAGCCCAGTGGTCTCCAAAGTTGTTCTTGGGGACCACCAGCCAGTTAGGTTTTCAGGATATCTGCAGTGAATATTCATGAGACTCCCAGCTCTTTGACAATCTTCTGTTCCTGATTCCATTAATGATGACAGAGGTGCCATGTCAGGCAGGTGGCGACGGACAGCACAGCGCTGGTGTGGCAGAACACAAGAAAATAGCATTTAAAAGTACAGAGGAAAGTTTGGGGCTTTTGAGCACATGTGCACTCACAGCCTGCATATCCCACCCCCTCCAACAATAAGTTTGCCTCAGAGGGGGTGGGATGCACAGGCCTTGAGTGCACGCGTGTGCAAGGGCCCAGTGGTCCTGCTATTCACCCAACTGCTTTTTAGACCAAGGACAGTCTGGATGCAGGTAGGGTGGAGGCAGCAGACAGGGGAAGGGAACAGGCTCGAAAAGGGGAGGGGAAGAGGAAAGAAATGCTGAGTATGGCCCAGGAGGTTATGGGAATTGGAGATGCTAGACATCTGCGGTTTGGGGGAAGGGAAGGAGGTGCTGGATTCACTAGGAGGGGGAAGAGATGCTGGACTATCTAGGGTAAGAGAAGATGCTGAACTGTGGGGAGGTGGGGAAAGGAAGAGAAGAGAAGAGGAAATGCAGAACATGGAGCTGGAAAAATATAGCAACATAGAAACATGACGGCAGAAAAAGACCACATTGCCTATCGAGTCTGCCCTTCCATATCAACAACTGCAACAGTCCCCTTTTTACCTTTAGAGAACCTCTGTGTTTGTCCCATGTTTTTTTGAATTCAGTTACTGTCCTAGTGTCTACCACCTCCACTGGGAGACTATTCCACGGATCCACCACTCTTTCCATAAAGAAAGAAGAGAAAAAAAGGGGAGCGGTACTGGGCACAGGGAGCGGGGACAGAAAACGAAGATGCTGGACTATGGGGTGAGTTAGGGAAGATAACGAGACATGCTAGACACTGATTAGAGAGATGGGAAGAGAATGAGAGATACTGAAAACAGGACATGAGGGGAGATAGAGACAAGTGAATTAAATTTGGGGGAAGGCAAGAGAGAGATGGGGAATGGGAGGGCTTAGATGTGGGAGATGTAAAAGCTATAGGTGGATACAGTAAAAAATAGGGAGACTGAGGACTGAATTCTGAGCAGGTGTTAAATCTGAGTGGATAGAGAAGCAGAAAAATAGATGAAAGAAAACTGAAAGTGGAAAAAAATCAATGTTGGAGATAGATGTAAGGGAAAAAGTGAAGACAGGAGGAGAGAAAAGAAAAGACAAATGGACAGCAGACCATGGAAACAGCATTAAGAGAAGACAGGCAGAAGAAAGCAGAAACCAAAGATTGGGAGCAAAGGGCCTGATTTTCAGCTGCTATGCACCACATCAGCGCATAGCCCCCCCCACACCTAACCTGGATTTTCCATGCTGGGGTCATATGTGGCCCTGGCATTGAAAATCCTGATGTCACTGCACAGCCAGGAAGGCACAGGAGCTACCCATGTAGCACCGATTTTCGATGCTACATGGTTAGCCCCAGGGCCTTAAAGATAGGCGAGGTTTTCCCACATCTATCTTTAAGGCGCAGAGCTCCAACTGTGTAGCATCCAAAATTGGAGCTACATGGGTAGCACCATGGCCCACCTCTGCTCCACCCTGGAACGTCCCCACCACTCCCCGATGCTAAGCCATGTAGGTGCCCTTCGAAAATCCCGGATAAGGCATTTACATGGGTAACCAGGGAAGTTACCTATGTAAATGCCTTCGAAAACAGGGCCGAAAATGATTAGAAAAATAAAATGACCAGACAGCAAAACTAGAAGAAAGAATTTTATTTTCAATTTAGGGATTGAAATATCTCCGTTTTTGAAATGTACATCTGTTATGTTTATACTTTGCACAGTACAGGGAAATGCATCACTGTTTCTATTTCTGTTGATTTGTCTGCTTAGAAGTGATATTGTTGCTGTCATGAGATGGATGGGGTGGAGAATAATGACTCCTCTTCCCTTCCCCAACCCTTGTTTGCTCAGTCCTGGAACTAAGGGGGACCCCTTGCTTTGAATAACGTGTCCTAGATTTGCCTGCAAAAAAATCTGGTAACCTTCCTATTGAAAAAGCCCATCTGCCCTGTCCTCAGAATCCCCTGAAAGAAAAGCAGAGACCGGTGGCTCACTCTGCCTACCTGGTGGGTCATCAGTGATATTCCTCATGAGCAGGGACTTGCTGAAGGACCAAGGCCAGATTTAAGATTATGGTACCCATAGGCAAGACTGGAGGGTGAGGGCATAGATTCTCTCTTGGAGCTTGGCTAGCCAAGGGGACACTTTGGAAACTGGAAGGCGGGGTGGAGTTATTGGGCCAGATTGCTTGGTGGTGCTTCTATGACGTGGCTCCTGTGGATGTCCCTAAAATATGTAGGAGAAAGCTGGTTTTGGCCTGGGTACTTTGCACCTTCAGCATTTGGCACTTCAGGCAGTTGCCTGTGTTGCTAATGCCTAAATCTGGTCCTGTGAGGGACACTAACACAAATTGCTCTAAGGATTATTTGTGGTAGGTTTTCTTTTTCCATTAGTGGCACAATACTAAAATGTTCTCCTGATCTATTTCCCAACCGACAAAGACCCTAGGAAAGCGGTTCTCAACCTGTGGGTCGCGACCCCCACAGGGGTCGCCACAGGATTTAGCAGTGGTCAACTCATGCCAAGTTAACAAAAAAAATAAAAAAGCGCACAAGTTGCTGCCGCTGCCGAGTCCGCTTCTCGGCAGCGGCAAACTCACCGCCTCCAATCTTCTGCAGCAGCGGCTCCCTTCCTCTTAGGGAACCGCTGCTGTGCCTGTGAAAATGCTGCGGCGCCTTCCCGGCTCTCGACAAGCTCCGTGCAGCATTGTCCCTCCTCCAAGGGAAGTTGTTTACCACTTCCTTTGGAGGCAGGACAATGCTGCACGGAGCCCTTTGAGAAACAGAAAGGCTCCGCAACAGCTTCACAGGCACAGCAGCAGTTCCTTAACAGACAGGGAGTCATGGCTGCAGAAGAACAAGGCAATAGCAGGCCGACATAGGGAGCGGGGAGGAGGGGGCAGGGAACCTGCAACGGGGATGACATGGACAGAGGGGACTGACATGGAGGGAGGGAGGGAGGGGGCTGTGGAGGGAGGAAGGGAGGGAGGGAGGAGGGCTGACATGGACAGAGAGGGGGCTGACATGGATGGAGGGGGGAGGGAGGGGGCTGACATGGACAAAGGGGAGAGGCAGGGGACATACTGGACAGACAGGGGATAAATGCTGGACAGAGGGGAGAGACAGTGCGGGTTAGGATTATAATGGGCTGATGGGCTAACACTGGTAATGGGCAGATCGGGGGGGGGGGGCTAGGACTGGTAATGAGTTGATTAGGGAAGGCTAGGACTGGGAATGGACTGATCAAGGGGGGGGGCTAGCATTGGAAATAAGCTGATCGGGGAGGTTAGGACTGGAAATGGGCTGATTAGAGGAGGCTAGGACTGGTAATGGGCTGATGGGGGGGAGGCTAGCACTGGTAATGAGGTTGAGGGGGGACTAGCACTGGAAATGAGTTGATTAAGGGAGGCTAGCATTGGAAATGAGCTGATTGGGGGGGCTATGACTGGAAATGGGCTGATTAGCGGAGGCTAGGACTGGTAATGAGCTGATGGGGGGGTAGGACTGGTATTGGGCTGATTAGGGGAGGCTAGCACTGGTAATGGGGTTGAGTGGGGACTAGCACTGGAAGTGAGCTGATTGGGGGGCTTCGACTGGGAATGGGGAGGGGAGGATAGAGCTGCTGGCCCTGGAAGAAAACTGGGGGCTAAGGCTACAAATGGGCTGATACGAGGGGATGGGAGAATGGAACTGGAAGGGAGTGGATCTGAGAGGGACTGCCATGGTATTTGTACTAGAAGGGACTGGTCAGTGGGGAAGGAGGGGGACTAGAAATGAATGGACACCAATGGCAGTCATGGGAATGCATGTTGACATTGGAAGGTACTGGGAGTGAGGACTGGAAAGGGGCTGATACTGGGGAGGGTTACTGGGACTGGAAATAGGCTTATGGAAAGAAGTGAAGAAAACAAAAGAAGAGATAAGAAATGGCAGATGGACCATAGATCATAGAAAGAGAGCTAAGAGAAGACAGGAAAGCAGATCAGGACCAGCATGATCAGAGAATAAATTGGTCAGACAACAAAGGTAGAAAAAATAATTTTATTTCATATTAGTGATTTGACTACAAAATCATAATAATTTTGAAATCAAATATTGTTACGTGTTATTGTGATTAATTATTGTGGTTTAAATAAGTAAATTTTATAAATAAAAACATATTGCAAAGGCCTATAATATATTAATAATTCAACAAATGATTACAGCGACAATGCATTAACGGTAAAAGAAGAGAGACGTATTTGATTTTATCATTGGGGGTCATCACAAGTTGACCAATGGTAAAAGGGGTCACGGTACAAAAAAAGGTTGAGAACCACTGCCCTAGGAGCATACAATCGCTCATGCACTCAAATGTGGCAGCCTCATAGGAGGAGATCGTCAACCAACACCAGGTGCCCCTCCTAAGGAAGCTCTTGCTACCATGCCTGTGCCATTTCTAGATCTGGGAACTGTGCCTGTTCATGCCCTGTTCCACTTTCTCGTTAGCTTTACTAACTGTGCCTACCCTGCCAGCTGTCCAGAATCTCCAATGTGTCCACGTCTGTTTTTTGGTCTGGGGTTTTGCTACTTTGGGGGTACTATTCTAGGCAGGCTCATCATCCAAAACTCTTCTTTTGCCCCTCCTATTTGAGCAGGGCTGGTGCTACCATTAGGCGAACGATGCGGTCGCTCAGAGCTCCAGTGGTGCAAAGGCAGCCCGTTGTCACTGTGCCACACCTCTCTGAGACCAGCAGTGGCGGCAATGGCTCGGAACAGCATCACAGCACTTGCCAAAACCTCTGATACTGTGGGGCTGTTCCTGTTTCTGCCTTCTCTAATGCCCAATACAGACTTCCTGTTTGCATAGGGCAGAAGCAGTTGGTCCATCTTCCACTCCCAAGCAAACAGGAAGTCTGTATCAGGCATCGGAAGGGGCTGAAGCAGGAATGGCACCATTGCATCAGAGATTTTGGTAGCGCTGCAGTGCTGTTTCAAGCCATTGCTGCCGCTGCCTGTCCCAGAGAGGGCAGCAGCGGTGGCAGTGGGGATGGGGGTGGGAGCAGAGGGACACCCGGAATGAGGATCGCCTGAGCACCTTATATCCTTGCACCGGCCCTGTATGTGAGCCATTCGTTTAGTTCCTTGGCTGGCTGGGGATGCTGAAGAGAACAAGAGTGCTGAAAAACCTAGTGAATAGACCAAGGAACATGTACAGCTGTTCAAAAGGAGCTAGAGGGCAAGTACCCTTGGCTGAGGACTGTTGCTATAACGGCTAACCCAGGAGGAGGGTTTTCAGACAGGGAGAAACCCTATAATGGAGAACGGTGTAATGTGCTGTAATCCTCTGGAGGCCGGTTTTTTGAATGAGCTGGAAGCACAAAAGGAGCAGGAAGAAAATATTGTGCCAAAAACATTAAAAAGTAAATAAATACTTCTAATGTTAAAAACTTGTAAAAATGTTGTATAATCATAGGAAGGTAGAATTAAAAGGGATCTTAAGAGGTCATCCAGTCTATCTGTTGCCTCAAGACACGATCCACCAAACCTAACCCATACCGGAGAAATATATATGTCTAATCAGATCAGTGGTGGATTCCACCACCTCCCTTAAGTAATTTGTTTCAAGATCTGACCATCTTTAAGGATTTTTTGCAAATACTATAAAAAGTATGAACCTCACCCTTAAGCCAGGGTATGTTGACTATAATTTTAACTTAGATTTCTTAAAATGTATTATATTATATTGATGATATTTATGTGAACTATTTTGGCTCCCCTTGTAGGGAGCCAAAATAGTCCTAAAATAAAAATAGAAATGTCTTAAATTTACCCTAGTGCCCGTCTTAATACTTGCATTGCACTAAAGTGCATCCCTCTGGAACTCAAAGGATATAACACGCGTTAAGCTGTGTTTAAAAGCTCTTTTTACTCAGGCTGGTTGTGCCCATTTCAGCAGAGAGGATTTCTGTATCATTCTGCTATATATTCTTTCTCTCAGATTGCATCTTTTGGTACTTTATTATTTTCTCTCTCTCCATAGAGCAGAATAGTTGTTTGGTACTTGATAGTTTGCAATCCCATTCTTGCGTTTTTCTCTTTTACTGTTATGTCTGGATTTTGTAACACTGAACTTTTTATCAGTGGATGGCAGTATGTCATAAAACAACAACATTTTCTCTTTTTTTTAACAGTTTGAGATAGATTTATTAAAAGGCACTGCTGTGTTACCATGCACAAACATGCATTAATGTGTGTTATTTTCTGAAGGAGCTGTTTTATGCCATGGGATCTATTTGCTAAATAACTTACATTAGTGGCTTTGGTGTGTGCTAACTAACACAGTAGAATGTTTCAGTGAATCTAGCTTTTTATCTTTAGCAGTTTTCATGTAAACAGCTGCCAAGGTTAAAAAAGAAACCCAAAAGCACAGAAAATTACAACTTTCACATCCCCTATGCTCTCCATTACAAATAATAATCCCAGATCCTACTACAGTTCTGCCCTTTTAGTCGTGTTGAACGTTTTTCAAAGGCCGCCATTTCTGCATCGTTCCTTCACCAAAAAGCTATGCAGGGCTTAGTTTTCCAGTGGTAGGCAAATGTAAGTAGCAGCATGTAAGAGGTGAAGGAGCAGCTTTCTGTTCATTGCTGGTAGTTCTGGAATATCCCTGTAGCCTGTCAGACATACAGGAGTTAACATGCGAGAAGTTCTTGTGTGAATGTTATTTCATGCTCTATAGTGAACCAAAGGTCCTGAATAAATTGACAGTGTCACTACCAAATCATGGCAAAAATACTCTTAGAAGGTAATCTTATAACTGGTCACCTAGGTAGCAGGGCCGATGCTATCATTTGGCAAACTAGGCAGTCGTCTAGAATACCAACATTCCGGGGGCGCCTCATTGCTGCTGCGCCACCCCTCTCTGGGGCCTTCAGCTGTGGAAAAGCCATTGAAACCATGACACAGCACTTACCTAAACTCTCCAGCCCTGCATCATGCTTCCTGCCTTTTTAGACCTGTCGCTTCTGCCCCAGTTTATGCAAACCAGACGTCTGCGTCAGAAGGCAGGAACTGCGACACAACGCTGGAGAGTTAGGTAAGTGCTGCCTCACAGTTTCAAGGGCACCTCCAGCCTTTGCACTGGACCTGCTAGGTGGGCGAGCTAAAGAGGTGCCTATTCCAGGCCTTAGGCATCTATGTAAAATTACTCCTGAAAAATTGCAGAAATTGCAACTAAACTAAAGCCAAAGAAACTTATGCCTGCTGAGGAGCAGGTATGAATGTTTGCACATAAAATATGCCTGAACTTTATAAAATATGCACGTAGGTTGTGACTCTGCCCACACGCCACCTAGGCTCCTCCCCTGAACATGCCTACACCTGGGCTGTATAATAATAGGCGTGCTCTTGTCATTGTGTGTAATTTTATGAGGTCTTTTAAGTGTGTATACTGATATATATGTACAAAAAAATGTTTTATAAAACTATCTTCATAGTGGCTTCAATGGGGGGGTCTGCTGGGATAAGAGGCTGTTGCCCTAAGGGCCTGTCAACCACTGGGTGGTTATGTTAAGTTTATGGCTGAACAAGTTAGGAGGGTTTGTGCAGAGTCTGACATAGGAGCCAACGTTTCATGATTGGGATGCTAACTCAAGCTCCTTCTCCCTGGACACTGAAGTAGTTTGCCCAGTACTGGGGGTGCTCAGTCATGAGTTGGCACCTATGAGGCTAAGACTTACAACCATGTCACTAAGAAAACAGAAAGGGCTTACAAATAAATAGTTATTTAGACAGGAATTTCAGGATGTTATATACAGGTAACTCTACTTTGTTATTCTGTCTTGTTGTTTTCTTCCATTTGGTTTTGTCTTTCTTAATGTGTTGACAACTATCAATGCTAACCTGTAAGCAACCTAGAATTGTAGATAGGTGGCTTGTAAATGTAAAGAAAGAAACAAAGAAATCTATAGGAAAAATACCTTTTTGCTGCAATTTGAGGGCTGTTGACCCATGCAGGAGAATCTACTGAGAAATCTGTAAAACCTTCTTACATAAGAAATGCCATACTGGGTTAGACCAAGGTTGGTCAAGCCCAGTATCCTGTTTCCAACAGTGGCTAATCCAGGTCACAAGTACCTGGCAGGTTCCCAAAAAGACACACAGGTTCCACAATGCTTGTATTGGGGCAAGCAGTGGATTTTCTGAGTCCTATTTAATAATGGTTTATGGATCTTTCTTCCAGGAACTTGTCAAACCTTTTTTAAATCCAGCTACACTAACAGCTTTTACTACATCCTCCAGTAACAAATTCCAGAGTTTGATTATGCATTGAGCGAAAAGATATTTCTCTTATTAGTCTTAAACAGGTTATTGAAGTAAGTTGTACATATGCTGTTGAAGTGAAAGAACTGAGGGCCCGATATTCAACTGGGCAGGGCTAAGTGCTGTAGCCACTTAGCCCTGCCCTCCAACCCCTTAATCCCGGATAGTCACTTCCATGGCGATAGAAATGCATATCTAGGTCTGGCTGCACTGCCCGGTAGCCACCGCGGCTTACCATGCAGCATTGATATTGGATGCTGCATGGTTAATGCTCAGTGCCTATAAGATTGGCAAGGTTTTTCCTTGCCTATCTTATAGGCACCGAGCACTAACCATGCAGCTTCCAATATCGGTGCATGGTTAGTGCCAGTCCCCGCCTAAACACCCCCAGCATGCCCTGATGCTAGCCGGCTAGCATCGGTGCACGTAGGGGACTTAGTTGGGGATATTCGATGACACTACCCATGTAAGTGCCATCGAATATTTGCTTAGCAGGCACAGTTTATTGGCTATTAACTGTGTAAATGCCCTTTGAATATTGAGTCCTGAGCACCTAGAGATTCTGATCTTGGACTGGTTGTGTGTGAGTAACTTCAAATGAACTCACACAGAAACATTGGTGGGGGGGGAGGGGGCAATTAGCAGCACTTGCTAACTGGCTAAACTACCGCAATCCCCATATTCAGCGGCACTATTCAGATAGTGCAGCCAAATATCCCCCCCCCCCCGACTGCAGAAAAGACGCCTGGTTAAAACTGGGGCAGTGGTGGTTCCAGCAGCTCTCCGGTTAGCAACGATACCTAAAAGACATACAGTTAGGAAAGGTCAATGGCTGTCCTAACATTATCTGGTTATTGCTCAACCATGCTGTCTGATGAAACTAGATATTCAGCCAGATAAGCTCTGCTACTGAATATCCAGTTTTATTTAAAGTAGCAGCAACCAGGCGGTTTAAAAGCACTGACAACCGCTGCTGCTTAATTTGGCCCCATAAAACAGAGAAAAATGATGGCAGATCAAGACCATATGGTTTATCCATTCTGTCCATCCAACGGCTAAGCTCTACAATCCCTTCTTTTCCTTTAGAGATCCTCTATGTTTGTATGTTTCTTTCGTGAATTCAGATGCGATCCTTGTCTCTGCTGTCTCCACTGGGAGGCTATTCCATACATCTACCCAGGGCCATACTAAGGGCTGTGTGAGTGGTGCAGCTGCACAGGGTGCAAGCTCAGAGGGGGGGGGGGGGGGCGCCAGTATCATCACTGGGCTCTCAAAAGGCTCAAAAAGAGTGAGTTACTGAACATGGCTGCGTGGAGGGGGGCACCAGATTCGTTAGTCGCACAGGGCACATTTCTAACTTGGTACAATCCTGCATCCATCACTCTTTCTGTAAAGAAATGTCCTCAGATTACTCCTGAGTCTATCACCTTTCTTCTTCATCTATGCCTCCTCATTGTCTGTCCCCATATGCTTTATAATGAAACCAAAAATCCCAAAGAGCTAAAAGGAAAGGTCTCGCCCATGAAATGCCATCAATAAATTAAAGGACTATTCCCACAAGCGTTCACACTGGTAATATTAAATTATAATTAATTTCTTGTTTTTTTGTCGGACTGGTGTCTGTGTGAGGACTAAACCTTTACTTCTGATCGTGTCCATTTTAATCAATTGTGCAGTAGATTTTAAAAAAGAAAAGAAACAAGTACTTAACTTATGGTTTGTCCATCTTGTAAGTAGTCCAATCCTACATCAAAAGCAATCTCACATGTCCTGAGAAAAAAGAAACAACGGGGTGCAACACAGCACTGCGTTTCGAGTCTATAACAACTCAAAAGACCCTGCGTGGTCTTTGAATTCTGTGGGGAAATTTTGGCCTGATGCAGGGTCTTTTGAGTTGTTATAGACCCAAAACGCAGCCCATCTATCCTCACCCCTTCGTTCCCTACCCCCTGTGTTTATTATCTCCTCTTCCCTTCCCTATGCTCTAGAGGTCAGCGCTGCAGACACTGCACTTGCTTTTTAACAGTGTCACTGTGCTGTCTCCGATCCTGCCCCTTAGATGCAGCCAGCGATATCTAAAGTGCTTGCAATAAGCATCTTCTCTCTTCCTGCTGCAGAGCCAAGTCTTGCAAAAAGAGCAATGAGATCTTGCCGATCTTATCATGGACTTGACTTGATGGCAGGAAGAGAGAAGATGCTACCTCCAGCTTCATCAAGAGGCAGGATTGGAGACAGCACAGCAACACTGCTCAAAGTAAGTACAGTGTCTGCTGTGCTGACCTTGGGCGTAGAGAAGGGGAGATGATGGACACAGGAAGGGGGAGGGTTAGGAAAGAGAAGGGGCGATGATGGACAGGCTGCAACTGTTCTCTTGCTCCTTGCCAGGCTTTCTCCCTGATCTCCCTTGCCTCCTATAGTGCTGCACAGCACACAATAGGGCCTCAATGAGTAGCCTGATGAGCCTGGCAGCCGTGTGCTATTCCACCCCATGCTCAGCTTCAGCCTACCAGGACAAGGAGCCAAACTCTGCTCCTTCTGCCGCCAGCATCTTCCTTTCCTCCTGCATGCTTCAAATGTTCAGTTGGTCTTGAAAACTGAACTACATGGGAAGGAGGCAAATGCCTCAGCGCTGCTCTACCTCTGATGTTGGTTGGGCCTCAAGGAGTAAGGAAGAGTAGCAACACATATGGCACTGAAGTGATGTGGGGTCGGAAGAGAGCAGTGCCTAGGTAGAATTGTGTGAGTGTAAGGGAGGCGGGAGGGAAGGCCCTGGGAAATATGAATTGACAGAGAGATTGGAGAAAATAGCAACTAAGAAATAGTTTTGACTGGGGTATTGGATATGCAAGGACTGGGAGATTGGGTATTGGTGGGCAGAGAAAACAGCAACCGGGTTGTTGGGGCAGAGGAGAATGGAGGACTTGAATGATGGCAATTGAGATATGGATAGTGAGGAGTGAAGAAAGAGGTGCTGGGGTCTGGAGGGCAGAGTGAGCTGAGTTTTGGTGGGACTAGAGTGTGAGTTTGGAGGGTGTAACACTGCAAGCTATGAGTATCAGTGAAAAATATAGAACATAAAATGGACAATGTGAGTGGGGGATATGATATGCTATATAAATGGGAGTTTGTAGATAAGCTAGAGGGTATTATTAGTGAGGTGCGAGATAAGGTTAGGACTTTATAATGGGGCCTGAAGAGTGTGAAGAGGACAGGAGATGATATGAAAGACCTGGAGGGGAAGCAAGAGTGCAGGAAATGATATAAAGGACCTGGAGGACTGGGGAGGAGGTAAGAGGCAGTGGAAAGGGATAGACTAAAATAGTGTGAGAATGGGCTGGGAAAGAGGTGAAAATGAGAAGGAATAAGAAACTCAGTAAGGGGGTAAGAGAGAGTAAAGAGGGACTGCAGCCAAGGAAAAGGATATATGACCGAGAAGGAGCTTGAGCTGGTGAGGGATAAATTTAGAAGAAAGGAGATGAAGGCTAGAGAGGGGGTAAGTTTGAAGGGTTGAAATGGGGTATAGGAAGTGAGTGAAAGTCAGAGGGAAACAATAGAATGGGGGATGGGAGGACTGGAGAGGAGGTGAGAGAGAGAGGGGATGATGAGCTGGGATTGGGGCTGAGTAGGAGCCCGTAGGTAGTAGGCAGAAAATGATGAAGAGTAGGAGGGACAATGGGAATAAGAAATAGAGGTAGGATGGGGAGGAGAGGGGAAGGGTGCAAGACAATAAAAGATGTGATGAAACAGCAAGGAGGGAGATGAAAAGAGATAGGGATGGAAGATCTTGAAAAGGCTGGCTGGAGAGAGAGACAATTAGATTGTAAGCACTGATGAGCCGGGACTATGTCTTACATCTACAGGGTGGCCCAAAAAAAGTGAGAACATCTTGTAGCATATAAGTTATTTAAAAAATTCAAAAAGACAGATGTAAATGATTGACAAATTAGAAAAAAAAAGATGGCGACTAGAAATTGTCGAAATAAAGACGTTATATAGCTAAAAAAGGTAAATAAGTAAACAATTTCATTTTTTAATTTACGAGATGTTCTCACTTTTTTTGGCCCACCCTGTATATGTACAGCGCTGCATATGACTAGTAGTAGCAGTAACTTAGGGATCGAGGGAGGTGAGAGAACCAAAATGTGAGGCAATAGTTAGGGGTATAGACAATGGAGCCATATATCTGGAGATTAATGGAGAACTGAGAGGAGGCAGTGAAGAGGTAAATTGGGGAGATGAATAGCTGGGGCAAAGAGAAGCAGAAGAGAAGAGGGGTGAAATGTAGTTATGAGTGAATAAGGAGGCAGTGAAATGAGATGAAAGGAAAAGATAAGTGTCAAAGACATAGAGAGAGGAGGAAGAGAAGAATATAAGAACAAGATTTGCCATAATGAGTCAGATCAATAGTCCATCAAGCCCAGTATTTTCTTCTAACAGTGGCCAATCCAGGTCACAAGTACCTGTTAGGATCCCAAAAGATAACTGCTAAGGATAAGCAGTGAATTTTCCACTGCCCACTTTAATAATGGTTTATGGATTTTTCCTCCAGGAACTTTCCCAAACTTTTTAAAATCCTGCTATATTAACAGCTTTTACTACAACCTCTGGCAACAAATTCCAGAGCTTAATTATGCGCTGAATGAAAAAAATATTTTCTCTGATTGGTCTTTAATGTATTGCTTTGTAGTTTCATTGCATGTCCTGTAGTCTTTATAGTTTTTGAAGGAGTAAGTAACTGATTTACAGGCAGGATATTAGAGAAGAAACAGAAACAGAAAATGAAAAAGAGTTTGGAGAAAATGGAAAAGAGTAAGATACTGAGAGCAGAAGAAAACACAGGACCAATACGATTAGAAAGAAAAATACCCAGACAACAAAAGTAAAAAATCATTTTGGGCCTGATTTTTGAAGGCATTTACACGGTTAACAGTCCATCTTAACTGTGTAAATGCCTTAATCGTGGATTTTCAAAAGCACCTACACAGCTAATGTCTTTGAAAATCCCCGATTAAGTCCTCTATGGACCCGGATGCTATCCGGTCAGCATCAGAGTATGTTGGGGGCATTGCAGGGCAGAGCAGAGGTGGGGAATGGCACTAACTGGGTTGCAGCGATTTTGGATGCTGCCCAGTTAGCACTCTGTGCCTTAAAGATAGGTGAGGAAAACCCTGGCCTATCTTTAAGGCGCCGGGGCTAACCGGGCAGCATCCAAAATTGCTGCTGCCCGGTTAGGCTCGGCGGCTTTCCGGCTGTGCAGTGAACCTCAGATTTTCACTTACGTCGCCATGGAAATGAAAATCTGGAGTTAAGGAGTTGGCGGGCAGGGCTATGCAGCTACGGCGCTTAGCCCCGCTCATTGCAATATTGGTCCCTTTAAGTTTAGTAATTGGACTAGGTCAGTTTGGGGAATATGCAATTCTGATATATTTCTATTTCGCACAGTAAGGAGGAAAAGCATTTCTGTTTCTTCTTCACCATTTCCCTACATGCAGAGTTTGACTTCTCGTGATTTCTAATTTCTGATCCTTTATTCTAGGTGAGGGGACTGGAGGAGTAGCCTAGTGGTTAGAGCACTGGCTTGTTAACCAAGAAATCAGCGTACAATTCCCACTGGCACTCCTTGTGGCCTTGGACAAGTCACTTAACCCACCGTTGCCTCAGAAGAAAGGCCTGGCAATCTACTTCCGGTCACACTGCCAAGAAAGCCCAGGAGCTGCTGGGTCACCAGAAGTCAGCATTTGACTCAAAGGCGCATTTTGCATTCTAGGTGAGGGTCTGTGTGTTCTTTGTTTGTGACAGAGATGAGGTATTTTACTAGCATTTAGTTTCTGTGTGAAGATTCATAGCACTGTGACTTACTTTGTTTTCCCAGTTGGAGGCGTATTGGTGTTCTATGGCCTGGTGTAATTGCAGTGCTATTTGAAGCATGGGAGTTAGTGGTGTTTTGGTTTGGCAACTTTATTACCTAGGTTTGAAATGTGTTTTTGTGGGGTTTTAGTCTGTTAGTGGAGAGTTAATCTTGGGCCCAATATTCATTTGTGATGGCTATGCACCTCTATGGTACATAGCCACCACTGCCAAACTTTAACCCTGGATATTCAATGCTGGGGGTCATATGCGGCCTCAGCATTGACTATCCGGGGTTGCCACACAGGCAAAGATGTCACAGAAGCTAACCAGGCAGCGGCTATATTGCGCTGCTGACCGGTTGCTCCCACAGGTAAGGATAGGCCAGCTTTTACTGTGCCTATCTTTACCCACGGGTCACTAACCAGGCAGCGGTGCAATATCGCCACTGCCCGGTTAGCGACAGATTGAGTACTTGGAGAATCAAGTTTGGAAATATAATTTGAGATTGTTGAATTTTCCTCATTCTCTGGTTCAGTCACCTTTGGAAATGGTGCGCAGATACTTTCAGAAGGTGTTGTTATTCCTCCGGGAGATCTGCTCCCCCTGACGAGGGTCCAGTACCTGTCCCTGGGCTCTAGTCCTCCTGCAGCTTCAGAGGGCTCTTCCAGTGCTGCAGGGGACCTTACGAGATTTCTGGAGAGTTCACTGGAGGTAGCAATTGGCTGCTCCACTCTTCTCATTACACTGGCTTTGGAATCTGCCAAATCGTTAATTCTATGTTCTTATTTTAGGAATTTTGGGAAGCAGTTTTTTGACTCTTTTGTCCGCATTCTCCCAGATTTAGCTCGAGATACCCAGGCCAGGAGAAGAGAGTTTCAGGGATATAAGTTCAGGACTCTCTCCCTTGGTGGGTCTTTTCTGTTGAAATTTCCTTCTAGATGTCATGTATCTTATCAGGGGAATAATATTTTGTTTTTTGAGCCACGGCAGCTCCTGGAATTCCTTGTAGCTAGGGAGGGTGTAACAGTTGCAGTTGGATCCCATACAGCTGATGCATAAGTCTCCAGTCAGCCAGTAATTAGTATTCAGCGAGGGAGTTTCCTTGCTGTTAATAATTTTCCTGGAGCCCTGCTGTTCCCTGTGTTTGTGGGCTAAATATAATGGTTTTGTTTTTGTGTCTTTTGAAATTGTTCATTTAGTAATTATGTTTCATGCCATGATTTTTCTTTCATTCATGTATATATGCCTGGATGTTAGTTTTAAAATGCAATAAATAAAAAATAAAAAATTGATAAAATTGATTTTTTTTGTCTTACGGTCAGTTAAGTTATGCTGATGTGTGGTTTCTATGTAGATGTAGAAAATCTTGTTCTGTTTTCTCATAAAGAAGTGAGTTGATGTTCTAGGAACTAGTGTAGTATCTGAAGTGCTGTCATGTCATATAATCGGTGGGTGGTCACAGGAGATGTGGCTATGAGAGTGTGACTACTGTGTGGGTGAAAGTCACCCCACCCCCTAATTTTGGTCTGAATGTGAGTACTGGCACTTTTTTTTTTTAGAATAAATGCACTATTTAAAAGAATCGGACGAAGGACTGATCCCTGCGGCATGCCACTTGTCCTTATCCTCAGAGTGAACTCCATTTACCAGTACCCTTTGCCACCACCCACTCAACCAATTTCTAACCCAGTCGGTCACTTTAGGTTCCATCCCTATGACATTCAATTTATTTATAAATCACCTGTATGGAACCATGTCAACGTCTTTGCTGAACTCTAAGTACACCACATCTTGCACTCTCCCTCAATCCAACACTCTGGTCACCCAATCAGAGAAATTAATTGAATTTGTCTGACAAGACCTGCCTCTAGTAAAACCATGCTGCCTCGGATCCTGCAATTCACTGGATTGCAGAAACCTTACTGTCCTCTGCTTTAGCAGTGCTTCCATCAATTTACTCACTACAGAGGTCAAACTATCTTGCCTGCAGTTCCCAACTTCCTCCTTACTTAAGCTTTTGTGTAAAGGAACCACATGTACTCTTCTCCTATCCTCTGGAAACCCTCCTGACCCAAAGAAGCAATGAAAAGGACAGACAGCAGAGCTCCCGGAACTTCCCTAAGTTCCTTCAATATTCTTGGAGGTATCCTATCCTGCCTCTCACTTTGTTTACTTTTAGTTTAGCTAGATCCTCAGAAACACAGTCTTCTGAAAACTATTCAAGATCCCTCTCACTTCCTTTCCTATTTGCATGTCTTTTCTGAGTTCCTACTCCCAGCTCTTCCTCTGTAAACACAAAACAGAAATATTTGTTAAGCAATTCCATTTTATCCTCACCAACTTCTACATATTCCTTCCCTTCACCCTTGAGTCTGACAATACCACTTTTACACTTCTTCCTGTCACTCACATATCTAAAAAAAATGTCTTGTCCCCCATTTTACTGCATTGACTATTTTTTTCTTTCATTTACATCTTTGCTTTCCTGACTGCTTTTTCGGCTTCTCTTAGATTTTCTAAATACTTTTGCTTGTCTTCTTCTTTCTACAATCCCTTGTGTTTTATGAAGTCCAACCTCTTTTTCTTTACTTTTTTAGCTATTTCTTTCAAGAACCATAGTGTCATCATTTACATTTATTCACTTTCCTAATAAAAAGGTTTGTTGCCCTTAAAATATCCCCTTTCAGATTTGCTCACTACTTTTCTACATCCTCCAAATGTTCCCATCCAGCTAACAATTCCTTGAGGTATTCCCTCATCTTGACAAAGTTAATTTTCTTAAAGTCTAGTACCCTCACATTTGAATGAACTATCTCCATCCTTGTCCTAATACTGAACCACATCATTCGGTGATCACTGTATACGAGATGATTACCCACTATAACATGTTTATGTTTGTTCAGTCACTTTTTATGCCACCCTTCACAGAGCAACAGAGTTTACATTAAAAATCAAAAATTACTAGAAAAGATAGAAATTAAAACTAGAAAAGAGCACCTAATACAATGATCAATACCTAACCAAGGGTTATAGACAGAGTCGCAAAAGAAATAGAAATAGAAGTGCCAAGTTATTGCCCACTTTCCAGCCTTTGAGATACCGAGAAGGGAGATTAGACCAATTAGGAAGGCATTAGGAAATGTGTATTTTTAGGGGTGATTCTAAATTTAGGCAAAGAGACTAAATGCCAGGAAAAACATGGAAGAAAATAAGCTTTAAGAGAGGTTTTAAATTTGGGCAATGAGGATTCAAGATGAATACGTCTGGTGTGGGCAAGAAAGTAAAATGCAGTATGGCACATGGCCTCCAGTCTGGCACAAACAGGCATAGGAAAAACCAGCAATTATTCAGTTTGGGATCAAAGTAGGCAAGGGGGAATGTATGGTACCAAAATGTCTGAAAGATAGAGTAGGAAGTTACTACGTAATGTTTGAAAGAGTAATAAAAGATCTTAAACTTAACCCTATAAGCAATGGGTAACCAGTGTTCGGTAATGAGTAACAGAGTCACATCAGAAACAACCCCCCCCCCATTCATAAGCATCAGGTCCAGCATAGCCCCCTCCTGCATGGGTTTCATTACCAGTTGCCTGTAGAGAATCCGGCAGGGATGTACCAATCAACATCCGGCACGTTGAAACCACCTATCAGTAGCACTTCTCCTTTCATAGCAATAGTCTGGATGCCTTCAATTAAATCTCTGTCCATTTCTTCTGCCTATGAAGGAAGTCTGTATATCACACAAATGTAAATGGATGTTATATTCTTTCTTTCCAGATTAACCCACAGTACCTTCTCCTTACCTTGTAAGCCCTGCAATTCTGTTGCTTTAATACTATTTTTTAAATACAGTGTCACTCCTCCTCCCTTCCTTCCTACCCTGTCCTTCCTGAATAAATTATAGCCAGGTCTAATTTCATCCCAGTCATGATGAAGCATGTCTCTATGACTGCACCTAAATCCCATTCAGCCTCTTCCATTATAGAGACTAGATCCAAAATCTTATTTAAGGAGGTGTAGCCTAGTGGTTAGGGCAGCAGCCTGGGACCAGAAAGACAACATTCAAATCCCTTGGGCAAGTTACTTAACCCTACTGGTGTAAATTCTGCCCAAGCGTCCCACACAGCAGTGGTGGTGGCAACAGTGCAGCAAACTTATGTTATCCACACTGCAAGACTTCACCCTGGCGGGGGACAGCCGCTGGGCCTATGTTCCCCACGGTGAACTTAAAAAAGCAGGGCAGCGCGGCAAACATGATAAAGTAAGTTTGTCACGCCACTGCCGCTACATGGGGGAGGTGCTCACTGCAACAGTGGGGAGTCTTCAGTAAAAGTTTTCTTGGGGCACTTCATTGTAAATTATGCCTCAGATACAAACGTTGATTGTAAGCCCTCAGGAACAGGGAAATGCCTACTGTACCTGGATGTAACTCGCTTTGAACTGCTACTGGAAAGGCATGAGCTAAACACTACAGAATCTTATTTCCCATTCTACAAGCATTTGTACACACTGCTTTCCATATGTTGCCCCTTTTTCCCATTTCTACATAGGTAATTAATGTTTTACTTATCTGAGGGCTTTTTCTTAATGGGGTCTTTGTTCATCTATCCCTGACGAATCTAGTTTAAAGCCCTCTTCAGTAGGTTAACCATTCTGCTAATCAAAAAAGGAAAATAAAACAAAAGGGAATCAAGAATAAGAACAAAGTAAAAGCTATGAAAGCAAACAAGGAAGAGTGAGGGATCGTTTGAAATGATGTTTTAAGTATTTCATTCTTTTTAACATCTTTTAGTCACCTTTTCATTGAGTTCGCTTTATATTTCTCTTTTTTTTTTACATTTTCCTGTCAAGTTGTGTTTCCATCTTCTTACAGTTTCTTTCTTATTTGCTTCATATTTTGGTTTTATCTTTTGCTACAGGATCAAAGTACCACAGAAGGGTGTGGTGAGATATACCTGGACCAGGCCTTGGGTGGTCACAAGCCTGAGACAATGCCACCTTGCCCCCCTCAACAAGGCAGAACTCGAACGATGCTCCTGCCTCAACCAGTAGGAGAACTGGGCCCCACGCGGGAGATGGAGCTGGCCTGGCAGGAGATCATGTCCATCAGTGAGCTGCAGGTCAGTCACACGTACCTTCAGAAAGAACAGACAAAGGGTTACCGCTTTATGCTTGGATTATACAATGCCGGGGCAATAACTAGATAGCAGCACTAAATATCCAGTTTACCTGGCTAGCTATTTCGCTATCCTATCAGTGGCAATATTCAGCCATTGGCCAAATAGCTAAACCGGCTAAAGTTAGGACAGCTTTTTTCCCCTAACTTTAGCTGGTTTGGTTTAACCAGTTAGTGGCCGAATATTGCCATTGACCAGTGCCGCCCCTGCTCTGCCCCGACACTAAGCACTTAGCGTTGGGGTGTTCAGCGAGACTAAAGAAGGGATATTCAATGGCACAAACCGGGTACAGGCTGCTGAATATCCAGCTCAGTGGAATTAACTCAGCTTGCAGGTTTGCTAACCACGCTAATTCCTTTAATATGTTCCCCTAAACCTTTTTTCTTTCCTCTGGACTCCCTTGTCTACTCAATTTACTGGCTAAGGGGGTTATTTTAGAAGCCTTATTCACATTTTACACGTGCATGTGCTGACACATATACATGTAAATGGCATCCACGTGTAAATAGCCATGTTAGAAAAATCTCACTGTGCACATGGATGGCCATAGCACAATTGAAATTGTGCAGGATCGTGCCAGGGGCATCTCAGCGCATGGCCTGGGCGAAACAAAACTATTGCATTTCATATGGGAATGCACGTGAAAGACCAAAACTGTTCTTGTCCAGATTCACACTTTTGTCTTGACACGAATAAATATTTTAAAAATGCTCCTTTTGGCCCTCCCTTTACTGGAGGGATTAAGGGGGAAATCTCAATTCCCCAATGTTTATTTCCCCCTCTGAATTGACATAGGGTCAAGATAGAGTCCTCTGTCATTAATTAGGAGCTAAATGGCCCAAATAAAGGTGTAAATGCTGGCATTTACATGTCTTCATTGTGAAATGCCAGCGCTTACACATGTCGATTTTTTTCACGTATATATTTCTGAAATATATCACACGGTGTGGTTTGAGATAAAAGCCAAGGTGCAGTCCAATCATAGCAAGCTCAAAGTCCTAAACTTCAAAAACACTGAATTCAGTAGAATGGCCAAGTACCTGAAGGAGGAGTTGGCAGGGTGGGAGGGGATAAGGGAAGTGGAATTGCAATGGGCTAAACTAAAGGTGGCAATAAAATGGGCAACAGATAAATATGTAAGGAAAGTAAATAAAAACAAGAGAAGAAGCAAACCTATTTGGTTCTCCAAAGAAGTGACTGTTCAAATAAAGGTAAAACATAGTAACATAGTAACATATGTTTTGCCTTTATTTGAACAGCCACTTCCTTGGAGAACCAAAAAAACACAGCTTTCGCAAAATTCAAAAGCTTGCAAACAAAGGAACACAGTAAGGAATACAGGAGCAAACTAAAAGAGACAAAAGATTCGTAAAGATTCTAAATTACCCATGCCTACCAATAGCCAGATTAATATTAATAAAATACAGTCTCTAAAATGCTTGTATGCAAATGCTAGAAGTCTAAACAATAAGATGGGAGAGTTAGAATATATAGCACTAAATGAGAGGTTAGATATGATTGGAATATCAGAGACATGGTGGAAGGAGGATAACCAGTGGGACACTGTGATACCTGGGTACAAACTATATCGTAATGATAGAACTGATCAAATTGGTGGAGGGGTTGCACTCTATGTTAGAGAGGGCATTGAGTCAGAAAGGATTAAAGTTTTGCAGGAAACAAAATTTGCTTTAGAATCTCTATGGATTGAAATTCCATGTATGAAGGGGAAGGTGATGGCAGTGCGGTTGTACTATCGACCGCCTGGCTAGAATGAACAAATGGATGATGAAATGCTCAAAGAAATCAAGGAAGCTAACAAAAGTCACAGCACAGTAATAATAATGGGTGATTTCAATTACCCCGGTATCGACTGTGTCAGTGTCACGGCAGGACATGCTAGGGAGATAAAGGTCCTAGATGAAATAAACGACTGCTTCTTGGAGCAGCTGGTTCATGAACTGACCAGAGGGGAAGCCATATTGGACCTAGTCCTTAATGGAACACCAGATCCGGTGCAGGAGATAAGGGTGTTGGGGCCACTTGGCAATAGTGATCATAGCATGATCGCGTTTGATTTAATTAGTGGAGGAGGGATAGTAAGGAAATCCACAGTACTACCTTTTAACTTTCGAAAGGGAGACTATGATAAAATGAGGAAAATAGTTAAGAAAAAACTAAAAGGAGCGGTTGCAAAGGTTAAAGACTTACATCAAGCTTGGGTGTTGTTTAAAAATACTATCCTGTAAGCCCAGACCAGCTGTATTCCACAAATTAAGAAAAGTGGAAGAAAGTCCAAAAAACTGCCAGCATGGTTTAAAGGTGAGGTCAGAGAGGCTGTTGCTGCCAAAAAAGCATCTTTCAGGAAATGGAAATAAGAGCCAAACAACGAAAACTGGAAACAGCACAAGCACTGGCAAGTTAAATGCAAAGCATTGATAAGGCAGGCAAAGCGAGAATTTGAGAAGAAACTTGCTATGGAAGCAAAAACGTAAAATAAAGACTTTATCAAGTACATTCGTAGCAAAAGGCCTGTGAGAGGGTCAATTGGACCGTTAGATGATAGAGGGGTAAAAGGGGCAGTAAGAGGAGACAAGGCTATAGAGGAGAGACTGAATGAATTCTTTGCTTCGGTCTTTACTGAGGAAGATGTAGGGATGTTACCCAAGACTGAAGTGGTATTTAAAGGTGATACAGATTGTTTCAAGGAACTAGCAACTTGGTTAGAAGACCACAACCTTTTTATTAACCACTCCAAAACCGACATACTGATTGTAACAAAAAACAAATCTTTCACCCCCCCCACCCACATTACACTTCAGAATCATGACATCCACATAAAAAAAGAAATAAAATACCTAGGGGTGATACTAGACACACACCTTAGTATGAACACACACATAAGAAATACAACAAAGAAAATATACTTTAAACTCAAAGTTTTAAAACAATTACACCCTCTAGTTCACCTGCAGGACTTCCTAAGTATCATTCAAGCCATTATCACCCCACATTATGACTTCGCCAACCTCTCTCTATTAGGCACAGCTAACCAAAACATCAAAAGGCTCCAATTGGCTCAAAATGCTGCAGCCAGAACCATAATGAAGGTACACCCTTTTGAGCACATATCACCCTATCTAGCCAAACTACACTGGCTCCCCATTCAATGTAGAATAAACTATAAATTAATAATAACCACTTTTAAAGCATTAAATAACACTGCACTAGCTACTCTAAATAAACTAATCACTAAAGACACACCCCAATGTGCACATAGAAGAGGCAACGCCAATAAAATAAGGATTCCAAAAGAATTCACAAAGACCAAAAAAACAACTAATAAAAAAGCATTCTCCCATGCAGCCCCTATACTCTGGAACTCTCTACCTGATGAAATCAGAGCCTTAACCGACCTTAAAGACCTACGCAAAAACTTAAAAACTCACCTTTTTATCTCCCACTACGGACCAATGTCAAATTCTCAACCCCAAAACGAAAAAGGATAATCTATATAACACACGGAGACCAATACCGCAATGCCTCAAGATATTTTGACCTTGACACTGCCTATGATGTTTATACTGTTGAACTCTCTCCTACTAACTGTACATAGTTAATTGTACATAGTTCTACAAAGTTTAATAGTTAAAAGTTCAATTGTTTATGCACATAGTTCATGATTGTTCAATGTAAAAACAGAAATGCCTTTCTGTCTCCTTATCTGTTTTATGTAAACCGCACCTGATCATCAGAAGGTTGCAGTATATAAAAGTTTGTTAAATAAAATAAAAAATAAATAAAAATACTGCAGAGGAATTGAGAGAAATATCGCTACACCGGGAAGATGTATTACAACTATTTGATAAACTGAATAGTAGCAAATCACCTGGACCAGATGGTATACATCCAAGGGTGTTGAAAGAACTGAAATATGAGATTGCAGACCTGCTATTAGTAATCTGTGAACTTTCATTAAAATCATCTCTCTACGGGGAGGAGGAGGGGGGGGGTCGCCATCTCATCCTTCGCCTCAGGCAGCAGATTGCCTTGAGCCGCCCCTGAGAGCAGAAGTAGGATATTCACCCACAGAATTCAATATATTTAAAAAAAATCTG
This sequence comes from Ichthyophis bannanicus, assembly GCA_033557465.1. Lineage (NCBI taxonomy): Eukaryota > Metazoa > Chordata > Amphibia > Gymnophiona > Ichthyophiidae > Ichthyophis > Ichthyophis bannanicus. The sequence continues at coordinate 748,374,897 of CM066033.1, forward strand.
ATTCTGGTCATCTCACTAACAACAAACTTTCTCCAGTACCAGGCATATTGGGAACGAATATAAAACCCTACTAAAGTCACCAAAGATCTACAAGGCCAAATCTACCATACCAGTATAAATTTCCAAAAGTCATATAAGGGGCCTACCCAGAAAAAAGAAGCACTGTAAATACTGCAGTGGTCCCTAGAACATCCATACATCAATTAAAAAAGCTGAACAAGTCAAATTACTGCAGTACAGATCCCTACATACGAACTCCATGTTAACAGAATGCCTGGCCAAGGTCACATACTCACAACACAGACCCTCAACAAGTACAGAATAAGTGACCATAGTAACATAGTAATTGATGGCAGATAAAGACCGGTATGGTCCATCTAGTCTGTCCAGTAAGATGGCAAGAGTAGGTGCACCCAGGGCCGGATTTACCTTGAGTGAGGCCCTATGCCAACAAAAATTGTGGGCCCCCAGCAGGGGCGGCCCAAGGGGGGTGCGGGGCCTCATTTGCATAAGGGGCCTCATTTGCATAAATATTTGCATAATGTTACCATATACTAACTTTTAGTAAACGTGCCTCTTAATGAGTGTATGGATAAAGAAAGACTAAAAGATTTCTATATTACTATAATCCAGTGCCAACTGCCAGACACATTAGGAACTACTACAAACACTGCCCATTTAGAACCCATAGCAAACCCGCCGTATCCTAACAGCACTACCAGGACTCACAAAGCACCATACTCTACCAATCAAAAGGCAACACTGCAAATATTAAACCAATACATTTCAGAGAACAAAAATACATGACCTACTGGGGAAAGAGAACAAGTGGCACTGTCAAATAGGAATTATATAAACAGAACACCTCAGCTCAGTTACACATGCACAACATAGACCGTCACCAAACAAGGAATCACAATTTAGAAACAGGAAGACAATAATTAAACTGGGAACCCCAAAAGCCAAACTTGGAATGTACAACACTGTAGAAATAAAACTATACATTAATTTGCTCTTGTACTAAACAAAGCGCAGACGTTAATGATGCACATTTACCAGAGCTGACGACACAAGAAGCAGGAGACGTTGGATGAACAGTTGAGTCTTTATTTGATAGGGACCCCAACGCGTTTCGGCAACGCCTTCCTCAGGGGGATTACAACTTGAACAAACATTAAAACAAAAATGAGAACAATTAAAAACAAATAAAAACAATAGGCAACTATCTTGCCGGCCTACACTAACTCATCTCTAGGCCAGCTGCCTTGACTTCACCCCACACTGCGCCACTCGAATCCAAAATCCAAGTATTTCTGGCAGACATAAAATGGAGCCTGCTCACACCTTCCTGATTTTGTGCATGTGTATACTAACATCTTCATATAGAACCATCCCACACTCACAATACTGCATTCCTCTACTATATACACCAATCTACCTTCTCCACCCCCCCCCCCTCCATTACCCATCCTGCATCAATACAACTTAAATCCTATCACCACCACACAAACACCAAGTAAATTACCCCAACGACACACCCATATCAAAGGGAACAAATCTCAAAAACACCCTAAAACCAAAGCAAAGAACACTATTGGATCTCAAATACAACTCACACGAACCACACACCAAGAACATCACACATGTAACATTATCCTTATTAATGCTAGGTCAATAAGGAATAAAACGCATATTATCCACAACATTCTAACTGACGAACAACCAGATATCCTATGCATAACAGAAACATGGCTCACTGACTCAGACTCTGCAACAATGAACCAAATACAGAAGCCCGGATACCAACTATACAACTGCCCACGCATCAACAGAAGAGGAGGCGGAGTCCTTATAGCAGCCAAAACCAGCCTTCAACTCACAACCACATCTACGGTCACAAATCCAGATCTTGACCTACTTAAAGTCGAGAGCATGGCATTATCCATCTGCCTAATCTATCGACCTCCCTCACCACAGCACGAAACACTAGCCACAGCACTAGAAACCATCACATCCACACAAAGCAAAAAATTCCAGATCATCCTCGGAGATTTGAACCTAGCATCAATTCCTCCGTCCCACACGGACTCCTTCTATGAAGCCATCGACCAATTGGGTTTCCAACAAATAATAAGCAACCCCACACACGATAGAGGAAACATCCTAGATATGATTTTCATACCCAGAAATCCACAACAAAGCAATGAACCACCTATAATAAACATAACTCAAGTACCATGGTCAGACCACCACCAAATCAACTGTAAACTTAAACTACAGTGCCAACCCAAAACCTCAAAGGAGATGAGAATGACCAACCCCATTAGGAAATTCAGCAAACTCAACGAGGAACACCTCATAAGCACCATTGCATCCCACATAAACCTAGATTCCACAGACCTAGACGAACTAACTAACAGATGGAACACACACATCCAAAATACATCTAACCCAACTCTGAAACACACATCAAACCCACATAAGATCAACTCGGAACCCTGGTACACAGGAACTCTAATAAAATCAAAAAGGGAGCTCCGTAAAATAGAGAGAAAATGGAGACAAACCAAATCCTCCGATCTCAAAACTAAATACATGGCCCATCTCGCAAAATACAAAGACGACGTGAACAATGCAAAAAAATTACATCACACCAACATCCTAAACAAGGCAATCAATCGCCCACGAGAGTTATTTGAACTAGTCAAATCACTAACCAAAACCGACCAAAATGCCAACCTCAACAAATCCATCAAGGTCCAAACACTGGCAAACCACTACGCGACCAAACTGACGGCCCCTGGTCCTCCACCCCCCCCACCAACACCACAAATCAGAAGTGAGAACACCACAACGCAAAACCAGTTATGGGAGCACTTCCACAAAATAGGAACCAAGCAAATCACAGCCATTGTCACAAGCCTGAAAAGCACCACCTCCCCACTAGATCCCTGTCCTGCATCCTGGATCAAGGCAGTGAAACAAGACATAGCACCTCACATAGCACACATAGTTAACCTATCCCTACAACAAGGAATCATGCCCTCAGAACTAAAGAAATCAGTCATTAGACCGATCCTAAAAAACACTACACTCAACGGAGAAGACCCAGCCTCCTACCGTCCCATATCAAGTATCTCATTCCTGGCAAAGATCATAGAAAAAACGGTCCTTCTACAACTCCAAGACCATCTGACTGACAGTGCTCCTCTTGATGACCAGCAATATGGCTTCAGGCAACATCATGGAGTTGAAACCCTGTTACTAGTTCTACTTAACAACCTCCTAAAGGGCCTTGAAAACAAAAAGAAAATGTACATTCTTGTATTCATTGACATCTCAGCTGCCTTTGATACAGTTAATCATGGGACCCTCATAAATAGGATAAAATCAATAGGAATAACAGGAACCCCACTAAAATGGTTCTCATCCTACATCTCAAATCGAACACAACAGGTTCAATTCAACGGAGAAAAAGCAGAATCTTTCTCACAAACACAGGGAATCCCCCAAGGCTCTGCTCTCTCAGCACTTCTGTTTAACATATATATGCAGCCACTATGCAAAATTTTCTCACGGCACGAAATTAATTACCACATCTATGCCGATGATATCATGCTATACACACAACTAGACACTAAAAACCCAGACTACAACCCACTGGAGACATGTATCGGAGAGATGCAAGACTGGTTACAACAAAGTAGTATGTCAATTAATCACAAAAAAACCGAAGTAATGTATATCTCCAAAGAACCGAATTTTGACCCTCCCACATCAATAACACTATGTAACAACACTTACCAAACAAAAAAAGAAATAAAGTATCTAGGAGTCACATTTGACTGTGACCTAAAGATGGAAAAACACCTCCGAAAGACCAACAGAGCAGTTTTCCACAAGCTTAGAGTGCTCCAACCCATTCGGAATATTATTGATCCCCAAGACTTCAGAACAGTGGCCCAAGCACTCATCATGCCACATTTTGACTACTGCAACGCCATCCTACAAGGTTTACCTAAAAAAACCCTAAACATATTACAAATGGCACAAAATGTAGCTGCCAGGGTCATAATGAAGAAAAATCTAAGTGACCACATCACACCAGTACTAATTCAATTACACTGGCTACCCATAACAGCTCGCACAAAATACAAAATACTAACAACCACCTTCAAACTCATCCACAACTTAGCACCTTCCTTCCTCAACAACCTAGTAAGATTGCAACCTCCTACCCGAAACAGAAGAACCCACAATTCCAACATCCTTCACACTCCAACAGATATAAGATCTGCCAAAGCTAACACCAGCCACAGGGCTTTCTCATATGCGGCGCCAGCACTGTGGAACCAACTCCCACCAGAACTACGAGCTAGCAATGACCTTCTAGACTTCAGAAAGAAACTCAAAACGCACATTTTCCAATCACATTTCAGCCTGAACTAAACCCACAGATGGAGCAGCCCCTGACCACTGTGTCCAAGAAGATTATCCTGTATATATGTATTTATGTATATATGTAAATGAACTCCCCCATAGCTAAGAAGTGTTAACTCTGTATGATGTGCTTTTCTGACAATCTGTATGTAAACAAAATTTGTACCTGCCTTGATTCGGCAGTTTCACAATAGTAATCCTACCCGCTTCTGATCGCTGGAAGGAGCGGGCTACAAATGCTTGCTAAATAAAAATAAAATAAATGATGTTAAATATATATACAAAACTTCAAAATTAACAACCACATAAATGCTCTATATAAAAAAACAGTTAAAGTAACACGGACAAACGTAGGGCTGGAGAACACAACATAGATAATTAAAATGTAGATGAATTAAAATATACTAATCATCACTATAATTGAACAAATATAGCTTAAAAACGGAAAAAACAAGTAAAAGACAAAATATTTTATATAAATATAATAATAAATAAATATATATACTACCATGTCTATAATATAGCAGATAAAGTAGTGATAATACACCATATAGACTCATTTACATCGTGACAGTTGAAAGAAGAAGAGATGAATGTGTGACAAATAGAGGAATATTAATGTTTGAAGTGGATAAAACATAATGGTATACTATTGTATAATTAAATACGCTAAAATACCCACTGGTGGAATTTGCCACATATTTGGCCACATATAAATAAGGTTAAAAAAGGAGTTAAAAATTTTTTTGAAGGACCAGGTATAAATCGAAAGTGAACAGAACTTTTTGGAAATAATATAGAACAAATCAGAAGCATGATATTGTGTATCTAACGTTTGGGCACTAGACTAAAGCAACGTTCATCGTATTTATCTGTTGAATGAAAACGGCAGTCCTCAACGAACCCGTTGTGTTTTAAAGCTATAAAGAAGATAAAATACTAATTCTAAACGGTCCATAAGTATTACCACCCCTTTTTTTTTTTGTGAAAACTTCATGAGTGTACACAAACAGATGAATGAATACGTATAAAATTAAATACCGTTCAAATGCTCAACCACGGGAATGTTTGTTATATATATCTCTCTCTCGTTCTTGTTGTTCGAGTAGGTAAGTTGGAACAAACACGTTTGTTCTACAGCTATTTATAAAAAAACAATACATGTGTGAAGATAATCGCTAGAAAAAAGAATATTCTATAAAATGAATAGAAAACTTCGTGGTACACTCACAAACCGGTCTCTCAAAGTAACGTGAAGTGCAAGTAACAGGAACTCTTCATGCGCATCGCAAAGTATTGAAAGGAAAACATTCAACCGGGCCGACTTAAGAACGCCACTTTTGGCGCCAAAATTAAGCTCACCTGAGTTTGGGAACAGAATGATAAAAACAAAAAAAGGCCTAGATGTGATTTTACAAGTTGGAGTAGGGCTCTTAAACAGAGACAAATAAAAAATAAATAATAAGTCAAATAAAACCATGTTATGAAGTTCAAAGAATATTAAGTAATTAAATATATATTTACAACCTTAAAAGATGCTTTAAAGATACTAGTAAAGTTTTATTTGACTTATTATTTATTTTTTATTTGTCTCTGTTTAAGAGCCCTACTCCAACTTGTAAAACACATTCAAAGATCGTTACACAAATCGATCCATCAGTTGGTGCAAAGTTCTCTTCCACAATCACATCTAGGCCTTTTTTTGTTTTTATCATTCTGTTCCCAAACTCAGGTGAGCTTAATTTTGGCGCCAAAAGTGGCGTTCTTAAGTCGGCCCGGTTGAATGTTTTCCTTTCAATGCTTTGCGATGCGCATGAAGAGTTCCTGTTACTTGCACTTCACGTTACTTTGAGAGACCGGTTTGTGAGTGTACCACGAAGTTTTCTATTCATTTTATAGAATATTCTTTTTTCTAGCGATTATCTTCACACATGTATTGTTTTTTTTTTTATAAATAGCTGTAGAACAAACGTGTTTGTTCCAACTTACCTACTCGAACAACAAGAACGAGAGAGAGATATATATAACAAACATTCCCGTGGTTGAGCATTTGAACGGTATTTAATTTTATACGTATTCATTCATCTGTTTGTGTACACTCATGAAGTTTTCACAAAAAAAGGGGTGGTAATACTTATGGACCGTTTAGAATTAGTATTTTATCTTCTTTATAGCTTTAAAACACAACGGGTTCGTTGAGGACTGCCGTTTTCATTCAACAGATAAATACGATGAACGTTGCTTTAGTCTAGTGCCCAAACGTTAGATACACAATATCATGCTTCTGATTTGTTCTATATTATTTCCAAAAAGTTCTGTTCACTTTCGATTTATACCTGGTCCTTCAAAAAAAATTTTAACTCCTTTTTTAACCTTATTTATATGTGGCCAAATATGTGGCAAATTCCACCAGTGGGTATTTTAGCGTATTTAATTATACAATAGTATACCATTATGTTTTATCCACTTCAAACATTAATATTCCTCTATTTGTCACACATTCATCTCTTCTTCTTTCAACTGTCACGATGTAAATGAGTCTATATGGTGTATTATCACTACTTTATCTGCTATATTATAGACATGGTAGTATATATATTTATTTATTATTATATTTATATAAAATATTTTGTCTTTTACTTGTTTTTTCCGTTTTTAAGCTATATTTGTTCAATTATAGTGATGATTAGTATATTTTAATTCATCTACATTTTAATTATCTATGTTGTGTTCTCCAGCCCTACGTTTGTCCGTGTTACTTTAACTGTTTTTTTATATAGAGCATTTATGTGGTTGTTAATTTTGAAGTTTTGTATATATATTTAACATCATGCCTATTGTTTTTATTTGTTTTTAATTGTTCTCATTTTTGTTTTAATGTTTGTTCAAGTTGTAATCCCCCTGAGGAAGGCGTTGCCGAAACGCGTTGGGGTCCCTATCAAATAAAGACTCAACTGTTCATCCAACGTCTCCTGCTTCTTGTGTCGTCTTATATTGCTCGCAGGAGGCCTGCTCCTCCTTGTGTTTCCCATTTACCAGAGCTGACATATTCCAATTAATAAATTCAAAATAAAGAGATATTTTTCTACCTTTTGTGCATTTTTTTCAGCTGCAATTGCTCCAGCCACTTTCTTCTGGTTTCTTCGTGTCTTCTGCTAACTCTCCATCGTCTGCTGTCCATTTGTCCTTTCTTCTCTCTTCTAGTTTTTTTCCATTCTCTCTCTACATCTGCTTTAACATACTAATCTTTCTCCTTTTGCTCTTTCCTCATTCCTATTTCATCCACTCAAATTTTACCCCTCCATCCTCAATCCCCACTTATTCTCCCAATACCCGGCCAATTGTAGATTTTTTATCCCTCCCACACAAAATATTTTTCCCTTCTCCATTTTACTCTTCCAGCCCCATCCCATTCTAATCCTCCCCCAACATCAGCTCCCTTCTAGTTCCAGCCTCACCCAGCATCCATTCCCTTCTAGTTCCTGCATCAGCCCATTTCCAGTCCTAGCCACCCATCAGCCCATTTCCAGTCCTAGCAACCCCCCAACCCAATACCAGTCCTAGCCCCCCCATCAACCCACTTACAGTCCTAACCCCCCATCACCCCATTTTCAGTTTAAGCCCCCCCCCTATAACCCATTACCAGTCCTAACCCCCCATCAGCCAACTTCCAGTCCTAACCCCATCAACCCATTTCCAGTCAGCCCCCCATAGCCCATTGCCAGTCCTAACCCCCCCATCAGCCCACAGCCCATTACCAGTCCTAACCCCATCAGCCCACCTCAAGTCCTAACCCCTCCCCATCAGCCCATTTCCTGTCCTAGCCCCCCCATAGCCCATTATCAGTCCTAACCCCCCCATAGCCCATTACCAGTTCTAACCCCCCCCAACAGCTCACTACCCATTACCAGTCCTAACCCCATCAGCCCACCTCCAGTCTTAACCCCCCAGCCCATTTCCAGTCCTAGCCCCCCCATAGCCCATTACCAGACAGCCCCCATCAGCCCACAGCCCATTACCAGTCTTAACCCCCCCCAGCCCATTACCAGTTCTAAATCCCCCCCAACAGCCCACAGCCCATTACCAGTCCTAACCCCATCAGCCCACCTCCAGCCTTAACCCCCCCAGCTCATTTCCAGTCCCAGCCCCCCAATAGCCCATTACCAGTCCTACCCCCCCCAGCCCATTACCTTTTATAACCCCCCCCAACAGCCCACAGCCCATTACCAGTCCTAACCCCATCAGCCCACCTCCAGCCTTAACCCCCCCAGCCCATTTCCAGTCCCAGCACCCCCCCAATAGCCCATTACCAGTCCTACTCCTCCCCATCGGCCTAAAGTAAAATTTAATTTAAAAAAAAAACGTTGGCTGCCGCCGCGGCAGCATGGACTGTTCCTGCGGGGCCCCCTCTGCTGCCGCGGCAGCATGGATTGTCCCGCGGGGCTCCCTATGCCCGGCTGAATCCCCTCTCTCCCTGCCGGCTTTGAGAGGCGCGAAGGGAGAGTGTCTCCCTCGCGTCTCTGTTAAGCCCACAGGGGCTGATGGGAAATTTCCCATCAGTCCCTGCGGGCTTAACAGAGACGCGAGGGAGACACTCTCCCTTCGCGCCTCTCAAAGCCGGCAGGGAGGGAGGCAGGGAGGGGTTTCAGCCAGGCATAGGGAGCCCCGCGGGACAATCCATGCTGCCGCGGCAGCAGAGGGCGCCCCGCGGGAACAGTCCATGCTGCCGCGGCGGCAGCCAGCATTTTTTTTTTAAATTTAATTTTAAAAAGGCTATTTTTGTGGGCCCTTGTCAGCTGTGGGCCCTACGCCACGGCGTAGGTGGCGTATAGGTAAATCCGGCCCTGGGTGCACCTGCTGCTCTGTGCAGGCCACCCCTCCCCATGTCTTTGTTTAGGGGTGAGCCCACTGCTCCATCTAGGACACCCCTATTTGTTGAGAAATTAGATAGTTCAGTTTATTTTGATTATATCCTTTTGCTGTAAAGGGATTCACTGTGTCTGTTCCATGCCATTTTGAATTCCGTCACTGTGTTTGCCCCCACCATTACCATCGGGAGGGCATTCCAAGCATCCACTACCCTTACAATCTAAAGTAAAAATAAAAATATGTAGACAAAAATTAAACTGAAACCCAAAAAGCCACTCTCCACATGCGGTGGAAGACCAGAGAAACAAGAGATGCAGTTCTCCATACTGTGTAAAATATAAAAATAGCGCAAAGTCCAATTACTAAATTGAAAATAATATTTATTTTTTTTTTTACCTTTTGTTGTCTGACCACTTTATTCTCTGAAAAATGCTGGTCCTGATCTGAGGCTTCTGCCTTCCTCTGTCTTTTTTTTAGTATTCTTTCTACAGTCTCTAGCCAATCTGCCATTTTTATCTCTCCTTTTATTTTCTTCCTTTCCTTCCATCTTGGATATTAATTTATTTTCCTTTCAGTTTTCTTCCATTTATTTCTCTCTCTCTGTCCACCCAGATTTCATTACCCTTTACTATCCAGTTCTCAATCTCTCTCTTTTTTATGCTGTCTACCTACTGCTTTTCAACCTTCCCCAGCTCTTCTTCCCTGGTCCATTATTCCCCAGTCTTTTGCTCACTCTCTCCCCCCTCCATATCTAACATCTCTCCCCCCATCATCCAGTGTCTCTCTCTCTCTCTCTCTCCCTCCCTCTCTCTCTGGCTCTCTTTCCCTCCATCCAGTACCTCTGTTCTCTCTTTCCTTCCATGTCTGCTCTCTCCCTTCCTATCCCCCCTTCATCCAGCATCTACCCCATCTGCATACCATACCGTTCCCTCTCTATTACTCCCATGCCCAACATCTCTTCGTCTCTTTCTCAACCTATTTATCCCGTGTCCATCTTTTCCCCTCTCTTACCCCTATGTCCTGCATCTCCTTTCCCCCTTATTACCCCTTGTCCAGCATCTCCCCTCTGTGTCCCCCTCCTCAAGTCCAGCATTTTCCTATAGTCTCCCTATAACCCCCTAGCCAACATCACCACTCCATCTCTGCTCCTTGCTTCTCCCTTTGCCCCTTTCTATGTCCAGTATCTCTCTTTATCTCCCTAGCCCCCATCTCGATCTTATCCTCGCTGCCTCCCTATTCCCCCCCCCCGTGTCTCCCTTCTGACTCACTGTGTCCATCCACCTCCCAATGCCCCTTCATGTTCACCTCTTGTATGTACAAGGGGCAGAGCCCCTCTGTCCAGCAATTGTCTTACTGCTCCCCCCCCCATCATTATTCAGCATTTTTCTTTCTGCTCCCCCCTCTGTCGAGCATTTGTCTTCCTCCTGTCCAGCATTTGTCTTACTGCTCCCCCCGTGTGCAACATTTGTCTTCCTTCTTCTCCCCACCTCATTGTCCAGCATTTGTCTTCCTTCTTCCCCCCCCTGTTGTCCAGCATTTATCCTCTTGCCGCCCCGCTGTCCAGCATTTGTCTTCCTGCCCCCCATTGTCCAGCATTTGTCCTCCTGTCCTTCTCCCCCATTGTCCAATATTTTTCTTCCTGCCCCCTCCCTGTTGTCCAGCATTTGTCCTTCTGCCCTCGCCCCTATTGTCCAGCATTTGTCCTCCTGTCCCCCTATTATCCAGTATTTGTCTTCCTGCCACCCCTGTTGTCCAGCATTTGTCCTCCTGCTTCCCCCCTATTTTCCAGCATTTGTCTTCCTGCCCCCTCCCCTGTTGTCCAGCATTTGCCCCCTGCCCCCTCCCCCATTGTCCAGTATTTGTCTTCCTGCTTCCCCTCTATTGTCCAGCATTTGCTTTCCTGCCCCCCTGTTGTCCAGCATTTGTCATCCTGCCCCCTCCCCCACTGTCCAGTATTTGTCTTACTGCCCCCTTCCCTGTTGTCCAGCATTTGTGCTCCTGCCTCCCCATTGTCCAGTGTTGGCCCTACTGCCTCTCCCCCACTATCCAGTATTTGTCTTCCTGCCCCTCCCCTGTTGTCCAGCATTTATCCTCCTGCTTCTCCCCTGTTGTCCAGCATTTGTCTTCCTGCCCCCCTCCCCTGGTGTCCAGCAGTTGTCCTTCTGTTTCCCCCTGTTGGCCAGCATGTCTTCCTGTTTCCTTCCCCTGTTGTCCAGAATTTGTTCTCCTGCCCCCCTTGTTGTCCAGCATATCTTCCTGCCCCTCCCCTCTTCTTCAGCATTTGTCCTCATGTCGTCGTCCCCCGTTGTCCAGCCATTTATCATCCTACCTCTCCCCCCCCCCCCCTTCCTGCCGCCGCTGATGCTTCTTGGCAGCAGGAATACCAAAGCGTGGGATTTTCAAGTCTCCGTCGGCTTGTAAATCCCTTCTGGTTCTGCGCACTCCCCCCCTCCCGTGATACGAAAAGCATCATCAGAGAGTGCGGGACCCATCAGGGCCTTACAAGCATGCCAGTGACACAAGAGCCTGCAATTTTGCTTTCCGAGGTTCTTTTTTTTTTAATTTCATAGTTGATGGGAAAAAAAAACCCCGGAAAGCAAAATCTGTCCTTCCTCTTTTACGCTGATCATCAACCTTGCCAAGCATAATGTCTTTCTGTAATGATCTTTCTCTTTACATAACGTGTTCAAAGTATGAAATTCAAAGTCTTGTCATTTCAGCTTCTGAAGAAAGCTTAGGTCTGATCTCCTCTAGTACCAACTAATTTGTTCTTTAGGCAGTTATGCAGTCAATGGTATGCACAGTATTATTCGCCAGCATAATAGGGCTAAATGGCCAATTTTCTCAATGGAGAAAGGTGAATAGTGGAGTACCCTAGGTATCAGTGCTGGACACACTGCTTTTTAACATATTCATAAATGACCTGCAAATGGGAATAATGAATAAGATGATCAAATTTGCAGATGACACAAACATAAGAACATAAGATATGCCATACTGGGTCAGACCAAGGTCCATCAAGCCCAGTATTCTGTTTCCAACAGTGGCCAATCTAGGTCATATGTACCTAGCAGTTTCCCAAAGAGACACAAGTTCCACAATGCTTGTACTGGGTCAAGCATTGATATCTTCGGTCACTTCTTAATAATGGTTTATGGACCTTTCCTCCAGGAACTTGTCCAACCCTTTTTTAAACCCAGCTACACTAACAGCCTTTATTACATCCTCCGGTAACAAATTCCAGAGTTTGATTACACGTTGAGTGAAAAAATATTTTCTTTTATTAGTCTTAAATAGTTTACCCTGTAGCTTCATTGCATGTCCCCTAGTCTTTCTATATTCTGATAACGTAAACAATCGATCTACGTTTACCCGTTCCACTCCGTTCATTAATTTATAGACTTCTATCATATCTCCCCTCAGCCGTCTCTTTTCCAGGTTAAAGAGCCCTAACCTTTTTAGCCTTTCTTCATAGGAGTATCCTTCCATCCCCTTTACCATTTTGGTGGCTCTTCTCTGAACCTTTTCTAAAATCGCTAGATCCTTTTTAAGATACGGCGACCAGAATTGCACACAATATTCAAGGTGCGGTCTCACCATAGAACGATATAGAGGCATTATAATATCTTTTGTTTTATTTTCCATTCCTTTCCTTATCATACCTAGCATTCTATTTGCTCTCTTGGCCGCCGCTGCACACTGGGCCGAGGGTTTTAACATGGTATCCACAATGACGCCTAAATCTTTTTCCTGGGTGGTGCTCCCTAATGTGGAACCTTGCATCATGTAACCATAGTTTGGGTTGTTCTTCCCTAGGTGCATAACCTTGCACTTGTCCACATTAAATTTCATCTGCCATTTTGATGCCCAGTCTTCCAATTTATCAAGATCCTCTTGCAATTTTTCACAATCCTCTTGGGTTTTAACAACTTTAAATAGTTTTGTGTCATCTGCAAATTTGATAACCTCACTCGTTATTCCACTTTCCAGGTCATTTATGAATATGTCAAAAAGCAGCGGACCCAGCACAGATCCCTGGGGTACACCACTATTCACCTTTCTCCATTGGGAAAATTGGCCATTTAGCCCTACCCTCTGCTTTCTATCTTTTAACCAGTTCCTGATCCACAATAGTACACTGCCTCCTATCCCATGACTCTTTAGTTTTGCCAAAATTATCCAAAGTTGTTAAAACACAAGAAGATTGTGCAAAATTGCAAGACGACCTTGATGATTTGGAAGACTGGACGTCCAACTGGCAGATGAAATTTAATGTGGACAAGTGCAAAGTTATGCAACTAGGAAAGAATACCCCAAACTATGGTTACATGATGCAAGGTTCTACATTAGGAACTACCACCCAGGAAAAGGATTTAGGCATCATCGTGGATAATACGTTGAAACCCTCAGCCAATTGTGTAGCCGCAGTCAAGAAAGCAAATAGAAGGCTAGTAATCATAAGGAAAGAAATAGAGAATAAAACCAAGGATATTATGCCTCTGTATCATTCCATGGTGCAACTGCACCTTGAATATTGTGTGCAATTCTGGTCGCCATATCTTAAAAGGATATAGTAGAATTAGAAAAGGTACAAAGAAGAGCCACCAAAATGGTAAAGGGGATGGAAGGGTACCTCTATGAGGAAAGGCTTAAAAGGTTAGGGCTCTTGAACTTGGAAAAGAGATGGCTGAGGGGAGTTATGATAGAGGTCTATAAATTCATGAATGGAGGAGAACAAGTAAACATAGATCAGTTGTTTACTCCATCAAAAAGTAGAAAGACTAGGGGACACGCAAAGAAGCTACAATGTAACCCATTTAAGACTAATAAGAGAAATTATTTTTTTCACTCAACATATAATCAAACTCTGTTAGTGTAGCTGGGTTTAAAAAAAGTTTGGATAAGTTTCTGGAGGAAAGTTTCATAAACTATTATTAAAGAGGACCCATCAAATCCACTGCTTATCCTGGGACAAGCACTGAGGAATCTATGTCAGGGGCGGCCCAAGGGGGGTGCAGGGCCATGTGCGGAGACTCAGTGCGGGCCTCATTTGCATAAGTGGCCTTATTTGCATAAATATTTGCATAATGTTACCATACACTAACTTTTAGTAAACACGTCTCTTAATGAATGTATGGATAAAGAAAGACTAAAAGATTTCTACATTACTATAATCCAGTGCCAACCGCCAGGCACATTAGGAATTACTACAAACACTGCCCATTTAGAACCCATAGCAAACCCGCCATATCGTAACAGCACTACCAGGACTCACAAAGCACCAGACCCTACCTATCAAAAGGCAACACTGCAAATATGAAACAAATACATTTTAGAGAACAACAGTACATGACCTACTGGGGAAAGAGAACAAGTGGCAATGTCAAATAGGAATTACATAAAGAGAATACCTCAGCTCAGTTACACATGCAGAACATAGACCATCACCAAACAAGGAATCACAATTTAGAAACAGGAAGGCAATAATTAAACTGGGAACCCCAAAAGCCAAACTTGGAATATACAACACCACTGTAGAAATAAAACTATAAATTAATTTCCTCTTGTACTAAACAAAGTGCAGATGTTATTGATGCACATTTGTCAGAGCTTTCATATTCCAGTTAATAAATTCAAAATAAAGAGATATCTTTCTACCTTTTGTACATTCTTTTTCAGTTGCAATTGCTCCAGACACTTTCTTCTGGTTTCTTCATGTCTTTTGCTAACTCTCCATCGTCTGCTGTCCATTTGTTCTTTCTTCTCTCTTCTAGTTTTTTTTCCATTCGCTCTCTACATCTGCTTTAACATACTAATCTTTCTCCTTTTGCTCTTTCCTCATTCCTATTTCATCCACTCAAATTTTACCCCTCCATCCTCAATCCCCACTTACTCTCCCAATACCCGGCGAATTGTAGATTTTTCATCCCTTCCACACAAAATATTTTTCCCCTCTCCATTTCACTCTCCCAGCCCCATCCCATTCTAATCCTCCCCCAACATCAGCTCCCTTCTAGTTCCAGCCTCACCCAGCATCCGCTCCCTTCTAGTCCCTGCATCAGCCCATTTCCAGTCGTAGCCCCCCATCAGCCCATTTCCAGTCCTAGCTCCCCATCCATTTCCAGTCCTATCCGAGTCCCTCCATCAGCTCATTTCCAATCCCAGCCCCCCATCAGCCCATTTCTAGTCCTTTCCTAGCCCCACCATCAGCCCATGTCAAATCCTAGCTCCCCTCCACTCAGCCCAATTCCAATCCAAGCCCCCCATGAGCCTACTTCCAGTTCTAGCCCCTACATGAGTCCATTTCAATCCAAGCCCCCACCACAGCCCATTTTCAATCTTAGCTCCCCCAACAGCCCATTTCCAGTCCTATCCTAGCTGCTCCATCAGCCCATTTCCTGTCCTAGCTTCCTCCCCTCACAGCCCATTTCCATTTCAAGCCCCCCTCCCCATCAGCTATTTGCAGTTCAAGCCCCCCTTCCACTCAGTACATTTCCATTCCAAGTCCCCATCCCCATAGTTCAAGCCTCCCCTTCCACTCAGCCCATTTCCAGTCCTAGCAACCCCCCAACCCATTACGTCCTAGCCCCCCATCAACCCACTTCCAGTCCTAACCCCCCATTACCCCATTTTCAGTTTAAGCCCCCATAGCCCATTACCAGTCCTAACCCCCATCAGCCCACTTCCAGTCCTTAACCCTTCAGCCCATTTCCATTCTTAGCCTCCCATAGCCCATTACCAGTCCTAACCCCCCATCAGCACACAGCCCATTACCAGTCCTAACTCCATCAACCCACCTCCAGTCCTAACCCCCCCATAGCCCATTTCCAGTCCTAACCCCCCCATCAGCCCACAGCCCATTACCAGTCCTAATGTGGCATTATGTAATTCAGAGGTATTGATTTTCTTCCTGTCTTTCTTCTTCACTGTCCAACTTTCACATCCATATGACATTATTAAAAATACCATGGCTTGGACAAGTCAAATCTTTGTATGTAGTGATGCATCTCTGCATTTGAGAATCTTGTCTAGGTCCTTCATAAACGTATTGCCAAGTGCAGTGTGTCATTGGATTTCTTGACTGCTTGTTGTTTATTGATTATGATCTACTAGTTCTATTTCTTCTCCACAAGAATGAAATGATTGAGTTGCCAGTTGTCAGGATCTTTGTTTTCTTCATGTTAAGGTGCAGGTCCATTTTAAGACTATGTTCCTTGATCTTGATAAGCAGAAGTTACAGATTTTCTTCATTTTCATTCAGTAACATTAGCATAGTAAAGGTTGTTGATGAGTCTTCCACCAATCTTCACACCTTGGTTGTCTTCATACAGTTCTGCTTCTCTGATGATTTGTTCTGCATATAAATTAAACAGGTATGGGGAAAGTATGCAGCCTTGTCATACACCTTTGCTGATTTTAAACCATTCTGTTTCTCCTTGTTCTGTTCTAACTTGCTTCTTGATTATGTAAAGGTTGTGCATAAAAACTATCAAGTGTTCTGGTATACCCATTCTTCTTAATGTGGCCCAGAGTTTTCATTATTTACACAATCAAAGACGTTGCTGTAGTTCGTAAAACACATATAGGTATCCTTTTGTCTTTTCAAGGATCTATCTCACGTCTGTGATGATTCCTTTTGCTCTTCACCCTTTTCGCATTCCAAGCAGTCCTCATTCCAGGTATGGTTGTAGTCTCCACTGAATGATCTTAAGTAGAATCTTGCCGGCATCTGGGATCAGAGTGATGGTGCAATAATTTCCACAGTTGGTCTGATCACCTTTCTTATTTTTTTTTTGAGTATTTAACTCATGCCTTTCCAGGGGGAGATCAAAGTGAGTTACATTCAGGTACAGTATGTATGTCCCTGTCCGCAAAGGTCTCATAATCTAAGTTTGTACCTAAGGCAATGAAGAGTTAAGTGGCTTGCCCAAGGGCACAAGAAGTGCCGGTAGTATATGAACCTTGATCTTTCTGGCTTTAAGCTGCTGCCCTAACCATTAGGCTACTCATCCATTCCAGCATTAGTATGAACACAGCTCTTTTCCAGTCAGTTGGCCATGATGTTTTCAAAATTTCCTGGCAGAACCATTGTTCTTTGATAATGCCTTCAATGCTGCTTTGACTCCTATTTTCATCACCAATAGTTCTTCATCATATGATACAGGTTGAAATGGTTGTTGATCCATTTTATCTTTATGGTGTAATGGCTCTGTGCATTCTTTCCACCTTTTCTTGATCTTCTCAGCATCATTCACATGGATCCTTGAGTATTTTTTAGCATTCCAATCTGAGGCTGGAAATGTCTCTTTAAGTCTACTAGCTCTAGTCTCCTCTGGCTTTGGCTTCTCTGTATTTCTGAGCAGTTTTCAGAATTTCTTCGTTCATCCATTTTGGTCATTTTTGCTTTTTCACTTTTAGCAGAAAACATTTACTTTCTTTGAGCACAACTTTCTTGATGTCAACTTATAGCTGCTCTGATATTCTGTCATTTGTATCCAAAGCGGCAAATCAATTTTGCAGGTAGTCTTTAAATTCTGGTGGTATATTCTCAAGATCACATTTTGCTACATTCATGAGTGGCTTGCTCTTTTTCCACTTTAGCTTGACTTTGCATACCAGTAGTTGGAGATCTGTACCACAGTCAGCTCCAGGTTTTGTCTTTGTTGATGTTATTAAGCTTCTCCATCGTTGGCTTCCACAGATGTAGTCAGTTTGATTTTTGTACAATCTATTGGGTGAAGCTGTGTGTACAGTCGCCGCTTGTGTTGCTGGAAGAAAATGTTTGAGACAAATAGATTGTTGGGCTTCCAGAATTCTATCAGTCTTTCTCCAGCTTCATTTCCATTGCCAAGCCTATATTTTCCAACCACTTTACCTTCTTCTTCGTTCCTAACTTTTGCATTCCAGTCGCCCATGACTATCAGTATATCTTGTTTGCATGTTCTGTCAATTTCAGCTTATATTTGTTCATAGATTGATTGACTTCTTCATCTTTTGCACCTGTTGGTGCATATACCTGAATAGTAGTTGAGATGATGGACATTCCTTGTAGATGAATAGAAATTAAGTATTGCATTGCATTTCATTCCAGTTCTTGCAATTTTCTTCTTATTTATAAATGTAACACTATTTCTTCTCTATCTTTCATTTCCAACATAGTATACCATGTGATCATCAGATTCAAAGTGCCCAATGCCAGTCCATTTCAGTTCGCTGATACCTCATAATACACCTTCCATTTCATTCTTAACCACCTCCAGTTTCCCCAGTTCATGGCTTCATACATTCCATGTCCCAATATGTATGGCATCTTTGCAGCTTCTGACTCTCATTTCATGCATTGCTAAATCACCAGTCAGACATCCCTAGGACTTTGTTCCAACCACATCGTAAATGCTGACTTTACTCTGAAGTATCTTCAGCTCTTCCCCAGTAGTCCTTTGAGTGCTTTCTGATGGGGGGGGGGTCTCATTTCCTAACACTATATCACAATTAGTTTTGTTGTGACTATTCATTGGATTTTGTGGCAAGATATAGAAGTAGATTGCCAGGCCTTTCTTCTGTGCAGGTAATGCTAGTATTGTTGCCGTTGTCACAGAAATGTGACCCTCCACCACCAACACCATCCCATACTGCTACTGCCCAGATTGGTGGTTTCTCTTAGTTTGGGGGCTCAACTGAGACCTGTTCATCTTGGGAGACTCTACCAGTAACATAGTAAATGACGGCAGATAAAGACCAGTATGGTCCATCTAGTCTGCCCAGTAAGATGGCAAGAGTAGGTGCACTTGCCGCTCCATGCAGGCCACCCCTCCCCATGTCTTTGTTTTAGGGGTGAACCCACCGCTCCGTGTAGGACACCCCTGTATGTTGAGAAATTAGTTGTTTATTTTGATTTTATCCTGTTGCTGTAAAGGGATCCACTGTATCTGTCCCATGTCATTTGAATTCTGTCACTGTATTTGCCCCCAACACTTCCATCGGGAGGGTATTCCAAGCATCCACTACCCTTTCAGTGAAAAAGTATTTCCTGGCATTGCCTTTCAATTTACCCCCTTGCAGCTTCATGTTATGCCCTCTAGTTTTACAGCTTCCCTGTCTTTGGAAGAGGTTTGTTTGTTCATTATTTCTCTTTAAGTATTTAAAGATCTGAATCATATCTCCCCTGTCCCTCCTCTCCTCCAGAGTGTACATATTTAGGTCTTCAAGTTTCTTCTCAGAAGGCTTCTGATGCAGGCTCCAAATCATTTTGGTTGCCTTCCTCTGAACAGTTTCCAGTCTTTTTATATCCTTTGCAAGATATGGCCTCCAAAACTGAACACAGTATTCCAAGTGAGGCCTCACAAGTGACTTATACAGTGGCATTAGTACCTCTTCCTTTCTGCTGGTAATTCCTCTTTGTATGCAACCCAACATCCTCCTGGCCTTTGCCACCACCTTGTCGCACTGTTTTGCCACCATGAGATCCGCAGAAATAATCACACCAAGGTCCTTCTCCTGGTCCGTGCACACAAATCTCTCTCCCCCTATCGCGTACATTTCACCTGGATTTCTGCTTCCCAAGTGCATGACACTGCACTTCTTCACATTACATCTTAACTGCCAAGTAGTTAAGCTACTGATAGCATAGCTCTCAGCATCACTGATGCATACAAGCCCTCGGAGCACAATAAATTGCAAACCATTTTAGTTGGTGATTCAATCATAGTGATTCCAGAGACAGTTTTTCACAGAAACACGAAACAAGAGAAAGTGAAAAACAGAAAAGAGCTCAAAATACCTTCACACATCAAAGATTTCCCTTCCTCTATCTGCTGCCTCTCAATATCTCCAAAGAAAATCAATAAAACCCTTATCCACCCCACTCCCTTAACACAACTTTAAGCCCCTAGGGCCTAGAACAAACAGTATAGCAAACCACACATCCCTCCCCTTATCCCTTTACCACCCATTGAATAAATTTTCTGGAGTAGTAGTAGTTCACCATCATCAAATAAACTTTTAATACAGTATCAGGATCCTCTGAGTCTGTGTGCTTCCCTTCCCCAGTATGAACCCATCTTTAGTCAGAAACAGGGGTAATATCATGCTCTTTAACCATCCTGTTCCTGAGCGCTTGATGGCATCACTTCCAAACAGGGCCAGCCCGATGCATGTGCGAGAATGTTGTTTGCACAGGGTCCCACGCTCCAGGGGGCCCTGCGCCAACTTCATCCCACACATGGCTGCGTGCCTGCCTGCCGGCTTCAGAGGGAGCTGGGGAAACCCGAAGCCTCAGCTCACTTCTGCACAGCCGCCAGAGTGAAGAGCGGCATTTTCCTTCACTCAAGCGGCTGTCTACTATTGCAACCCACTAGCACACCTCAGGGGCGGCCCAAGGGGGGTGCGGGGCCATGTGCGGAGACTCGGTGTGGGGCCTCATTTGCATAAGCGCCTCATTTGCATAATATTATCATAGACTAACTTTTAGTAAACATGCCTCTTAATGAGTGTATGGATAAAGAAAGACGAAAAGATTTCTACGTTATTATAATCCAGTGCCAAACGCCAGGCACATTAGGAACTACTACAAACATTGCCCATTTAGAACCAATAGCAAACCCGCCTAGGGTTGCCAACTGGCTCCTGATGTGCCCAACAGGCTTGATGCAGTTCTATGTTTACCCCACTGCATGCAGGGACTTGTAGTCTTGCTTTTCTTATGGAGTCCAATAGAGAAATCAAAACTACATGTCCCTGCATGCAATGGAGTAAACCCAGGACTGGATCAAGCCTGTCAGGCGCATCTGGAGCCAGTTGGCAACCCTAAACCCACTGAATCCTAACAGCACTACCAGGACTCACAAAGCACCATACCCTACCTATCAAAAGGCAACAATGCAAATATTAAACCAATACATTTCAGAGAATAACAATACATCTCCTACTGGGGAAAGAGAACAAGTGGCAATGTCAAATAGGAATTACATAATCAGAATACCTCAGCTCAGTTACACATGCACAACATAGACTATCACCAAACAAGGAATCACAATTTAGAAACAGGAAGACAATAATTAAACTGGGAACCCCAAAAGCCAAACTTGGAATGTACATCAACACTGTATAAATAAAACTATAAATTAATTTCCTCTTGTACTAAACAAAGCGCAGACGTTAATGATGCACATTTCTCAGAGCTGACATATTCCACTTAATAAATTCAAAATAAAGAGATATTTTTCTACCTTTTGTGCATTCGTTTTTCAGTTGCAATTGCTCCAGCCACTTTCTTCTGGTTTCTTTGTGTCTTCTGCTAACTCTCCATCGTCTGCTGTCCATTTGTTCTTTCTTCTCTCTTCTAGTTTTTTTTCCATTCGCTCTCTACATCTGCTTTAACATACTAATCTTTCTCCTTTTGCTCTTTCCTCATTCCTATTTCATCCACTCAAATTTTACCCCTCCATCCTCAATCCCCACTTACTCTCCCAATACCCGGCCAATTGTAGATTTTTCATCCCTCCCACACAAAATATTTTCTCCTCTCCATTTCACTCTCCCAGCTCCATCCCATTCTAATCCTCCCCCAACATCAGCTCCCTTCTAGATCCAGCCCCACCCAGCATCCGCTCCCTTCTAGTCCCCCCATCACCCATTTCCAATCCTATCCTAGCCCCACTATCAGCCCATTTCCAGTCCTAGCTCCCCCATCTATTTCCAGTCCTTTCTGAGTCCCTCCATCAGCTCATTTCCAATCCCAGCCCCCCCATCAGCACATTTCTAGTCCTTTCCTAGCTCCACCATCAGCCCATGTCAAATCCTAGCTCCCCTCCACTCAGCCCATTTCCAATCCAAGCCTCCCATGAGTCTGCTTCCAGTTCTAGCCCCTCCATGAGTCCATTTCAATCCAAGCCCCCACCACAGCCCATTTCCAATCTTAGCACCCCCAACAGCCCATTTCCAGTCCTATCCTAGCCCCTCCATCAGCCCATTTCCTTTCCTAGCTCCCCCCCACTCAGGCCATTTCCAGTCCTAGCTTCCTCCTCTCACAGCCCATTTCCATTCCAAGCCCCCCACCCCATCAGCTATTTGTAGTTCAAGCCCCCTTCCACTCAGCCCATTTCTATTCCAAGCCCCCTCCCATCAGCTATTTGCAGTTCAAGCCCCCCTTCCACTCAGCCCATTTCCATTCCAAGCCCCCGTCCCCATCAGCTATTTGCAGTTCAAGCCCCCCCTTCCACTCAGCCCATTAACAGTCCTAGCAACCCCCCCAGCCTATTACCAGTCATAAGCCCCCCATCAGCCCACTTCCAGTCCTAACCCCCTCATCAGCCCACTTCCAGTCCTAACCCCCCATCACCCCATTTTCAGTCTTATCCCCCCCTTAGCCCATTACCAGTCCTAACCCCCCCATCAGCCCACTTCCAGTCCTACCCCCCATCAGCCCATTTCCAGTCTTAGTCCCCGCCATAGCCATTACCAGTCCTAACCCCCCCATCAGCCCATTTCCAGTCTTAGCCCCCCCATAGCCCACTGCCAGTCCTAACCCCCCATCAGCCCATTTACAGTCTTAGGCCCCCATAGCCTTTTAGGAGTACTAACGCCCCCTATAAGTCCAATTCCCGTCCTACCCCCCCATCAGCCCATTTCCAGTCTTAGTCCCCCCATAGCCATTACCAGTCCTAACCCCCCCATCAGCCCATTTCCAGTCCTACCCCATCAGTCCATTTCCAGTCCTAGCCCCCCCATAGCCCATTACTAGTCCTAACCCCCCCATCAGCACACTTCCAGTATTAGCCCCCCCATAGCCCATTACCAGTCCTACCCCCCCCCCCATCAGCCCATAGATAAAAAAAAAACTGGCTGCTGTTGCCGCTGCCGCTGCCGCCATGGCAGCAGCAGAATCAAGCGTCCCGCGGGGGCACCCCTGCCTGGCAGAGCCCTCTCGGCATCAGCTCTCAAAGTGCAGGCTTTTCAGAGCCACAAAGGGAGAGTTTCCCTTTCTCGCAGCTCTGTTAAGCCCACCGGGGCTGATGGGAAACAGGAAGTCCCATCAGCCCCAGCGGGCTTAAGAGAGCCGCAAGAGAGAAACTCTCTCTTCGCGGCTCTGAAAGCCGCCGCTGATAGAGCTGATGCTGGGAGGGCTCTGCCGGGCAGGGGGGGGCCCGCGGGATGCTTGATTCTGCCGCTGCAACGGCGGCAGCGGCAGCAGCAGCAGCCAGTTTGTTTGTTTTTTAAATCTATGGGCTGATGCAGAATGTTGTTTGCGCGGGGCCCCCTGAATCGCGGGGCCCTGTGCAAACAACATTCTTGCTCAATGGACAGGCCGGCCCTGGCACGCCTGAGGTTAAAGGGCATTTCCTATTCCCAGCACTCAGCGCGCTGATCTGCCTCTCTGACTAGCCAGCCTAGGCTCCTACATGGCACTGGGACACCATGGCACTGGGATGCCATGGCACCGGGATTCCATGCGGGAGACCCCATCGCCACACATAGTTAAATTTTGTATTCCCCACCGCCTGACCCCCAACTGGGCCTGTCGAAGCTAGTATCTGGCTGCGTGGAACCCCCTGCCCAGCTCACCTCTTTGGGGAGAGGTACAGGTACGATAGCCACCGATGTTGGGGGGAACTTATTCCACCTCCGAGGTGGAATAAGTTCCCTGTCTAACTCCCCAAGCCTGGATGTTTAGGGCCATCACCAGAATAGGCCCTGTATCTTCAGGGTCAGGGTCCCACTTTCGCTCCGCCCAGATTCCACTTCCTGCATTCCCCCTCCCACCCTCGTCCAGAGCTCCCCGCACATCCCTGCTGTATGTTTATTTATTTATTTTATTTATTTGTTGAGTTTTTCTATACTGCCCCTTCCAGAGATCAGGGGCAGTTTACATATAACTTAACATGCAATAAAAGCTGTTTTGTGACTTTACATTATAACGTTTGTGTTTATACATTATAACATTGAACCTTTTCCCTTATAACTTTATACATTATTACATTTGAACTCTTTCCTTATAACTTTAATACATTATACGGTGTGGATTTTTAACTGGAGGCATCAGAGCTTTGTGTGCAGTCTTTACATCGGTTGGTGGTGCTTGGGTGCATGGCTTGCCTAAGGGTTTGGGTGGGGTTGGTTTGTGTTTTGTTCGGGGAGCTTTGGAAGTGTAATCGGCGCCGGGTATTTAGCGGAAGATATATGTCCAAACTGGATGTATATCCATGCTAAATGTGTTGCGGAGTGACCCCCATAGTATTTTCTAATGTGCCTGGCAGTTGGCACTGGAGTATAGTAATATAGAAATCTGGTAGTCTTTCTTTCTTTTTTTCTTTATTTAGCTGCATTTATATCCCGCTTTTCACCAGGATATCCTCACTGCCCATGCAAATGGTATTCAGACACTCATTAAGAGGCATGTTTACTAAATGTTAATGCATATTCACAAATGTTAATGTGCATTACACGCAGGAACACCCATTTATTTCTATTAGCGCAGTGACACTTAACGCACATTAATATTTAGTAAACATGCCCCTAAGTCATTGCCAGGAGAAAAAAGAGGCTTGTGAAGGGTTCCTTTGAAATCCGCATAAAGTTTTAGGTGGGCAACATATACATTTTAAAATAAAATAAATTATATTTACGCAAATAAGGCCCAGTGGATATGCAAATAAGGCCACACAATGAGTCTCCACACATAGCCCCGCATCACCCTTGGGCCACCCCTGCTCCCAAAGACTGTCTTTTCAAATGCTTGTCTCCGCTGGATACCCTCTGTTGTTTCAGAGGAGAGGCCCAAGTTTGATTAGATGGTTTTGGTGCACAGGCCTTAACCAGGCCTGCATTTTGTAAGGCCCTCCAGGCTTCCTCCAAAGATTTGCTTTTGTAGGCAATCCCTTGAATGATAAACAACCCAAACGGGTAAAGCCAATGATACATCACTGACATTTTTTTCAACACCAAGGGCTACCCCTCTAAATTAGCAACACTTCTGCAGAGTTAAGGAAGAGATATAGCAATAGATTTGAATTTTATGCCCGTCCAGTGAAAGATTCTCTTGAGCACAAGCCAGAGTCAGTATCCTTTCTTAGATTGGGAAGCAGTAAAGACAGACAATCATGTCCAGAGGCAAAATAGGTTTTGGCAGGCATAGGGCCCTGTGTGCTCACTCAGTTAACAACTCTGCTTCTTCAGGTGAATTTCCCGTAGTTTCCAAGACCATGCAGGACATTCGACAGGCCACTTCCTCCACATTGTTGTTCATTCTGGGACTCCATGTACAAGGAAGTTACACCATATGGTCTGCATATATTAGGTAATTGACACCATGGTTCCTGATGATGTCACACAGTGGCTGTATGTGTATGTTAAACAGGATGGAGGAGAGGGCTGATCCTTGTGGTACGCCTTGGCTGAGGGAGAATGGTGTGGAGGATAGGGTGCCAATCTTGACCTGCTGTATGCGGTTTGATAAATATGTGTGAAATAATTTTAATGGAATTCCTTGTATCCCAATATTGAGGAGTCTGTTTAATAGGAGTTGATGGGAGACAAAATCGAAAGCAGATGATATATCTAAGAAAATGAGTATAAAACTTTGTGTTATGATTTCAGTACCCTTGATTAAAGTGTTGAGTAGGGAGGTCAGAAGGGTTTCTACACTATGGTAAGGGCAGAAACCATGCTGGTGAATGTCTAGAGGGGAGTGCTTGTCCAACTGATCTTGAAGCTGCTCTTGAACAACTTTTTCAATGATTTTAGCCACAAGCTGGATGCTAGAAATTGGTCTATATGAGGCCGGGCAGGCAGTGTCAAGGTTAGGTTTCTTCAGGATAGGACATTTGGAGAAATGCTTGCGTAGTGGGGGGAGAGATCCTTATGATAATGAGCTGTTGATCATCCTGCATATGCAAGGTATGAGATGGGTTCTTTCCATCTTAATCCAAGATACTGGGCATGGGTCAAGGGGGGGGGGGTGGGGTAGTTGTGTTTATGGCTGAGAGTATTCGGTCAAGGTGCTCAAGATTGACGAGGGTGAAATTGCTCCATTTGTGGTCTTGGTCTGAGTTGTCGCAGTGCAATGGACACTCAAACTGGGTGAGAGTTTGGTTCATGCATTTGGCTTGAAGGTGTTGTGCCATGCTGTGTGGATTAAGTGGAGGATTCTTGTTTGATGATGTGGCGTTCTTTATGAGTGAGTTAGCAATATCAAAGAGTTCTCTGGGCTTGTTGAGGGCAGTCTTAATGAGATATGTGTAATATTCTTTCTTTGCTTTATTGGTGAGGTCACAATATTTATTCAGCTCTTGAAGATATATTGCTTGTGTGTTGCTGACTTGGGGGGTTCTCCATTTGCATTCCAGACAGCACAGTTTGGATTTCTGATTCTTTAAGTTCTTGGAGTACCAGGGGAATGTGTTTGTGCATTTGCATTTGTTGGTCGTAGATGGAGCTTTAGCTGCAGCTGAGATGGTTGTGTTCCACGTTGCTATCAGGGAGTCTATTTGTTCATCCGGAGGGTATGAAATTAGCTCAGGAGATATTTTTTGAATGAAGTCATGTCTATCAGATGGGAGGAACCTACAAGAAGTGTTGCTGGACTCTGTTTGTTGTCTTGGTGTTCTTTGTTGGGAAAGTGCAAATGTAATCAGGTGGCAATCTGACCGTAGGACTGGAGAGATGGAAATGGAAGCTTTGGTGAGGTTGGTGCTGCTTGCTGATGATGTAGGGATGAATATGAGGTCCAATGTTCCTCTTTTATTGTGAGTGGGGTCGTTGACAATCTGTGAGAATTGGAGGTCCCTCATGGCCTCTAGAAAACCTGAGGCTTGTTGTTTAGTTAGAGAAGCTAACTTGAAATCCCCAAGCAGAATGTGTGAGTTTTGAGTGTTGTTGTGGCTGCATACTGTGTCAAGAATAGTGGAAGTTTGTCTGGGCTGGAAGAGGGTGTTCTGTATACAAGCAAGATTGTGTATTGTTTATTTGATATGGTGATACTGTCCAGCTTGCTTGTTGAGGTTAACTCAATGTTACTGAAGTGAAGTTGTTTGCTTGTAAGGATGCAAACCCCTCCACCTTTGCCAGAGGCTCGTGAGCAGTTGTGGATGTTGTGGGTGGATGTATTCAGTTGGTTGAGGTGGACATTATCCATATCCAGGAACCACATTTCAGTCAGACATAGGATGTTAATATTATTGTTTTTAATGGACTCTTTTATTAAGTGAACTTTGTTTCTACTGGATCTGGTTTCTGTGTATATGGGTTGGTTGATATCCTTGCTGATGTTGCTTTATGGGGTGATTTTGATAAGGTTGGAGTAGTTGACTTGTCTTGGTGTGTGCCATGAAGTCTATAAAATAGGTTGTTTGAGATGTCATGGATAGTAAATGATTGGGATGGAGGCCTAGTGATAGAGAGGGGAGGATCTGCCTGTTAGGACCATGAGGACTAGACAGAGTAGGATGAGCCACAAACTTTGGGGTAGTGTGTAGTGGGATTGGTGTGTATTTTCCTGTAGTGTAGATGGATTGGAACTTGAGTTTCTGAGTTGTTAGTTATTTCTAAATTTAGGAGGTCTTGGGAGGTCACATAATTTGAGGAGAGTATGCGTGTCGCTAAGGAGTAACAGAGAACTTACATCAGCAGGTATTGCAGGTCTTGTAGAAATGAATTTGCTGCGGTTTATTGTTCATTGTGCTGGCTCTTTATTTCTGAGTTGCTATAGATTTGAATCCTTTATGTTTTCTAGTAATGTAATTCTTTTGGACATTCTGTGGTAGAAGGGCATCTAGTGGCGTATGGGCTTAACTATATCATATATTGCTTATACGGAGTGTTGAAATGGATACATTATAACAATTGACAGACAAAGTTGGTCGGCTCTCGGAGTGATGAGGAGATGGCCCCAATCTTCCAAGATGATTTTCTTTCAGAACTCCATGTTGGGAAGTGCAGTGGTAGTTTGTAAACAATGATCGGATTGGTGGCAAGATGGATAATGATCTGTTTTCCAAGGATATTGACATTTGTCAGTGGAATTGGTTCTTGCCAAAGGGCCACACCAAAGGGTCCTCTGGCACGGGCCCATCAGGCACAGGCACGTCCTGAGGCGCCTTACAATTTAAAGGTTTCGATGTTTAGACTTCGAGAAAGTTGAGAAAGACATTGACACCAGTTGATTGGACTAGTTTATGGGGTACCATGGTATATGTTTCTAGATCAGCAACTATCACACAGGTAGCTTTCTTTCTAATGCACAGAATATATTGGACTCCTCTTAAAAAATCTATATTGGCCAATATAGGAGATAACCGATGTTGGTCTTGGAAGATGGAAGTGAGTACTTTATCACATATGCTTTATTTCTGTGTTCTGTGCAGGAGTACTGGATAGCTGTATGGCAGAGAATCTCTAGGATTCTGGGACTTGTAGAACCTTTGACATTTAAAATAGTTGTTTTGAAGCCTGAGGTTTGGAAGCAAAGCTTCCTGTGAAGGAAGCTCAGTTATTGGATTTTATGCTTACCCTTGCCCTGAAACTATTGGAAGAATGCTGCCTCAGTCAAAATGAATCAATAGTGGAATTTTGTTGAGTTTATATGGAAAATGTGAAGGTGAAGTAGAAGGGAAACAATGAATGGGAGATAGTAGAATAATAGGGTGGGCTAAGTTAGATAATTATAAATCTCTGAATTAAGAATGATGGATTCCATGATGCATCTGTTGTTTGTTAATGTATTTTGTTTCTTTATTGCTAAACTAATTTTAAAAATTTTGAACTAAGTTGTTACTTAAAACTCTGACTTGTTCTTTAGTGCCTTCAAGTCAGTGCTGACTCCTGGAAACCCAGCAGCTTCTGGGTTTTCTTGGCAGTATGACCCGAAGTAGATTGCCAGGCCTTTCTTCTGAGGCAATGGAGGGTTAAGAGACTTGCCCAAGGCCACAAGGAGTGCTAGTGGGAATTGAATGCTGGTCTCTTGGTTACTAAGTCAGTGCTCTAACCATAGGCTATTTCTCTAATCTAGTGACTACTCCAAATTCTGGCTACTAGACTACAAAGAGTGATCTGTACTCTGGTGCATTCAGATCAAGCTGGTTTTATAGTTGGATGACAAGCCTCTGACAATATTTGTAAACTTTTGAATTTGATATGGCAGGCGAAGACCAAAGGACTTCTATCTATGCTCCTTTTTATAGATGCTGAAAAGGCATTTAATAGAGTAAGTTGGCCTTTTCTCTTTAGGATGTTGGAGATAGTGGGGCTGGGAGGGAACTTTCTTTGCTGGGTAAAAGCTCTATGTGATGCTCCATGGACCCGAGTTAGAGTAAATGAGGAAGTATTGCAAGAATTTGATCTGGTCCGAGGAACCTGACAGGACTGCCCACTATCCATTCTTCTTTTTGTTCTTTCTCTCAAACCCCTAGTGGCCAGAATTTGAGAAAGCAAGGATGTGTCAGGACTGATGAGAAGGCAGGGAGAATATAAAATGTATCTGTATGAGATGATATAATATTTTCCCTGACCAATCCTCAAATCTCTTTACCAGATTTCCCCTAATTTAGGAGGCTTATATAAGTTAACTACTCCCCAATGATATCTAAATTAGGGACTGAGCTGGTGCAATGGGCTCATCAAAATTTGTCTTGGATGGATCAATTGTCTGCTATAAAAATGATGCTTTTACCCAAATTATTTTATGTTTTTTCAAACACTACTTATTTATGTCTTGGGGATGGCCCTTAAACAGGTCCAGAAGCAAATATTTAGGTTTGTTTGGAAAAGGAAACTCCCGAGGATGGCCTGAAAGATCTTATCTCTACCTTGCCCTCAAAGAGGGATGACCCTCCCTGATTTTAGGTGATATTATTGGGCCACACAATTGAGGGTAGTCCTAGAGTGGATAGTGAATCCTCCCAAACTGTTGGAGCTGGAGGCTTGGTACTCAGTACCCTAGAGTTCCTCCCTTGATTACCTATAGCTGGACTGGAAAGGAATAACTCCTTTACCTGCCTCATCTTTAAAATTTTGCAGTCCAACAAGAGATGTTTACTAAAGGATAATGTCTATTCCTCTTTTACCCCGATTAGGCATAATATGGAATTTCCTCCTCAGGGAGGGGATGAAAGTGGTGGCAGAGCAAGCCACTTCTGCCCCATGGTGGGCCTTTAAGCAGAAAGCTGCATTGGAGAGGGTAGGAGTAGGAGGTCATGAGTGCACATACAAGCACAGATGTTTCAAGGCCTGCCAAGGCACCAAAGTGGCTTGCTCTGGCAGATTTCAAGAATGATGGAGGGGTCACAGTACCACTCATCTGGGTCTGACACCTCAGGCAGCCATTTAGTTCGCCTAGTGGACATGCTGGCCCTGGGGCAATGGATGCATTGAATTGTGGTAGTGGTGACTGTATCTGAATTCAAGAAAACATGGGACAAGAACAGAGGACCTCTAGGAAAGAGAAAGGGATTGTAGAACTTAATAGTTGGCATGGATGGTCAGACTGGATAGGCCATATGATCTTTATATGACGTCATTTGCTATGCTTCGGTGTTTGTATAGGGAGAGGGTCAAGGGATCAAAGAGGCTGTGAGGTTTAAGCAGAGCGTTCTGTGGGGTATAACGGGATCATTCTTCCAATCCCCCTTATCTAGGACCCCTCTATCCGCTCCCCCTCCATTATTACCCTCCCCTCCTTTCCTTTCCCTCTCCTTTCTCTGCTCCCTGATTTCCCCTGCATCCCCTTCTATCTGCTGGCCCCCTCCCCCACCTGCCTGAGATGCCTTCTTCATTTTTTTCCTCAGAGATCCTCTGATCCCTTACTCTATTCTCCTCCCTTCCCAGCACCATTACTACACTTTTCCTCAAAAAACCTAAATTAACTGGGCACACAATAAATAGCAGGCAATTTTTTTATTTTAATAAAGTTAAAAATAATAATTGCATTATTTAACATGTGACCATATGCAAATTCACAAAGGTGTGCCACTCAACTATCAAATAATTTGCAAATTCTTTCCACAGAATTTCTGCCGTAAGAAACCAGGGGCTATAACCTCAGTACTAGAATAATAAGAGATGTTAGAGGATAGGATTAAGGTACATTGGTAGAGCTGTATTAGACACTAGTAGGTCTGTGTGCTGCCCAAAAATCCCAAATCTAAATTATATGGTGCAATAAATGAATGTTAACAACTTGATTCCAGCTACTTGCCTAAGAAGACTTGAAATGTGTCAACAAGGCAGCACCTGCAAGCAGAAAAAAAGGAGCTTTTACTCAATGATTTTTGAAGATATGCCAATTTTCCTTTGCAGTCAGCTGTCATGGCCTCCTATTCTGAGAGGAATCCAGCTCACAATGTGATTCTTGTTTTCTGATTAACTTTGAAAGGAGAAGGCAGTGGGATGGAGGGAGGAGGAGGAGAGACAGGTGGGCAGATTTTTCACCGACTCTGATCCATACAAAAGGGCATCTGTTAGACGTGAAGAATTGGCCTATTTGTTCTTACCTGTCTTGGGGAGGTGGGGGGAGGGGGTGCGGAGCTTTTCCTTCCAGCTGATCCTGTGCTATAGCAATCTCTAGACAGGGTTAGAGTCACTATTGGAATCTACCACTGTCTCCAGAACCTTAACCACATCATATAGAAACATAGAAACATAGAAATATGACGACAGAAAAAGACCACATGGCCTATCTAGTCTGTCCTTCCATAACAACTACAACAGTCCCCTTTTTACCTTTAGAGATCCTCTGTGTTTGTCCCATGTTGTTCTGAATTCAGTTACTGTCCTCATCTCTACCACCTCCACTGGGAGACTATTCCACGGATCCACTACTCTTTCCATAAAGAAATATTTCCGCATATCACTCTTGAATCTATCTCCCTTCACCCTCATCCCATGTCCCCTCGTAGCAGAACTTGCTTTCAATTGAAAGAGGCTCTCTCCCTGAACATCCATCCATGCGCCAGGTAAATAATACAGCAGAGACTTTGTGCCCGAATAACTTGCATTTATCATATTAAGTCAACTTCCACTAACTCACACTAGGGAAAGCCCTTGTGGCCCAGTGATTAGAATGAAAGACTGGGAACATTTCCTTGGTCATGCTTTGTAGGCTATAATGGAAAGAAACAGCAGCGAACATGTATCAGAAAGGGAATTGTCAAGAACAAAAAAGATGGCATTGACTTAGCAAGCTACAAAGCTGGCATGGAAGGTCTTCTGGTAATAAGACATTATGGAATATTAAGTTAAAGGATCAACAGTACAAACTATCTCAGTAGAAATACCTAGAGAAAGCCTACATGATAGCAGAGACGTCAGTGACCTTTTTGGACCAAGTGCTATTAGCAATATTGTCATGCCATCAAGGCATTTCTCCTCCGCCACTGTTAAAAGGCTTCCTCTAGGGTGGGAGTTTGTCCTGGTTTAAGCCAATCTCATCAGTGCTTCTCAGTCCAGCATGCCACTTGTTACCCAATGCCATAAGCATTCGAAAAAAGCTCTCAGGCTGGCTATGGTGATGTCATTTTTTGTAAAATTACTGCAATCAGTCTTTAAAGTTTGCAAATGATCATGGGGGTTCTGGCACTGCAGAAAACAAAATGCACTGTAGAATCTTTATAGATAAAAATTCCATGTAAGAAGGGGAAGAGAATAGCAGTGGGGGGTATACTACTGTCTATCTGGCCAGAATGAACAAACAGATGATGAAATGCTAACAGAAATTAGAAAAGCCAAGAAAATCAGCAACACAGTAATAATGGGTGATTTCAGTTAGCCAGTATTGACTGGGTAAATATTACATCAGGACATGCTAGGGAGATAAAAGGGTATGTTTACTGAAGGGCAGTAAGGGAGCTGTGGATATTGAGCGTTAACGGCAGCAATAAGGGTATTTGCGTGTGGTAAAGGTTGGGGCAAGGAATAGGCTTTTCGGCAGTAAATGTGCTAGGCTCTAGTTATCATGCGCTAACAGGGCATCGGGAGTTAAGGTGACAAGCCTGCACCTTAATGCCCAAAAACGGCTGTCACCTTAATGCAGGATAAGGGAACCCCAGCGAAAGTCATGTTAAAGCTGATGGATGGAAGGAACGGTAGAAGCTGATGGACCTGACAGATCCATGGGCATCCTACGTGACGAACAGAAAATGGGATGAGCATGTGGGAGGCAGGTGTACTGATTCAGTGAGGGGTGCCCACGGAATATACTGTAATGTCAGTGTGTTGCCTAGGATGGGGAAGAAGTGTTCCGCGGCGGAGCCAGAATTGCCATGATATTTGAATCAAAAGGATGATGGAGCAGGAGTGGTGACATGCATATCAGTCACAGGAAAGGTGTCAGTGATACACCAAGATTTTATTTATTTATTTACATTCTCTTATATACCGTGCTATTCTGCATCAGTGTGGTTTACATTGAACAAACTGAAATTACATTGAACAGGGCATTATAACTTGGAGATAACTATTTTACAGGGAACATGGGCAATGGAGGGTTAAGTGGCTTGCCCAAGACCACAAGGAGCACCTGTGGGACTAGAAACCCCAGTCCTTCCAGCCCAAGGTTGCTGTCCTCTAGTGGGATTTGAACCCCGACCTTCTGGCCTGAAGTACCTTGCCCCAACCACTAGGCCACTCCTCCACTCCAGATGAGATGATGAAACAGTGCTTATGTGGGCCATGGTGTAGCACCTGGAAGGAGAATACATGACTGCACAGAATGGGCAGATGCTGATGAATGGACTGAACGGAAGGATGGTGGTAAATGACAGTGCGGTATGGGCATGCAGCCTTGATGTACCTGATGTGATCCCACAAATGCAGTTGTAGTGTGTGCGAAAAAAGTGTAGCTGTATCACGGGGAAGCCCCAATACCAGTTATGTGGGTCTCACAGCTGTCCCAGCCTCCTAACCACCAGACAACCCTCCTGACAAATGTGCATTCAACAACTGGAAAGAGTCGCTCATACTGGCCATATGGAGCAAGTAAGCAAGTGATGATCCATGCAGGTGGCCATCCCAGGGGTAGAATGTGGCTGCCTGTAATGCATAGACGTGATGGAGCCAAAGCTGTACAGTCACAGTTACGATGAAATAGTCCAATCATGTGCAACTCAGGTGCCATGCACCTGCAGGGTAAACATGTCTGAACCTCTGCAGAGCCAAGAACATCATGCTGTCAGAAGGGCATGATCACAAATTGCATGTTTGCAGACCCCATGTGCTATCGGAACACATAAAAAAGCATAAGAATGTGTGTCCGCCAGTCAAAGCAGACCCCGGACTGTTCTATGGCATTAAAATGAACTGCATATCCCAAAGAGAACAAGTGGGATTCAAACCCTTGTCTATCATTTATGGAGCTAGTGCCCTAACCATTAGGCTACATCTCCATGCCATTCCATATAGCAATGTCTAGAATAAAAGAGACTGCAGGTCTGCTCTGCACATTCTGAAACACTTTCTGCAACTGATCACCAAATGGAGAATGCAATGTTCTCCAAGAACAAGCAGGAAGTCAGTCCTCACATATGGTGATGCTGGCACTGACTGAACCCACGCGATAACCTCTCCCCAGCTTTCAAAGAAAGCCTTTGGGAGATGTACCACGCATGTATGGTCCCCTTCCCACCCAAGGGTGCCATCTTGCCTCAGTCTCCCTTTTTCCATGGAGCCCATCGGATGTGTGTCTGTTCCCCTGGAAAAAGTTGGTGATTTTTGTCTTCTTTTTTGTTTTCTTCGGTAGCATACCGGTGCTTTTTCCCACCCCCGAGCCCGCTTGTCTTGGCATTGTGTCCTCGTGTTCCTTTTTCTTTTTCTTCCTACTTTTTTATTTGGTGCAGGTTCTCACCTTTTTCCTGCACGGCCTAGTGAATTTGACCTCACAGGGGCCATCTTCCCCACCATGGCCTCGACCAGTGGCTTCAAGCCATGTGACTGCTGCACTCATAATATGTTGCACATCTTTTATCTTTATCTTTATTTGCAAGGCTTGATATACCGCTTGTGCATAAGCATCAGAGTGGTGTACAATAAAACATAGGCTGCTAGAAAGACAGAGAGAGAAAGGAATGCCATTAAATACAGGAAAGAGGAGACATAGAGCAGAGGCACAGTGGAAAGTGGGCCAGAGACAGGCTGAGAGTGCATGCTTGCCCACAATGGTCTATGTCATTCACTAGCCCCAATACGGTGTCCCCCTATTCAGCTGGTGGCAGTGAGGATTGAGCATACTGCCGTGCTTGTACTCCCATAAAATGTCATGTCCCTAGCCATGGTCACAGCCAAACTGGGCAGTGCAGCACATGCACTCTCCCATGCTGCAGAAGCATTGTGCTCTCCCCCTCCCCCCCCCACCCCCAGAGCATGTGAAATCATGGCAGGATAGACTTGGTGTTGGTTGTTGGAACAGTTGCTGGCAACACATAACCCACCATACTCTGCCTCTTTGTACCCTAACACCATTCTTGTGACTGTCATACTTGGTGCCCATAGGGAGCCAATGCGGCTGTCATGCAGGCCCTCTGATGTAGCACATGCAGACACTGAGTAGGTCCACATATGTTCTGGCCATGTGAACATAGGCATAGGCCACCAATGCAACCTATGAAGGGCACATGGTAGACATGTATGGTACTATTCTCCCAGCCCCCTACCCCCCACCCCAACATTCACCTCACTGTCTTCCCATATGGTGACAGATGATGCAGAGACCAACATGACATCCTGTGCCACATTTCGGCAGCTGGAAGTATGCGCGCACCATTCAGAGGTCTGTGTCACAATGTCCCAATCAGGCACACAGGTGCATTTAGAATTGAATTTGGGGTGACAGGTAATGTATTGCTGGATACTTCAGTCAATGATCATAGGACAGTGTTGAGGTGTTGGTTCCTGTGTTGCGACTTTGTCTGCTACGTACCTCCCTCTGTGTGCATGCACTGCACAGATCAAGGGGACCCCTCGCTTTCACTATGGCAATACACCATGAGAAAAGAATAACGTGCATGCAGGTAAATCACAGATTTCTGCAAGTGTCACTAACTAAGTGGATGGATTGGACTTCCCCAGAAGCTAGCTCTCCCCCTGAGCCTAGTTCCTAATAGGCTGCAGCTGCGCCATGTGGGCAGAAACTGTTGCCACAGATACAGCTTTCATGGCAGTTTGCAGTCATCTGGCCACTCACCTGTCCACATTGGTGCTTCCTGAGGCCTGGAGGCTGTGTCAGAGGCGAGGGTTGCAACACACACACGTGTCCCCCCTGCTCACTCCAGGTGACCCAGCAGATGATTTTGCAACTGCACAACCATGTCATGTTGGGAGGTAAGTGAAGGGAAATGCTGTGGTGATAGGCCTTGTTGATGGTCACAGCCACAGGTTGCAACTGCTTACTGCATACTAACTTTCTTCTTGTTATTGGGCAAGCCACTTAACCTTCCATAGCCCATGTTCCCTGTAAAATAGTTATCTCCAAGTTATAATGCCCTGTTCAATGTAATTTCAGTTTGTTCAATGTAAACCACACTGATGCAGAATAGCGTGGTATATAAGAGAATGTAAATAAATAAATAAATATTGATGTTTCACACAGTATGTAGGCTTGATGTATAGTTGGCATGCAGCTTGTTGCATGCACAGCCATACAGCCTGAGCACCACATGCAGGCACAGCGCATTGCTGAAGCTCACAATACGCTGGACACACACACACACGACCCCGCCATGAAAAAGTGGTGCTGGTTGGCATTCCTGCTTGTCCCTTAGGCCTCCTTAGCTGCTCAAGCATTGTCAATGTTTGATCAGTGTGCAGGTACTATTAGCATGCTTTGCAATGCTCTGGTGCTGTCAAGGCCCTTCCATCTGCCAGAGCTTTCAGCCTGCCCTGCCATAGGTGGTGCAGCTTGTCATTGTGGCTGATGAGTGTGTGGACTCTTGCTGGACAATTTGTTGTAGGTTATACATGCTGATGCAGTCCCCGTAATGTAGGATAAAGTTAACACACAGGACATACAATTCCTGATCCATAGTCAGGTCTTGATCATGTGACTCTCTGCTCATATACACACTGGCTATGTGTGTGGAACCACAGAGCAACTTCATGGGGGGGGGGGGGGGACAGCAACACAGATGTGGTTAATGTCAGGGTGCATGCGGGCATGAGTAGGGGCATGCCTACGTCAGCTGAAATCTCTGCGGGCTCTGTGCCATACGTCTGACAAGGTGTGTTCTGTGAGTGTGGGAGAGGGACATTGTGTTAGGTCTGTATGTTGCACTGCCTTGCTATGCTGCTGGTACAACTGACATTCATGTCTTACATATGGGATCTTTCCATTTTAAAGGACAGCCCTTGATACAAAAACACACATATTGCATGCCATCGAGGTACTAGCCGAATGGTCAAGATCTCTAATAGCTGGTGTGTGCTTATGGGGCAGTCATGGCATAACCTCTTATCTTGTAGACCAACATAGCTGATGTGGATTCATGTGTGGCTCAGATGGTTGTTGCTAACTGTGTTCTTACTTATGGAGGGGTCACTGGTTCAAACACAGATTATGGTCATCAGGTGAAGGGGCCAAGTAGGCATTTTTCCTCTCACATGGCCTGTTCTTCTATTGCATAGTATTCCTGCTTCAATGGCAATTCCCCCCCCCCCCCCACAAACACATATCCACTCAATATGTATGGGTGGAGGGCATCCTGATCCCAGGCCCATCTCATCCACTCGGATAACTAGCCGGGCACCATGGTCCAATGCTCTTGTGGACAGCATGCTGACGGATCCCTCTCTCCCTGCTATCATTGCACACCCACCACTTCAGTGCTGTAGGCAGCCTCCTTAATGTTGCCCACATGCAGCTAGGCACACCTTGTTGCTCCTGCCCCCTCCACCGGGGGATCTGGACACACGTGTTTCTACCTTAGACCTCAGTGGGGAGGGATCACCATGTGCTCTGTTGTACCTGCTGCTGACATGCTCACCAGCCCACTGACAGTGGCAAATGCACTATGTTGTTGATGCCAATTTGGCAAAGGAGGTGTCACGTGGGTGATGCAGTGGGGCTGGCTGGCCACAAGGCTGACAAGGTCGCTGCCTTGGGTGCACATCTGTGATGTCTGTCATGACTTCACAGTGACAGTGGCCGCACACAGACATGGCTGCCACTGTCAAAAAGAAGATGCGTCACCCCCACTGCCACAATGACGTACACAGCACTGCACAGACATGTAAGAGACAGTCCCTGCTCATCAGAGTTTACAATCTAGTCAAGAAGACAACACAGAAGGTGTAGACAGGGATACATCTAGGGGGAATGGTAAAGAAACAAGATGATCAGGTGAGTCAAAATCGAAAAGCAGCAGCGGAGAGGTGAGTTTTCAGCCTGAATTTGAAAAGGGTTAGAGAAGGCGCCTGGCATACAGACACAGGTAGTTTGTTCCAGGCGTAAGGTGCAGCAAGGTGAAAGGAGTGAAGTCTGGAGTTAGCAATAGAAGAGACGGGCACAGATAGAAGCAGTTTGCCAGAAGAGTGGAGTGCCCAAGGAGGGGTGTAGGGAGAGATAAGAAAAGAAAGGTAGTGAGGAACTGCAGAGTGAATGCACTTATAGGTCAGCAGGAGAAGTTTGAAATAGTATGTGGAAATGGATAGGGAGCCAGTGAAGTGACTTGAGAAGAGGGGTAATATGGGCATGACAAGGCTGGTGGAAGATTAGCCGCACAGCATAGTGTTGAACAGATTGAAGGGGAGAGAGATGATTCAAAGGGAGACCAGCAAGGAGTAGGTTACAGTAATCAAGACGGGAGGTGATTAAGGAGTGGATAAGAGTCTTGGTAGTGTGTTCAGAAAAGAATGGGCGGATTTTGTTGATGTTATAGAGAAAGAAACGTCAGGTCTTAGCTATCAGATGGATGTGTGTGGAGGAGAGAGGAGTCAAAGGCAACCCCAAGGTTATAAGCCGAGGAAACAGAGAGGAGTAGAGAGTTATCCACAGAGACTGAGAAAGGAGGAAGAGGAGAGGAAGTTTTAGGGGGAAAGATAAGAAGCTCATTTCTGGCCATGTTCAATTTCAAGCGGCGGTGAGACATCCAGGCAGCAATGTCAGAAAGGCAGGCAGAGATCCGGGACTGGATTGCCGGAGACATTTCAGGCATAGAGAAGTAGATCTGGGAGTCATCAGCATAAAGATGGTACTGAAAGCCATGGGAAGAGATTAGCACACCAAGGGACTGGGTATAGAGAGAGAAAAGGAGTGAACCCAAGACAGATCCATGGGGTACACCAACCGAAAGCAGGATAGCAGCAGAGGAGGAGCCACCAGAACAAACACTGAAAGACTGATGGGAGAGATAAGAGGAGAACCAGGATAGTACAGAGCCCTTAAAACCAAGCGAGGACAGGGTATCAAGGAGAAGGTTGTGGTCAACAGTATCAAAAGCAGCAGAGAGGTCAAAAAGGATGAGGACAGAGTAAAGGCCCTTGGATTTTGCCAGGAACAAGTCATTTGAGACTTTGGCAAGAGCCGTTTCAGTGGAGTGTGACTGCATGTGTAGAAGGAAGTATGCTGAGTGGGTGCAGTGTATTCATGCGTGTATGACTGCGTGGCTAGTGAATGACTGCAGTGTGTGAGACAGGCACTGACTGCTAGATGTAATCTGTTTGAGTGTGTGAAATGAGTGGGTGGGTTATAGTTGAGGTTGTGGGTGAGGGTAAGCAACTGGATTTAGTATGTCTAAGTGACTGGGGGGTTATAATAGGGAACTGTTTGTGCTTCTCCATGGCTGAGGGGAAATGGGTGAAATGCATGGGTGAGGGGCTGCAGGTAGGGGCTGTCCATAGAGGGGTATCTACAACTGTGTACTTTGGATTTGCTTGTGCACTGTTGAAAGTCTGCAAATGAGAGAAAGTGGGTGGGTATGATTTTGTGACACAGTGTGTTGACTTGGTTGCATCTGTCTGTGTGTGTATGTATGTATGTATGTGCCTCCCAATATGCTAATCCCCTTAACCCTATTTCCCTCAGCTCATTTCCCTTACTACACATGTCCCCTTACTCTTTGCTGTCCCCAACTCTTCCCCCCCAACACACATCCTACCCCCTGTCTCCTCCAGTTCATCTCCCCATCCACACATGTCTCCTTACCTTCTGTTGTCCCCAAATCTTCCCCCCCAACACACACACACACATACATTCCCTTGCTCCTATCTCCTCCAGCTCATCTCACCCTCTGTTGTTTACAACTCTTTGCCCCCACACATCCCATTGCCCTGCAACTCATGTCCCTTTCCACATATCTCACATTACCCTCTGTTGTCCCCAGCTCTTTCTCCCCCACACCTCTACCCCATCTTCTCCAGCTCTCCCCACCCACAGATGTCTCATTATCCACTGTGGCTTTCCCCCATGTTCCCTAAGCCCCTTCTCCCCTACCTCCCAGCCCTGCAGCCATTAGATGGCACGGTTCTCCACATGTGATTCAGAATCAGCTGGTGCCAGTGGCCTTCCTGCACCATGTCCTTGGCTCCAAAAGCTAGCATGTCTCCATATCTGGATACTGCCCCTGAATATCCTGCCAATATTTAAGTACCTTGCTGACCGCCATGGCATTTGATATCAGCCCATGTGGCCTTAGCAGAGTGCGATCAGTGTGGTGCTTGAAATTCTGAGCAGTTCAGTCTCATGAGAACAGCACAAGATTAAAGCACCACTCTGGAAGCTGCATGATGCAATTTATGTGGGATTATACAATTATTGTATGCACATGCTTATTAATTATAAAAAAAATAATAAGTATGCACATAATCGCATAATTTCAAGAAGTGTTCTAAATGAGTAGATCTGTAGCATCTGATCTGGCACCAGCCAGTGGAAAAACTAGTGTCAATTCATAACTCATACTTAAAAGAGGGTAATTTAAAACAACAGTTATTGTTTAAAGTCTTGTTTAAAAAAATGTATCTATTATGGGTTTATCTGAATTGCAATTAATTGACCATAAATGCTCATTTTTTTATAACCTGCAGGGCCTTGATGTGCAGAATGAGAATATATATGATGCTGCTGTCTACTGCAACATGTCCCACATGATGCCAGGTACAAGCTACAGGCTGAGCCAGACCACTGCGGATGCAACCTTGCCGAGCTGCAGCCAGAATCTTCCTATGTATAATAGACACTTCCCAGAGGCAATGCCACCAGAGTGCCAACGAATAGGTACTGCTGCCATTCCCCCTATGGAACCTAACTATGGATCAGCTACTTACACATGTATGTTGATATCGTCTCCAGTCAATCAAGTAGGACCCACCAGTATGAGTCAAGTGGGCACCAAAAATGCATCGATATCTGGACTCTTGAATGATCCTATGGTGGATCAGCTTAACTTAATGGATATTGGCATAGCAGCTGACAGCCTGATGGGTACCCAAGCTTGCAAAATCCAAGAAGACCCGGAGTCAGATTCTGGTTTGTCACTGAACTACAGTGATGCAGAGTCCATGGAAATGGAAGGTATGGATCATGGAAGGCTGTGTTCAGAATATAGTGAGCTGTATCCAATAGATTACCACCAAACTCAGCGGCAGTTTCATATGTTGCCATCCTTGCAAGAAGTACCTATAACCCAAACCTATACCATTATGCCACCAGAGGCTTCTCAAGCCTTAATTTCTCATGCTTGCCCAAGGAGTACTCCTGGTGGGAAAGTTAAACAACACAGCAGAACTGAGATGACCTGCAACAGAGATGAGCGGCGAGCCATGGCTATGAAAATCCCCTTTGCCACGGAAAATATAGTTAACCTGCCAGTAGATGACTTCAATGAACTATTGTCCAAATACCAACTGAATGAAGCCCAATTAGCACTGATCAGAGACATCCGCAGAAGGGGAAAAAATAAGGTGGCTGCCCAAAACTGCCGAAAGAGGAAGTTGGAAACAATCCTTTACCTGGAGAAGGATCTGGACAAGCTGAGGGATGAGAGGGAACAACTCCTCCTAGACAGATGCAGTTTTGAAAAAACTATTTGCCAGATGACCCAGAAACTCAATGACCTTTATCAAGATGTCTTTAGGATGCTGAGGGACAAAGAGGGGCATCCTTACTCTTCTGAAGATTATTCTCTCCAGCTGACAGTAGATGGTACCATTTTTCTAGTCCCTCGGAAAAGGGAAGATGGCTTTGAATGAACACATGTTGATAGTCTTGCTCACACACATCCTCCATGCACAATAGCCTAACTGCTGCAACTGACTGATATTTGGCCATTACATTATGAAAGGTATATTATTTGGTACATTGCAATAATTTCTTGAACAGTTTGAATGAGGGAAATATTAGCGAATCTGGATGGACTGTGCCTTGTTCCACTGAATATGCTTACTTAAAATCTCTTTCACCTTACCACACTATGCATATTGAAAGAGACCTTCCAGCTGCCTGTGACCTCTACTTTTCCTGTCCCAGCTACTGCACAGCAAGAATAAAATGGCAAGTTAGGAAATGTTTCTCTCATGAGCTAATTACATCTAGCATCTAGCTGATATTGCTAAACAATGACAATTCTATTGACTCATGAAGCATTGGATACAGAATATTCTGAGCTCCAAATTCAGTGTGCCTTGTGCAACTCAGGAATGTGATTGGTTAACTGAGCAGATAAGTCAGAAGTCCCTAAAGATTGGCATACAGGACTATTTGCATTTTATTTGTTTGTTTAAATGTAGTAACTTTATCATCACAGAAACCCTTTCAGCATATTTGAAAGAGCCAGGGGATCAAATCCATCTAGCCAAGAATAGGAGGATCAAAGGTTGAAAGATCAAATAGTATCCCTGACCTCTTCAGAGTACCCATCTCCCAGGTTCTCATCTCAAGTATTTTTCTTTTCTTAAAGTTCTGTCTCACATCATTTTTTTTTTTCATCTCTTCTCTACCACTACACCAAAATATCAGGGTACTGCTAATATAAGTTCCTAAAAACAAGTTAGAGAAGAGTATGGGACTAGCATAATACAACGAAACCATATTTTGTAGTTTTCTTCTGTTTTACTTTCTGAATTCCCACTTGCTCCTGCCATGTCACCAAGTACCCCACTCTCCCTGTGCATTTTATCAGGGCAGATATGACTGATGTGACAGAGCTGACTCCTCAGGAAACAATTTTTCTCCAAAATTTCAGCCAGCTCTATCAGGCATGGTTTATTATAGAGGGTTTCTATAATATTCATACAATGACAGTAAAAGGCACTTTGAAATGATGCAACCAAAGCAGCACACCCTGCAAGAGATGTTAAAGTTGCTTATTTTAATAACACTGCACGTACCAAATCGTTCAACACATGATGCCATTTGTGGGGAACATGCATGTTTCCTTACCCTTTCCTGGGAATAAAATAGATTCTTCTTTAAGAATGACTGAACTGGTGATGACAGTCTCGAGACTTCCACCTTCTGATGCCTTTTCCAGCTGTCACCATCAGTCAGTGCAGATGCTGAAAGGATGCATTACAGATCGATATCATAAGCCATTTATTTGCTCTTCAAATATATTTTGGTTGTCACTGTAACCATTTTCTTGTAACATGATTGTGTACATGAAGCTTAAAGTTGTTTTCAATAATACTGAAATAAAGCACAAAGTTTACATAAAATTTTATGATCCTGTTATATTAAAAAATGGGACCAAGAGTAAGGAGTATGATTACTAAACGGCACTAAGGGTGCAAAGGTGCCATTA
The DNA here is from genome assembly GCA_033557465.1 of Ichthyophis bannanicus. NCBI lineage: Eukaryota > Metazoa > Chordata > Amphibia > Gymnophiona > Ichthyophiidae > Ichthyophis > Ichthyophis bannanicus. The sequence goes on from CM066033.1 coordinate 748,418,918, forward strand.
GCAGGCGTTAACAGCACCCGCTAGCGGACAACGCAGGCTTAATGGCCAGTAGCTTCTTAACAAGCGTTAAGATACAAAGAGGTGGAGAAGAGGTGTTAACTGGGCGGAGACAGCATGTGTTCCCTTGGTGGCAGGTGCTATTAATGGATGTTACAGGTACAGCTGCCAGGAACCTTAATGGCAGCTCAAAGCTGGCGTTAGGGGCTCCTTTTGGAGGGAAAGGGCCGTTCTCGGTCATTCAAGACCACACAGGGAGCCTGTATCTACGTTAGCAGTGTGCAGCAACCAGACGTGAACTCTTAAATTAGTGATAGTAATGGTCTATTGGCAGTCACAGCATGGTGCCCTTTCAATAAAGGGCACTATGCTGGTGCCAAAGTGACAAAGGTGGTGCCATGTGAGTGATTGAGTGTGGCCAGTTAGTCCGCTAGGTGGAGCAGGCAGATGCCTAAGGTGTACATCTATGATGTCTGTGAGACTCTGCTGTGATAGCAGCGGCACACATACATGCTGCCACTTTCACAAAGGACGTGTGCTACTGCCACTATGCGGCCATGTTAGCAGTGGGTAGGGGTGGGAGTGGCAGTGGCGGTGGCTTCTGCATGGTGCAGATGATACCACTGTCCCTGTCATATGTGTCAGATGCAATGCTGCTGTCTGTACTGTCAGAGCCAGGCCTAGGATATTTGAAGCCCCCTCCCCAACTGCTGCCTTGAGGTTTTCTGCAGCATGAAAGGGAAGATTCCCCTTGCTGCCCCCTCCCAGCATCCATTGTCTCACCTAGGGGAGGAGGGAGACATGCAATTGTTCCCTGTCATGCAGTGGCGAGGCTTAATTCTGCATCACGCATGCTCATGGCATGCCACTCCTGGCCCCCTCAGACACATCAGAGGGAGACAGGAGTGGCATGCCAGGGTGACCCGCAGATGCGCTGCTGCTTTAAGACCACCCGCAGCACTGAAGCGGTGGCTGTGCCATGTTTACAGGGAGGGAGGGAACTGTGCTCTGCCAACTGTGAGAGTATTCCAGGACTGGCCCACAAGCACACATCAGGAGAGCATCACCCTAGTGTGGCAGGAAGTGATCCTGTAGCTAGGACCTGTCCTCCAGATGATGTAAAACCCTCTCACACAAAGGAGGTTTCTACAGGGCCATATGCCCATGAGGGGAGGGTTAGGACGGCCGTTATAGTGGTGATTCAATCATTAAGCATGTAGATAGCTCGGTGGCTGGTGGATGCCTAGTAACATGCCTGCCTGGTGCGAATGTAGCAGACCTCACACACCACCTAGACAAGGTATTAGATAGCGCTGAGGAGAAGTCTGCTGTCTTGGTACATGTAAGTACTGTAGTGATGAAAGCTCCCAGGAAGACATGGAAGTGGAAGAAAATCCTAGTTTCCCCTTTGAAATGAATGACAGTTCACTTGTGCATAAGACTTGCAAGCCAGATCAGAAAAAAACCCAGCTCCCTGCTAAGGTCAGGCCACGCCCTAGCTCAGGGGTGGAGACAAGCTTGCCTGATGATTGGTCACACAGGTACAGAGAACAGGGAGTGCCTAGCAGCCAACGGTTCTTAAAACCACGAGCAGAGCAGAACAGAGAGGGAAGGAGGAAGGCAAAGGACAACAGAGAGAGCAAAGCTGAGCATAACTGGAGGAGAAAGAAAGAAGAAAACTCCCAGGAACGCAGCTGCCCAAGAGGGACTGGAGAAGGACATAAGGAGGCTGAATTTCAGAGCCTGGAGGATCCCAGGAAGAAAGAAATCAGCACTTGTTTGAGGAACCATCCCCAAGGTAAAGCCAGCAGTTTCAGAGCTGAGAAATCAACAGAGAAACACTTTGCTATTGCTAAGGTCCAGGAAGCAGAGCCCTCACCTTCTACTGCTAAGAGGTGAGTGGAAAGTTTTACGTATGGGAAAAGTCATAGCCCTGATAAAAGCAGAACAGCTGAGTCTTCAAAGCTAGAAGCACTGAGAGAGTTGTTTGCTGAAGGAAAGGTTCACTCCCCTAATACAACGCTGCCTTTACAAGCTGAATTGCTGTGGAATCAGTTCCAGGAATTTCTAAAGGAGAGAAAGTCTGGGAGAGTTTGTAACTTTGATAGAGATACCATATATCCTGATGCCATAGAAGGAATGCAAATAGATTCCTGTTTGCCAAGCTCTGAGTGTGAACCGGTACCAATGGATTGCTCATTGTGTTTAAAAGAAGAGTCTGCATTATTGAACTGAGCTGAGAGACTGTGAAACAATATAGAGAATAAGTGCAGTATCTACTTAGAATTAAGGAAAGCTAATACTGTGTTTTACTAAGCTTAATTGTCTTCTGAAGCTAAGAAGCAGTGCTTAGAAGAAGTTTGCTTTGAGAAAAGAAAATCACAGCTGTTGCAAGTTTATCTGTATTTCTGTTGAATGACCACACGTGGCAGTCCTCAGTGTAAGCTTGTGGGAATAAGAACAGCTGAACAGTGAAAAGAGGTTTTTGTTACGTCACTCTCTGTTACCTGATTTATCCTTTATGTTGGAGAAGCATCCTTTTTGCCTTGTTTGTGTATTGAGCTTAAATGCCCTGGAAATCCCCACAAAATAAATTTTCTTGCTGCCTTGAACCACCGACTCACAACTACAATTTGTCCTTAAAGAATAAACTAACTACAAGTCCCAGCATACCTCTGGTGACAACAAGGGAAGCTTTATTCAAAAGTGGACAACATAAGGCTGTTTCCTGCTTGTGAGCTCTTGGACCCAAGCGGAAGCATCACAGTACCAATGACATAGGAAAGTGCGGTAGGGAGGTTCTGGAGGCCAAATTTAGGCTTTTAGGTAGGAAGTTGAAATCCAGAACTTTCAGGGTAGCATTCTCAGAAATGTTTCCCATACCACACGCAGAACCCAAAAGGTAGGCAGAGCTCTGGAGTATCAATGTGTGACTGAGACGATGGTACAAAGAAGAGGATTTTGGATTTGTTAGGAACTGGGGAACATTCTGGGGAAAGGAGGAGCTTTTCCAAAGTGATGGGCTCCACCTTAACCAGGATGGAACCAGGCAGCTGGCATTAATGTTTAAAAAGAAAACAGAGCAGCTTTTAAACTAGATAATAGGGGAAAGCCGACAGTTGCCCAAAAGCGCAAGGTTCGGAACAATATATCCATGAAGGATACTAGCAAAAGATTGAAGTTAGGGCATATCGACAGAGAGGTTCCAATAAAGACAAAAGTAACCCAAATGCCCCTGAGTACAGAGCAAGTCCAACACAAGAAGCAAGAAGCCACATCAAATGCAACAACACAGTCTGGGAACGTGGTAGGAAAGACCAAAGTAGATGGATATACCGTAAACTTTATTTGAATTGCCAATACAACCCGACACAGGCCATGTTTCGTATAGACTTCCTCAGGTTTAAAATGGCAAACTGGGGTCGTAAAAAACAAAAAGAAACATCATACAAAATAATAAATACATAAATAAAAACATAAAATATTAAAATATATCAAAATCATTTAAAACAAATGTCAGAACGCTATAACCCATAAAATATAATAAATATTACTGTATCCTTAAAATTATTTGAATGGTGGGATACATAAAGGACTAAACATAAAAACCAGAAGTGACAGTATAATTATCTCAATAATAGAAAATAATAATAAGAATTGTATCATTATTGACATAAATAATATATTAAACATTAATATACAAACCAACTCATAATAAAATATAATAACAAGAATATGACAATATCAATCTAATAACTTACAAAAGACCATGAGAATATAAAATTACCTCAGAGGTGGGATAAAACACTTTCACTAAAAATTAATTAGACAAAGAGAAAAAAGAGAGAAGGAGGAGTGAGTCATTGCCAAAGGGTCACACTAATGTTGAGCCAACTTAATAAATAACTAAATCATGTACAAATTAAAAACAACGGACATATAAATGTTAGAACCATGTTCAAAAATTCATAAAAAGGATAAAACATATCTTACACCCAATACTAAAAACAAAGAGCAAAAATTAGAAACTTGATAAAATGTTAAGCACCATACAAACGGACTTTCAAATCCATTGTCAATTCATTTAAATAACTGTTTCGTTATATAGATAAATGTGTGCAATTGTATAACAGATTGAAACAGAATATTAAATACATTAACATCCCACATTAGAGACCTGAAAAACAACAGAGGTCTCTGATTGAAAAATAGCCCCATCATACGTGCCGAAGGAAAGAGGCATGCCAGGCCACATATAAAAAAATTATTAAATTTATGAAAAAACAAAAAACTCATAATTCAGAAAAAAAGGAGGGCCATACTGAAAAGAAAGGGGAGTAAAACATAACAAGGACAGTTTTCCACAAAGAGTTTCCAACAGTATACCAGTGGTTAAAAACGTAAGCGCTGCAATGGAGTTTGCTAACGGGCCACAATTTAAAACGTAAAAATGTATCTTAAGTAATAAATATTGAAGGCCAAGATAGCCAGCATAACTGAAAATCACAAATGAAGTATCTTAAATTATGGTAAAAAATACTAAATGATCAATGGGACACTTCATAGGTTCTATTTTAACACAACCGTGTATAACCCCATGCCGACGCTTTAAAGAAACCAGTGCCGGCGCTGCAAGCAGAAACCGTTGATTCCCTCACTATCCACTAGTAAAAACTCCAAACCATACCAGAATAAATACCTTAAGAAGTAGATAAAAAATAAAAATAAAGATTGAAACCGTTTTGTAGGTTCTTTCTCAAAAGAAGTTATAAACGGCAACCGACTATTTGGGAGAATCTGTATCAGCATTGCAGCAGAAATCGCTGACCAACTTCTCTTGTCAATTGAAAAAATCGCCAGCGCATGTGCATTGAAATAAAAAGCCTACGATGTGATGACGTATAAAGGCGCCCTAAGGGTGAACTACTTACTGAGTGTAGATATAGTGCTGAAAGGGGCACATATTCTCTCTATTAATTTTAGAATAGTAAGGTGAAGAGGACAAAAAATTGGAACTATATAAAAGCCACCTAATTAATACAGGAACTGAAATATTTTAAAGAAAAACAGACAGGTCACTATCTAAGTTTAACCCATTGGATACCATAGAATTCAACATAAAAATATACCTTTGTTCCAAACTCATTATGGTTTTATTTATGTCCCCACCTCTCCAATTCATTTTCACTTTTTTTATAACAAAAAACTTTAAATCAGATACCTTGTGTGCCTGTTCCTGCCAATGTGCTACAAGGGGTTTGTCCATTATACCTCTTTTGATTGCACTTTTGTGTTCTATAATCCTGACTCTGATATTACTTATGGTTTTCCCCACATAAAGCTTTTTACATGGACATTGTATGACGTATATAACATGAGAGGTCTCACAATTGGAGGAATCGTTAATAAAAAAAATTTGATTAGTGGAAGGATGAATAAAAAAATTTCTTACTGGTAATGCATGAATTCAGACTGAACAGCGACCACATTGAAATTGGCCTTTATACTTAGAAAGAAAGGGGCATTCTGTGAGTGCTGATGGTACCAATAAATTCCTCAAATTTACATTGCGTCTGTGGGCTACAATCAGAGGAGTATCGTGAAAGCCAGGAAGTGATTGAATGAGATGCCATTCTGTTTGTAATACCTTTACAATATCACGAGAAATAGTGGAATATAGGAGAGGGCATACCATACAAACCTCTTCTTTCCTTTGATTAGGCTTAAGGAGAGACTCTCGTGTTGATATTTGAGCTCTTCTATATGCTTGATGAATGTATTTTGAGGGATATTGTCTGGCTGCAAACCTATTCTTCATTTCTTCTGCTTGGATATTGAAATCTTGATGCTTTGTACAAACTCTTTTTGCCCTAAGGAATTGACCAATGGGAAGGTTCCTTTTAAGTGCCGGATTGTGAAAACTACTAAAATGCAATAAGTGATTCCAGTCTGTTGGCTTTCTATATAGGGATATGACCAAATGCTTAGCTTCCTTTTTAGTAAGTAAGTCTAAATAAGGGAGCTAAGCATTTGGTCACATCCCTATATAAGAAGCCAATGGACCGGAATCACTTATTGCATTTTAGTAGTTTTCACAATCCGGCACTTAGGTGAAGAATAGGTTTGCAGCTATAGGTTTGAAGGCACCCCACAACGCATACCATAGGCCACATGATAAAGTGCACTGTCCGCTGAGGCACACCACAATGTCCCCGATAGAACACCCTAAAAGGCAACTTACAGTGCGCCAGAGAAGGTGCCGCATGGGGCGCCTCATGAGGCACTGTAAGGTTACAGTACGCTGAGGGGTTGTCACTGGAAGCACCAATGTACATTAAAACTATACAATGCTACAGACAGCCCTATAATAGAAGGCCACTGTGGGCTCGAACCCATGACCACTGGGAACCCATGACCACTGGCCCCACAGGCATTGAAGGAACCACTGGGCTGCAGCCCCATAGCTGTGAACAACCCCCTGGCTGGCTACTGAAGGGCGTCAGGCCACCTCCCAAACTGTCTGCAGTGTTGGCCAGGATCTGGGTCAATGCAACCATACCCATGGTGCACTACACATGCAGATCAGCAGTCCAGAGATGAACACAAGAAGGGGTATGTACCCACACAGCCCCCTGGCACGGTAGGGCAAAATGACTGTATGCAGCACTGTCACAGAGTAGCAACAGACAGTAGCCCAACAGGGTGCCCCATAAGGAGCTAGAAAAGGTGTCCCATAAGGCAGCTTGAGCCGTAGCACAATGGTTAATACATTGTCAGATGTTGCAAGGGTGGTGAGTTCTACTCCCCCTGTGGGTCTAAGCACAAAATCTGCCTGCAACATCACCCCCCACAAACTGCAGTCCCTGATTTGTATAACCAGGCACCACTCCAGTAAAACATGAGATATCCCACTATTTTTGTCGGGCACAACCAATCAGAGAGGTGGGAGAAAATGCCCACCTCCCCTTATTGGGAGGGCCCCTTTATTCTAGAGAGTCCCAGCCCCTCAATGATAAAATAGTGTGAATCCACACCCAGGACCGGGTGAGAAAAATATACAAAGTCAAATATACCCACAAATCATATCCTGAGGGCAATAAAACGTCAAATCGTGCTGGAACCAAGGCAGTTAAGAATGCAACGGTGGGCCAGTCCCCCCAGTGACAGTCAAAATAGCCCAACAATGAGTTGGAAAAAAGGTCAGTGTCCAAATTGCAGAGTCCCATCTCCCAATGGCAACAACATCCAGGGACATTCTCACAGAGGTGCTGTGTCCAAGCACATATGGATGACGGGATCCCCAGATGCAGTGTAGTAGATGTGTCAGCTATGTTGTCTGTGTCCTGTGTGAAAAGATGTAGATTCCAGGTAAGGGAATGGCACACCCACCCCCGGCTCCTGTAGGTCACAAAGGAGACAGTGAGATAGAAAGAGTTCCCCCCAGAATGCATAGATAGCACTACATGACATGGCCACAACACTGAGCACAGTGCACATGGACCACTGCAGGAGATGCCTCTGAAGACCAGGACACCATCCCAAAATGGTCATGCAAATGCACATGGCACACAGGCATCTCAGGGGTCCACAGCATGTCCAGCAGTGGTGGCGCACAGAGATAACAACGACAGACATGTTGATAGCAACAGGCCAAATACAGCATCAGCACGTGGTGTATGTCCCAGAGGATGGAAGCTGAGGCCTACCTGAAAGGTAGAGCTGTGGCCTGACTGGGAATGTCCATGTCAGGCAGGAGCACAAAGAGCCCCAATAGAGGCTGCAGACATCAATGGACTATGGAAATCACCACGTCCGCATGGGTAACTGTGAGTGGAGCATGTCCAAGATGCGTTGTGTTGTGCGGAAACAAAATGTAGACGTACAGCGGTCCACCAGCAAACCTGAGACACGTCTGAAAAGAATATATGACACATGCTCACAATGTACAGTAGCCCAGAAGCAGAAGGTAAAAGAGATGAGGGAACATCAATGGACAGGTGGCCATACACATCCCTGAACCAGACATAGGCAGGGTGGCGCAGAATGATTGGCCATGTAGACAAGTCAAACAGACACAGAGACATACATTGTGAGACAAGGTATGCATGCCAGCAGGTGCAGATGGCAGGACCCCGACAATCAGCGACAAGTGGAGACACCCATCACAGTACATGCATGAGTGCCATGAATTTTGCAAATGCCACAATGGCAGTGAGTGTTCCGCATGCGCCCAAACAAGACAATGCCCTGTGCCTGTGTACACACACAGCCTGTCATTATGTGCAGCAGATACACCATTACGACCCCAAGATGTGCACAGGCAATGGACACATGTGTGACAAACGGAAGCTAAGGGTGATGGAGTAGTGGGCCAAAGACATGTGCAGCACCATAGGAGCAGTGGAGAGGGAACAACATATATGTGTCAAACGGTGCCGACAGCATTGCCAACCTCACTGTATGCCAACTCACCCGAGTCACCTGCATGTTGCAGTGATGTACACACACTCCCCACATGCAGCACAGCATCGGGCAGTATGGTCAGCCACTCCTTGGGGGCCCGGAACACAGAAGCTCATCCTGGGGAGGCAAAAAAACATCAGATATATCAATACATGTCATGGTAGTGCTGCAGAATCCATACACCAGCTCACACATGGCGACCCAGAGACACGTCCCCAGCACAAGCAGAATTTACAGGAGAAGAGCTCCTCGATCAGATGTTGCCTGGCCGCCATCCCCGCACGTGTGTCACCATGGCCAGGGGCAGGAGGGCACACAGGATCCACCCCGAGATCCTCATTAATATCGACTGGAACATTGTGCCTGAGAGCAATGTTGTGGAGGATGCAACAGGCCAGAATGATCTTTGCCACAGTCATGGGTCCGTACTGTAAGGCCCCGCCAGTCCTATCCAGACACCTGAAGCGACTTTTGAGAACGCCAAAGGTGCGCTCAATGACTGAGCGGCTGGAGGCATGGGCCTCATTGTACCGCATCTCTGCACCTGGCCGAGGGAGACGCACAGGGGTAAGCAGCCAGGCGCGACACCCATATCCTGCATCACCTGCCGAAAAACATGGTGCAAAGTTACATGTCTGAAGATGCACCAATGGAACCACTGACGTAGCAACGTACAACTGGACAGCCGAGAGGCCGTGCACACAGATATGACGCCAAAGCAGTGCACACAGTGGCAGTGCACCAGAGGCTGATGTTGCCACAGGCAAAGCACCATGGAATGCCAATAGGGGCAGTGCACATCCATGTTACCGTGCCCCAGGACATGTCCCAAACCTGTGCCCAGAGAGCAGTGGTGGCAGCTGTGAGCTCATATGTCCGACAGTGGCAAAGCACACCCGGGGGGGTGCAGGGATGCACAGGTGTGCAAGTAGGTGACCGGCATGATCTGGCGCACACAGAGAAGAGGCCAATGGAACACATCCCGGGGGGGGGGCCCACCAGGTGGGGGTGGCAGTGGACACCGAAGAAGGTGCCCAGACATGCAGCAGATATGTGTCATAGCAGAAGCGCCAACAACACATGTCACGTGTAGCCCCCAGCATGGCCAGAGAGAGGAAGTCACACATACAGAATGACCACCACGTGGATGTGTCTGTGTCCCCATCCCCCCCAAACAAGATGGCACACGCACAAACATGCAACATATGGGGTGGGCGAGTGACTGACACCGCAGGCAGACATATGTACAACTGCCAGTGCAGTATGCCTGTGGCCAGTTGTGGAAGCCATGGGCAAGCCGCAGGTGTTGCCCACAGGCATGGAGGGGACACATCATATGCAGTACGAGTGCCCCTGGACACCGTAACCATGAAAATGAATGGCGCGGGCAGGGAACAGGCCACACCACATGCCCGCTGTGACACACAGGTGAGAAGAACCACACACACATGGTAGACAGAGAGATGTGTGGCAGCGCACAGATGTCTGTGATCCCATCCCCAGTGACAGGGCGTGATGTAGTGTGATGGCCCCAATAGGCTGCACCCGGAAATAACACCGCAAGGTCAGGCATGCAGTGGACAATGGTGACAATGGTGTCCCGCCAACCACCTACAGTAGGTGCATGTTATACACGTTGAATACCCACCCAGCAGGACGTAGTCCTCATATTGCCCGGCCTCAAACTGGCCGAACAGTGCCGAGTTCTGCAGGATATAGGAGTCATGGGCAGACCCTGGGAACCGCAGGACCACATTCAGGATACACATACTTGCATCACAAACAACCTGCACATTGAGGGAATGGAAGTGTTTGCGGTTGCGGTACACAACCTCCCTGTCGCGTGGCGGGACGAGGGCAACATGTGTGCAATCTATTGCGCCCATCACGTGTGGTATCCCTGCAATCCTATGGAATGCCTGTGCCAGGGTCGCCCAATGTTGCCTACCGTTGGGAATTGCAATGTAATTCCCAACCCGGCTGACCATGGCCCGCAGTACCTGGTGGAGACAGCGAGCGAAGGTTGGCCTACTCATCCCACCTACTGCTGCCACCGAGGATTGGAAACAGCCAGAGGCAAAGAAATGTAGGGCAGCCAGGAGCTTGGCCATACCCGGTATAGCATGTGACCGGGCAGTCAGGGGCTCTAGGTCAGGTCTGAGTTCCTCATAGAGCTCCCTAATGGCCCCTGGGTCCAGCCGGTAGAGGGAGATTACCTGGCCCTCTCTCAGGTCCTGGTGCAAGGCCCTGGGCCTGTAGAGGCGTTGCAGGCGGGGTCGTGCCTCAGCATGCCTACAGCGCCGTTGGTCAGCCACACCCGCCTGTGGAGCCCCAACAGCTGCAGGCCTGAGTTGCAGTGGCATTTCACCCCTGCCAAGGGCTGCAGCCCCAGGAACAGCATCCCCCTCCTCCGGAAAACGCAGCCCAGCCAGCTCGAGCAATGCAACCACTGCACCACCTGCATGCGCAGTCTGAGCCATGATAGACACAGGATGGAGGATAGCTGGGTTGGAAATAGGAATCGGAGTGGGGATGGACATCACATGAACGATACACACCTGGTGAGACAGCAAATTGCAGAATACAGCAAACAGAAAACATACCTGTGTGCAAAGGCACCACGCACGGGAGCGCGCATTCCCATAAAGCACCCGAGGACAGTCATCTACGTGAGTCCCTGAGATGAAGCAGGGTGTAAAGAAACTGCGTATCACACTCGAAACCACACCCAGACGCCAAAGTAGGACAGATGTACAACAAACATGTCCACGAGCGGAGAACACAAGAGGCGTTGCAACGCGCGTAACGAAGCGTGCAACGTCTGTATGATGTAGCGTGCGTGTCACATTTTGCCACAGCTTCCAGCGCGACTGGTAATGCTGTGATGCTGCAGACCCTCTGAGAAGAGAAGAAAATGTTTTAAACGCAGGAAAAGTCAAGCACAAGCTGCAATATTACGAGGAACCTGATAGGGGGAGCAAGAGGGACCTCCGAGGAACTGAGGAACCACACCTCCTAGGTCATGAGGTAATGCCAGCCAGCTTCCAATCAAGGAAGAGAGGAGTACCTCTTAAAGGGAGTCTGGAAGACTGGAGGGCAGAACAGCCAGGAGGAGAACAGCCAGGAGGAGAACGGCCAGCACCGGCAGAACGGCCAGGAGAACCAGCAGAACCAGCAGGATGGGCAGGACATCCGAATGAATGGGCAAGATATCCAGAAGAAGCAGTAACCCCTGAACAAGGGTTTCGCAGGAGGCAGCAGCAGCCGCAGTGGCTTGAGGAAAGAAGCAACCGTGGAGAAGGTGGGATAGCTCCATCCAGAGTGAGTGCTTTTCGTCCAGAGAGACAAAGGCGTGGCTGTGACTGCGGTCTAAAGCCAACAGAAGGATGGTTGGAGAACTTAAGGTCTATTGCTCAGTCCAGGCAGGATCCCAGCCGGAGCAGGCCTCAAACCTCACCGGGAGTAGACAAGCCAAGGAGAAAAGGTAACCCATGTTTAACTGAAAGCAGGTTGCAGACTGCTGGTGTATGGGGAGGACAGGGAGCAGAGGAATACTGTCCGTCTGAAACTGCCTATGAGATAAGGTGCAATAAACACGTACCGAATGAGAGACTTGTTAATGACAAAGCTTTGCATGAGGCTAAGGAAAAACACTTGCAAAAGGAAGACAGTTCCCAGTATAGGAGGGCGCAGGACCGACGCCCTACATTCAGTCCTGAGCATTGGGAAGTTGTACAGAGGATATATAAAAAGCCTGATTACAATTTGCCAGCAAGTACTGACTTGGTTTCAGAGGCTTCAGAAGGGGAACCGATGCAGGTGGAATTTGCTTCAGATACCGAGATGGACTGTAGTTATTGTAAGACAGGAAGCCTGGAGTCCTTGCTTAGCACATAAGCTCTATCTTGGGGAATAGAGACTGTTTGTTTTGATACACCATTTATTGTGAAGATAACAGCTTTGCTTTAACGTCATGTTTTACTTTTTCTTTAACCTGAAGTAAGGAATTTGTGTTGATGTTTTTGTCCAAGCATATGAACCTTTTTGCAAGAAAGGGAAATAAATGCCTTTGTTTCCCTCCACTCGGACCTTTGTATTGTTTGGGATTTTGGTAACAAAGGAAGCTACCAGGGCTGCAAGTCCCTGGGCCCTGTAAGACATTAGCCAAACCCAACCTCGTATGTTTTTATGTCCAACCTACCTCAGTCCATTACGCTGCCAAGGTAGGCCCTGTGACATAAAATGGCGTAGTTGTTGGATTTTTCTTTTGCTTGGAACCTACGTCTGCAAAAAGAAAATTAAAGAAAAACTCCTGAGTTGAAAAAAAAAAAAGAAGGAAAGCCCAGATTGAACTGCTGGAAAGACAAGATCCGGAGCGGATCAGCTAGAGAGATCGGATCGGAGGGAGAAAACCTGAAGGGGAGTAAACCTGAAGTCCGGAAGGGAAGGTGAAAATCCTGAAAGGAAAATCCTTTTGCCAACCCGAAGCAGAAGAGCTGCAGAGCGGGACAGCCACTAACGTTCCAGAGCTGACTCAACACTTAAGTCAGGTAAAATGTAATTAGGCCTGACAAGTGTTGGATGCCAGGGAAGTTTTGAAAAAAAAAGAAAAAAAAAAAGATAGAGAGCAAAGAAAGAGAGTTTAGGAGAGCCACACTTGTTTTTTTTTTTCTCTTTGTCTCTTGTTACAGGTTCATCATGGAGCCTAAGGATCTCTGTGCCTGGATGGCACATCAATTTGACAAGCAAGCTGAGGTTGCCCTGAAAAACCAGGCCCAAGCATTGCAGGCCATGCAAGCGCAGCAAGTGCCAGTCTTGCAGACGATGGAGAAATGGTTGGATCAACAGCGAGAGGAGATGGCAAAGGTCAACTCGGAGAGGCTGCAGGCTACTGGACCGGCCAACCCAGGGACTGGACAGTGGTCATGTAATGATCTGGTGGTGGGAAAGCTAAGCCCTAATGATAACGTAGACGACTTTTTAGACTCATTCAGTAGGATTGCTCGGTCAGATAATTGGCCACCCGAACAATGGGCCATTCGACTGGCAGCATCCCTTACAGGGGAGGTGCTAGCTGCGTACAGGTCAATGCCCCCAGCCCTAGCTAACACCTATGAAGAGGTCATCATAGCTATTAGGGACCGCTTAGGCCTTACACCACTAGCCTATAACAAGATGTTTAGAGCCACGTCCCTTAGGGCTGATGAAACACCAAAAGCCCTTGGTCATAGGATAAAGAGCCTAGCACACAAATGGTTACAGCCAGAAAGAAAAAATATAGATACATTAATGGATGCCATAGTATTGGAGCAGTACATGTCTGCTGTGCCTAGTAGAGTACAGAACTTTTTAATTTTACAAAATTGCTGTACTACTACGGATGCCATAGCTCTCACCGAGCAATACTTGGAGGCAGAAAGAGTCACCCAACCTATGGTAGGGACTCCCAAATTGGCCATAGGAATGGAGGCACGGAGAGTTGGAAGTCCTTCACGACCTCCATATGGTAATTTGAAAAGTAATACACCGCTAATAAGAGAAAATGCCAAAAGATGCTATGCTTGTGGTAAGAAAGGTCACTTAAAAAGTGAGTGTTATTCTCGCACGGCTCTTGTGGGAGAGGCCCCAAGGACAATGCGGGAAGGTTTTTGTACTAAATGTAAAAATTCATGGAGTCAATGTACAAGCACTTCTGGATTCAGGAGCTGACCAGACCATGATTTCCAAAAGGTTATGGTCGGTGATCAAGGATCAGGGATTGTCAGTTCCTGAACGTCCAGAAGGAAATGTTAAAATAAAATGCATTCATTGAGCGGCTACCCGCTATCCTGTTTATAAGTTGTGGGTTAAAGGATTGGGCTTAGAAAAAGAAATGCTAGTAGCAGTTGTGCCTAAGTTGCCACAGGAGTTGGTATTGGGCCGCGATTGGCCATAATTTCGGAGAAGTCTTAAAGAAGGCTTATCTCCACCCAAGGGGCCAAATTCCACTTGCACTCGGCATGAGCCTACTGAGAACCCCAAGCCACAACCGAATAACCCTAGGAAGGCTACAAGCCCTATAATTCCTAGCCCTCTTTGGGAAAAAACGAAGAAGTCACCTTTAAAAGAACAAGCAGACTCCCCGAAGAAGTTTGTCTTAAAGTTTTGCAAAACTTCAGAGAAAGCACATAGCCCTCAACGGGCATCTGCACAGGCCGCGGGGTATGACCTCCATAGCGCTGAGGACCAGGTGATCCCTAAATAGGGGCGTATGTTAATTTCTACAGATCTCCAGATAGAGCTACCCCAGGGGTGCTATGGGAGGATAGCAGAGACCTTATCCTTACGGAATCGCAACAACTCATTAGCGAAACCACCTCGAACCTTGACGACCTGATTAATCACTGGAACAACTGCCTCAGTGCAATCGCCCTACGCACACCAACCAACAAGCCCCCAAGGAAAAGAACGAGTGCTCCATGGTACACAGCCGATCTGAGAAATTCTCTTACCCAATTACGGAAACTCGAGAAGCGCTGGCGCCGATCCCACTCTTCAATTGACCAGACAGCATACAACTGTCATCTGGCTGCACACCGCAAGGCAACCACTGATGCAATGAAACAATATTACTCAGAGACCTTAAAGAGATCACTTAGTAAACCTCACGATCTTTTTGACCTAGTCAAGACTCTATCAAATGAACCAACCCCCGGACCCCAATTTGAGATTCACCCACAAGATTTTGCCAACTATGCTCAATCCAAGATATGCCAGACTATCAATATCATGACTACAACCACCAACCCGGAACGAGACTGCCCTACAGCTCTAACCGTATTCTCTACTCCTACCAAGAAAGGAATTGAAGACACTATTATGGCCCTTAACACCACCACATCTCAGTCCGATCCATGCCCAGCCTTCTGGATTAAAGAGCTCCGTTGCCACTTCAGCCCAATACTATCCAATATAATGAACCTCTCCTTCACAACAGGTTCCTTCCCCTCAGCTCTTAAACACACCTCTATCAGACCTCTTCTAAAAAACTGCAAACTCGATCCCCAAAAAGTAGATTCATACAGACCGATATCCAGTATACCTCTACTTGCGAAGATCATTGAAAAAGAGGTACAACGACAACTGCAAGATCACGTCGACGCTGTCGCACCATTAGACCCCTGCCAGCATGGTTTTAGGGAATCCCACGGAGTGGAAACTCTTCTTACCACCCTCTTCTGCAAGATAATCACTGGCATTGATGACATCCGTCAAGGATTTGCTCTCATCTTTCTGGACATCGCCGCAGCTTTTGATTCAGTAAGTCATGAGCTTCTCTTAGGTCGACTAATTGAGAAAGGCATTGCTGGTAGAGCGCTTGATTGGTGCAGATCTTACCTGTCCGAAAGATGGCAGCATGTGCGTTCTGGAGGGATGACCTCGGAACCTTTCCACCAAAGCCAGGGAGTCCCACAAGGTTCCTCCCTTTCAGCCCTCCTGTTTAACATATACATGCAGCCAATTTGCAAGATCATCCGATCCTTCAATGTTGACTGCATGTTATACGCTGACGATGTCCTGCTATACATACCCTTCTCTACGGAACATCTCGACCTCTCTCCACTGACGAGCTGTTTCAATGCAATATCCGACTGGCTTTTCTCCCAAAACCTCCGAATACAACATAAGAAAACGGAAGTACTCTTCATTACGAGGAACCCTAACTTCACCCCACCACAATTCCTTAAAGTCAAAGAAGCAGAGTTACAATCTAAACCATCAATACGCTACCTGGGTGTCACCTTGGATCAACGCCTGGACATGAAAGCCCACATAGGGAACACAGTCAGAGCAGTATACTACAAGATCCGCTCACTTAGGCATTTACGATCCATGCTGGAACCAAATGACTTCAGGACTATATACCAGGCGTTGATCATACCTCATTTTGATTACGCCAATGCCATCCTTCAAGGCCTGCCCCTATCCACCTTGCAACCACTACACCTCGCCATGAACGCGGCAGCAAGGGTCATCCATGGAGCCTCCAGAAGTGACCACGTGACACCTCTGCTGATACAGTTACATTGGCTACCTATCCAGGCTAGAATCGTTTTCAAGATTCTGCTATTCACTTTTAAAGCTATTAACAAGCTCTCCTCTGAATCAATAAATGCCCTCATCCATACCACATCTCCTAATAGAGCAAGGAGATCCACAACTACAAACACACTAAAAGTCCCGAAAGTTTTAACAGATTGCACCACATCCACAGCCAATAGGGCGTTTAGTATCAGTGCGCCAAGATGCTGGAACGCACTACCTCCAGATATCCGGGCTATTAAGAGCCTTACACAGTTTAGGAAAGCCCTCAAATACCACCTTTTCAATAAGTACCTCATAGAACCCAACCTCACCCACTGAGACTGAGATGTAATCCGCTAAGCTAATATATGGTTTCCCAACAACATGTCAAGAAAGATTCTCTAACCCTTAGTGGTGCATTTATTTCAATGGAATTCAAGATTATACGACTCGATGTAGCAATATTTGTAAAAAGTTTACCACAGTTATCCAAGTTTATGTAGTAAATCTGTAAATAGTTACCCCTGTTATCCAAGTTATTTGCCCTGTTATCTGTAAACTCATACGTGTTAACTGTACTGAGCATTTCTGTTCCATGTAAACCGCGCTGATGCCGAATAGTGCGGTATATAAGAGATTTTAAATAAATAAATAGCACCGCGATCCGGGCTTGCGACCAAGCATAGCATTGATGTGGCCGCCGGGGTAGTCGACCCAGACTATAGGGGCATATTAAAAGTTCTTCTATGCAACTGTTCAAGCGAAGACTTCAAGGTCCAAAGAGGAGATAGAATAGCGCAATTGATTTGCGAACGTGTGGGATTTCCCGACCTTGAAGAGGTCGCCATGCTTATACTAACGAGCAGGGGAACAGGAGGTTTCGGCTCTACGGGGAAGAGAGACCTAGAGGGCTTCATCGCTGTGGGAAGTGAACCCCCAGAGGAGGATCTTGGTCCCCGTATAGAGGAGTGCGGAGAATCCCCTAAGCCAGGGGTGGGGAACCCTGGTCCTGGAGAGCCGCAGACCAGTCAGGTTTTCGGGATAGCCCTAATGAATATGCATGAGATATATATGCATTAGAGATATCCTGCCAACCTGACTGGTTTGTGGCCCTCCAGGGCTGGATTTGGAGACCCCTGCCTTACACCTCTGTCATTTAAGATTGTGAGTGGGCAAGGTGCAGATGTCCAAGACATCAAAAAGGTTAGATAGAATGTGTCACATTCCTCCTCACTTCTCACCACCACCAAAATATTGTCTATTAGACAACTTTTTGGTGGTGGTGAGAATCGAGGAGGAATGTGACACATTCCATATACCCTTTCGATGTCTAGGACATCTGTACCTTGCCCACTCACAATCTTAAATGACAGAGGTGTAAGGCAGGGGTCTCCAAATCCAGCCCTGGAGGGCCACAAACCAGTCAGGTTGGCAGGATATCTCTAATGCATATATATCTCATGCATATTCATTAGGGCTATCCCGAAAACCTGACTGGTCTGCGGCTCTCCAGGACCAGGGTTCCCCACCCCTGCCCTAAGCCAAGGATGGGGGAGGAACTCTCCATAAGGCAGAAGCAGGACTTGACCTAACTCTTGGAAGAGTATAGGGATGTGCTAACTCCTATACCAGGAGAAACGGGATTGGTCGCACATGAGATACTCACACCACCGGGAAAAATTATTCGGCAATGACCATATCGGTTGCCAGAAGCAAAAAAACAGGAAGTCATCAATCAAGTACAGGAGATGCTACGATTAAACATCATAGAAGAGTCGCATAGTCCTTGGTGCAGCCCCGTGGTACTAGTACCTAAGCCCGACAGAACTATGCGCTTCTGCATAGATTTCCGACAAGTGAATGCCGTGTCTACTTTCGACGCCTACCCGATGCCTCGGATTGAGGACCTGTTAGACCGGCTTGGGCAGGCAAAGTTCCTTACCACTTTAGACATGACAAAAGGCTATTGGCAGGTCCCTTTAACACGTGATGCTAAACCCAAGACTGCCTTTAGCACACCTCTGGGCCTATTCCAGTTCCGAAGAATGCCCTTCGGCCTGCACGGGGCAGCGGCCACATGCCAACGGCTAATGGACATCATTCTTCGGCCCTATCAGACTTTCGCAACAGCCTACATGGATGATGTCGTGATCCACAGTACCACGTGGAAGGAACATCTCCAGCAAGTGGGAACAGTCTTAGAAGCCACGAGGAAGGCGGGATTAACGTTAAACCCGAAGAAATGTACCTTTGCGGCCAAAGAGGTCAAATATTTGGGTCACCTGGTCGGACGGGGCACGGTGCAACCGCTACTGGACAAAGTGGAGAGTGTCCGGACGTTTCCCGTACCGCAACACAAAAAACAACTGAGAAGTTTCCTTGGCCTTATCGGCTATTACCGCCGCTTCATACCGCACTTCGCAGAGGAAAGTGCTGTTTTTACGGAAATGTTGCGAAAAAATGCCCCAAATACGATACAGTGGTCAGCTGAGGCAGAGACAGCCTTTCAAAATTTAAAGGAAAAATTATGCCGGGCCCCCATATTGCGTGGTGTGGACTTCCGGCAAACCTTTCTCTTACAGACGGACGCGTCCGAAACAGGTCTGGGTGCTGTTCTCTCGCAAGTACAAGAAGGTGCAGAACACCCCATTATGTTCCTTAGTAGGAAACTATCGCTGGCTGAGAGAAAATATGCAACAATTGAGAGGGAATGTCTCGCCATTAAATGGGCCATTGAAGCCCTCAAATTCTATTTGACAGGCAGAAAGTTCATTCTTATTACGGACCATGCCCCTCTGAAATGGTTACACACCATGAAAAATGAGAACAACTGCTTAACTAGGTGGTACATGGCTTTGCAGCCCTATGATTTTAGAGTGGAGCATCGAGCAGGGAAGCTGCATTTTAACACAGATGCTATGTCACGTATTACGTGCTGCGTGGAAGAGGCTTCACCAGCCCGTAATATTTTAAGAGGGGGCATGTGTGATGCTGCAGACCCTCTGAGAAGAGAAGAAAATGTTTTAAACGGAGGAAAAGTCAAGCACAAGCTGCAATATTACGAGGAACCTGATAGGGGGAGCAAGAGGGACCTCCGAGGAACTGAGGAACCACACCTCCTAGGTCATGAGGTAATGCCAGCCAGCTTCCAATCAAGGAAGAGAGGAGTACCTCTTAAAGGGAGTCTGGAAGACTGGAGGGCAGAACAGCCAGGAGGAGAACGGCCAGCACCGGCAGAACGGCCAGGAGAACCAGCAGAACCAGCAGGATGGGCAGGACATCCGAATGAATGGGCAAGATATCCAGAAGAAGCAGTAACCCCTGGACAAGGGTTTCGCAGGAGGCAGCAGCAGCCGCAGTGGCTTGAGGAAAGAAGCAACCGTGGAGAAGGTGGGATAGCTCCATCCAGAGTGAGTGCTTTTCGTCCAGAGAGACAAAGGCGTGGCTGTGACTGCGGTCTAAAGCCAACAGAAGGATGGTTGGAGAACTTAAGGTCTATTGCTCAGTCCAGGCAGGATCCCAGCCGGAGCAGGCCTCAAACCTCACCGGGAGTAGACAAGCCAAGGAGAAAAGGTAACCCATGTTTAACTGAAAGCAGGTTGCAGACTGCTGGTGTATGAGGAGGACAGGGAGCAGAGGAATACTGTCCGTCTGAAACTGCCTATGAGATAAGGTGCAAGAAACACGTACCGAATGAGAGACTTGTTAATGACAAAGCTTTGCATGAGGCTAAGGAAAAACACTTGCAAAAGGAAGACAGTTCCCAGTATAGGAGGGCGCAGGACCGACGCCCTACATTCAGCCCTGAGCATTGGGAAGTTGTACAGAGGATATTGTCATGCTGCCGCCCCAGAGGCCAAGGTTGGTATGGGCAGGTCAGATGGACATGAGAGTTTTTTATATATTTTGAATTTGGTCCTTCTGTAAGAGGTCTTGGTAATGTTCCCAGGACCTACCGGGGGCCAAAGTTCAAGAGAACACACTAGCCAGAATGTAGGGAAAATAAGGCTTTATTCCCCTTTAAGCACAATGGTTCAAATTATGGGAGACTACTTCAACCAACTGAAAGAAACCTTGCTTCAGGCAACAAAAAGAAATTATATTCACACTTGCTTTGTTTAACTGTTGCTTCACAGTGCTAGGCATAAACAAACTTTACAGGCATTCGCTACTGTTCACTATTTTATGTTTCATGCACAGACCTTAGGCTACCTGCCTGACAGTAGCTACAGTCCATCGGGGTTTCAGGTGGGTCTTCGTTGAATTCCACCTGCATGGGCTGAGTATCAGACAGCTGTGAATCAGTGTCAGTAAACTCTTGAGGAGTGTACTGAGGTTTCTCATATAACACATTTACTAGCTTCCAATGTTCAGCATTCAAGTCAGGGCCGCGCCCATGTGAGTGTTTGTTATGGCAGTTACTTCCCCTTGCAGGCTGCCTTATGTTATACAGTCTTTTTACCAAGGGCTTGTGCTTGGTTTCACAAACAGTTTGATAGGGAGGATATACTCCAGTATCTTGTGTTTCCTGTCTTCTTAACTTATATTGCTTATCAGAATAAAAAGGTATTTTACCTTGTTTAGTTGAGTCCCACGGCCTGGTCCTGCTGTAGTTCAGCCTGTCTTGAGCAGTAGGCTTTTCACACTCCAGCTGGCCTTCATGCAGAGTCACCACTCTCTCACATTCACACCTTTTACCATTTGAATAAGGAATATTACCATTTGCAGCAAAGACTTCATCCTGGCTCAGATAATGCTTACTGTGTCTTGCATTTACTGCTGCCGGTTCTTCACACCAAACTCTGGGGTTTATTTCTCCCCTTGTGCCTTTCTTCCCAGTACCTCTTAACCAAGGACTCCTGGAACTCTGTGGCCTCGGATTCACTATGCCCTCCTGCCAGGAACTCCTTCCTCTCTGGTGCTCTGGACACTCCTTATGGTGCTCTCCTTCTTGGTTCCTTTCCAGAAGCTCTCTGTGGTGTGACTCTCCGTGGTCTGCTTTTCCTTGATAAGCCTCTTCTTGATATGCCTCCTTTTGGTAGGCCTTCCTTGGTATGCCTCTCTTTGGTCTCTCTCTCCCTGGTCTCTCTCTAACTTGATCTAGTTCCTCCTTTTCAAGTTCCCAGCCTTTCTTCAGGGGAACTCCCCCTTTTCTCCATTGGCTGTTAGGTTGCATTACCTCATCAGCTCTGAGGTGCAGTTCTCTGGGCCTTGGAAGGTCACTCCTGCTCCCTCTATTGGGCTCCTCATAACATTGCAGCTGATGATAAAATCTTTTTTCAGGATTTAAAACCCTTTTTCCTTCATGAATAGGCTCTGCGGTACCACATATCCCCCCTCTTAAAATATGACGGGCTGGTGAAGCCCCCTTCACACAGCACGGAATTCGTAGCTGAGCAGCAGTATTGTACTGTAGCTTGCTGTCACCGTATATCTTCCGCCTGTTATTGACTAGTTTTTCTCCTGGGTGATAAGTGTTGGCTACTGCGGCTAGCAACCCTGATCGGTCGCGCCACGATCGAAGAGCGTTGATATGATAGATTTGCGTGCGTCCTGTGGTATCTTGTACCTCGTAAGAGGTGGGTCCCTTAGGTTGAACTACCACCTGAGGTCCTCTCCACCGGGCCTCGAATTTGGGGGTAGCTCCCGATACTAGGACCATTACTTTGTCTCCTGCTTTTAATTGCCTAGGCTTTGTTCGTTGATCATAGTATCTCTTCTTCTGTTTTATCTGACTCTCCTCCAAGTTCTCACTCGCCACCCGCGAGGTTCGTTCTAATCGCCACCGCCACTTCCACTGTCGCCCGAGTTTTCTTCCTCTTCCAACTCCTCGGGGCTGGCCGTGCTGTTGGCTCAATGGGAGTTCCTCCCCGATTTTCGGCACGGAGTCCTCCTTGTGGTCTTCCACATGGGGGCCCAGGTCTTCTTCAGGAAAATCACTCCCTATGGCCATGAGTCCTTCTAGCTCTGCCTTCCCCGTAGAGCCAAAGTCATCTGCACCTCGACTAGTGGGAGTGAGCATGGTGACCTCTTCCAAGCTGGGGAACCCGACTCGCTCGCAAATCAATTGCGCTATTCTGTCCCCAACCTGAACCACGAAATCTTCTTTAGAAAAATTGCACAGGAGAACTTTTACTATTCCCCTATAATCAGGGTCGATGACCCCTGCGGCTACATCCAAACTGTGTTTGGCAGCTAATCCTGACCGGGGTGCTATCCTTCCATAACATCCTGGAGGGATTTCCACTTGTATTCCAGTGCTAATTAGCTTCCGCCCCTGCTTCGGGATGACCTGGTCTTCCACACTATGGAGATCATAGCCTGCTGCTTGTGTTGATGCTCTTTGGGGACTACGGGCCTTTTCCGAAGTTTTACAGAACTTCAACACGAATTTCTTAGGCGCCTCCGGTGTTTCCTTTATCAGGCCTCTCTTTGGCTTTCCCCAGAGCGGACTAGGGACCATGGAGTTAGTGGTTGCCGCTAGGCTGCTTCGCTGGGTGCTAAGGCGATCAGTAGGCTCAGGACTACCCGTGTGCTCATGCCTACTGCAGGTGGAATTCATGACTGTCTGAGGAGATAAACCCTCTCTCAGAGTCTTTTTGAATTGCAGCCAGTCGCGACCCAATACCAGCTCTTGTGGTAATCTTGGGACCACGGCTACCAACATTTGTTTTCTCATTCCCCATGCCTTTACCCACAGCTTGTACACGGGATAGCTTGTAGCTGATCCATGAACACATTTAATTTTGACCTGCGCTTCTGGACATTCAGGGACGGACCATCCTTGGTCTTGGATCCTAGACCACAGCTGTTTGGACATCATAGATTGGTCCGCACCTGAATCTAGAAGTGCCTTAGCATGAACTCCGTGTATTTTTACTCTCAACACAAAACCTTCTTTTGTTGTCTTTGGGACTTCTCCCACTAATGCAACACGTGAATAACATTCCTTTTTTATATGGCCCTTCTTACCACATGAAAAACATCGTCTTACAGTTTCCACATCCTTAGGGTCATAATTACTCCTAGGGCTATACATTGGTCTGGAGGAACCCTCTACCCTCCTAGCTTCCATCCCTAAGTGCATTTTAGGAACCGCTAGCTTTGGCTGGGACACTTTTTCTGCCTCAAGATATCTCTCTGTTAGGCTTACGGCCTCGGTAGTAGTGCAGCAATTCTGAAGAATTATAAAATTTTGCACTCTACTCGGTACTGCATTTAGAAACTGTTCTAAGATTATGGCGTCCATGAGAGTTTCAATATTCTTTCTCTCAGGCTGTAACCATTTGTACGCCAAGCTCTTTACTCTATGTCCCAAGGCTTTCGGAGTTTCATTTGGGTTAAGCATAGTGGCTCTAAACAATTTCCTATAAGCAAATGGGGTGAGACCTAGGCGATCTTTAATTGCCATTACTACCTCATCATAATTGTCTGCTAAAGCTGGAGGCATCGACCGGTAGGCGGCTAGAGCCTCTCCCGTCAGGGATGCAGCTAGTCTGACTGCCCACTGTTCAGTCGGCCACCGAGCTGACTTTGCTATTCTGCTAAATGAATCCAGAAAATCATCCAGATTATCACTGGGGCTTAACTTTCCCATTGTCAGGTCACTACATGACCACTGTCCCAACTCTGTGTTATGGAGTTCAGAGGCTCGCAATAGTTCCGCTTCCTTCTTTGCTATTTCTTCCTTCTGCTGGGTTAACCATTTGTCCAATGTGTGCAGAAGAGGTGACTGCTGTTCTTGCATGGCTTTCAGCGCTTGCGCTTGGTTCTGCAGCGCTAGTTCCGCCTGCTTGTCAAATTGATTAGCCATCCACGCACATACTTCTTTGGGATCCATGGTAATCTGTAGTAAGGAAACAAAACAACAAAACACAACCAAGTGTGGCTCTTTCACAAAGAAAATTTCCTTTCCTAAACCCTTCTTTTTTTTTTTTTTTTTCCCTATACTTTCCTTGGTATCCTACACTTTTCAGGTATATCTACGTTTTACCTGATGACAGTGTAGAATCAGCTCTGGAACAGTATACGTTGCTGTCGTTCCGCGCTTCTCCGCCGACAGTTGGATACCGGATTTCTCTTTTCCAGGATTTTCTTCCAATCCGCTCCGGATTTGACTGCTCCACTCCGGGTTTTTTTTTTTTTTTTTTGTAATCCAAGTGGGGTTTTTTTCCGTTTCTTCTTCTTGAGACCTATAGCTCAAGCTTCTTCTCTGTAGGCTGGACGTAGGCTCCACAAAACATCCAACAACTACGCCATTTTCATGTCATGCTGCCGCCCCAGAGGCCAAGGTTGGTATGGGCAGGTCAGATGGACATGAGAGTTTTTTATATATTTTGAATTTGGTCCTTCTGTAAGAGGTCTTGGTAATGTTCCCAGGACCTACCGGGGGCCAAAGTTCAAGAGAACACACTAGCCAGAATGTAGGGAAAATAAGGCTTTATTCCCCTTTAAGCACAATGGTTCAAATTATGGGAGACTACTTCAACCAACTGAAAGAAACCTTGCTTCAGGCAACAAAAAGAAATTATATTCACACTTGCTTTGTTTAACTGTTGCTTCACAGTGCTAGGCATAAACAAACTTTACAGGCATTCGCTACTGTTCACTATTTTATGTTTCATGCACAGACCTTAGGCTACCTGCCTGACAGTAGCTACAGTCCATCGGGGTTTCAGGTGGGTCTTCGTTGAATTCCACCTGCATGGGCTGAGTATCAGACAGCTGTGAATCAGTGTCAGTAAACTCTTGAGGAGTGTACTGAGGTTTCTCATATAACACATTTACTAGCTTCCAATGTTCAGCATTCAAGTCAGGGCCGCGCCCATGTGAGTGTTTGTTATGGCAGTTACTTCCCCTTGCAGGCTGCCTTATGTTATACAGTCTTTTTACCAAGGGCTTGTGCTTGGTTTCACAAACAGTTTGATAGGGAGGATATACTCCAGTATCTTGTGTTTCCTGTCTTCTTAACTTATATTGCTTATCAGAATAAAAAGGTATTTTACCTTGTTTAGTTGAGTCCCACGGCCTGGTCCTGCTGTAGTTCAGCCTGTCTTGAGCAGTAGGCTTTTCACACTCCAGCTGGCCTTCATGCAGAGTCACCACTCTCTCACATTCACACCTTTTACCATTTGAATAAGGAATATTACCATTTGCAGCAAAGACTTCATCCTGGCTCAGATAATGCTTACTGTGTCTTGCATTTACTGCTGCCGGTTCTTCACACCAAACTCTGGGGTTTATTTCTCCCCTTGTGCCTTTCTTCCCAGTACCTCTTAACCAAGGACTCCTGGAACTCTGTGGCCTCGGATTCACTATGCCCTCCTGCCAGGAACTCCTTCCTCTCTGGTGCTCTGGACACTCCTTATGGTGCTCTCCTTCTTGGTTCCTTTCCAGAAGCTCTCTGTGGTGTGACTCTCCGTGGTCTGCTTTTCCTTGATAAGCCTCTTCTTGATATGCCTCCTTTTGGTAGGCCTTCCTTGGTATGCCTCTCCTTGGTCTCTCTCTCCCTGGTCTCTCTCTAACTTGATCTAGTTCCTCCTTTTCAAGTTCCCAGCCTTTCTTCAGGGGAACTCCCCCTTTTCTCCATTGGCTGTTAGGTTGCATTACCTCATCAGCTCTGAGGTGCAGTTCTCTGGGCCTTGGAAGGTCACTCCTGCTCCCTCTATTGGGCTCCTCATAACATTGCAGCTGATGATAAAATCTTTTTTCAGGATTTAAAACCCTTTTTCCTTCATGAATAGGCTCTGCGGTACCACAATATATAAAAAGCCTGATTACAATTTGCCAGCAAGTACTGACTTGGTTTCAGAGGCTTCAGAAGGGGAACCGATGCAGGTGGAATTTGCTTCAGATACCGAGATGAACTGTAGTTATTGTAAGACAGGAAGCCTGGAGTCCTTGCTTAGCACATAAGCTCTATCTTGGGGAATAGAGACTGTTTGTTTTGATACACCATTTATTGTGAAGATAACAGCTTTGCTTTAACGTCATGTTTTACTTTTTCTTTAACCTGAAGTAAGGAATTTGTGTTGATGTTTTTGTCCAAGCATATGAACCTTTTTGCAAGAAAGGGAAATAAATGCCTTTGTTTCCCTCCACTCGGACCTTTGTATTGTTTGGGATTTTGGTAACAAAGGAAGCTACCAGGGCTGCAAGTCCCTGGGCCCTGTAAGACATTAGCCAAACCCAACCTCATATGTTTTTATGTCCAACCTACCTCAGTCCATTACGCTGCCAAGGTAGGCCCTGTGACAACGCGCAGACAAACAATATAATATATCGAATCTTGGAGCATATGGGCCAGCAGTACAGACCACAATAGTGTTAGGAAAGCACGTGTAAGGTGGATTACTGAGATGCCGTCTGCTGCCAATACGAGCGCAGTTAGATGACATCACCTCCTGCGGGTAGCTGCGTGCGCGTGTGCAATGTGCGTCGCTTTGCGCGTAGACAACGCCCCACGACCCACACCCAAGCTATACCTATATGTATGATAAGCTCAGTATGGCAAACCCCCCAGCACAACCACACGCGATGGTATGGAGTGCAGCAATGGAGGTGACCAGGACGGTGCAGTGGACCACACAGCACACCCACCAGCGCAAAACACATCTGTTGATGATGAGGTGCCAGGGCCATCTGGTGCAAATCAGAACACCAGTGCACAGTCAAGTGGTGCAGGGAGACAAAGGCAGCACAGGGCCCCAGTACCCGCAGAGGTCCGGAGGAGGGCGGTGCGCTTCAGCCAGGAGGAAAATGATCTCCTCCTGGCAAGCATCCTTGACAGGTACAACCTACTTTTTGGCTGCCAAAGCTCTACCATCACGATAGCCACACGCACCAGGGCATGGGCCGAGGTCCAGGCAGCAGTGGCAGCAGCAGAGGGCCCACATCGCAATATCGAGAGCCTGAGGAAGCGATACTGCGACATCAAGAGAGGCATTAGAAACGAGCTTGCCAGGGAGCGACGTGGGGCCCAAGGCACTGGAGGGGGCCCAGCACAACTAGCAAACCTCTCTGCCTTGGAGCGTCGCCTTGCTGAGAAACTCGGACCTATGTATATTCATGGCCTTCCCCCTGCTTTGGACACAGCACATCCACAAGCAGGTAGGTGTGAGTGTGGTCCAACAGTGGGAGATAGCACAGGCACATGGGTTGGGGCACACCAAAGGGGGGGGCAGTACGTGGCTGGTCGGTAATCAGGGGGCAACTGAGCCACAGAGGCAGCATCCATTTACGAGCCATGGTGAGGGGACATGTCAATGGTGGGCAGTGGGCAGCACAGGTAAGTGAATGGGTGCCTGTGCAGGGGGGGCAGGCCCACAGTGGCAGCAGAGGGTGACTACATGTAGCATGGCTCACGGTGCAGGACTGGCAGGGGCAGCAGGGCCACACGGGTAGGGAGGCAGGCAACGGGAGGCACACTGCACCTGCATCGACCATGCTGAGTGGTGGCACGGATGAGGGTGGTGATGGGCATGCATGGGGTGTGTGGGGTGTGTGGGGTGTGTGGCAGCATCCGGGGGTGGGGGGGCCCGGGGAAGCAGGGCACAGGGGCTACTGGCATGGGGAGTGCACAAATGTTGTGGGTTGGCACAGGGGCCCTGGACCAGACCCATGCGGCTCACCCACACACATATGCCTGTGGGGGGATGTGACGGGGTGGACAGGCAGTCACGCCCCATCTGACCTATACAACATTGTGACACACAGGTGACATCTGCGCCATTGAGGCACAAGAGGAGGTGCAAGAGGAGACAGCCCCAGGCCCATGCAGCCTGGTGGACCCTGTGGTGGAGGTGGCCCAGGTGGGAGCAGGGGGGCTAGCTGCACCCCTGGGGGACGAGAACATGCAGGGCCCACAGCCTGCAGACAGCATTACACCACCCACCACTGCAGGCACGGAGGAGGTGCCTGTGGATGAGGCAGCGCAAGCCAGAAACGAGGCACTGGCTGCAGTGGAAACCATGATTGGGGAAATGCAGGCGCACTCTGCGGCAGCCCAGAGAGATGCAGAGGGTGAGTGTCCTAATGTGCTATGGTGGCTATGCCTCTGTACACCCCCACCACCCTCTCCACATCCCCTTCCCCCTCCTTCCCCTCCCTTTCCCTGCCACCCACATCTTCCCCCTCCCTTCTCCTGTCCCCCACCTCCTCCCCCTCCCTTTCCCTGTCCCCCACATCCTCCCCCTCCCTTCCCCCGTCCCCCATCTCCATCCCCTCAATTTCCCTGTCCTCCACCTCCTCCCCATCCCCTTCCATATGCCCCTCATCCTCCACGTCCCCCTCCTCTCCCTCGGTGAGGGCTGGGGATCCCCCCTCATGGTCTCCATCGCCATCTTCATCCACACGGTGCCCCTGGCCTTCGCTGCCCTCCAGGCCCACATCAGCGATGGCCTCCTCCCGGCCCGCAGCACCATCCGGCTCCTCCGGCCCCACTGGCTCCATGGCAGCACGTGCATCAGCTGTGGGAGAGGGGAACACATATCATCTCCATGGTCACACATCAGATACCGCAGTCACAGTGGTCCTGTGGTTCTGCCACTCAGTGCCCCACAGGGCCATGTCACATTACTCACCATTCCTCTGCGCCATCCGTTCGCGCTGTACTCTTGCCACAAAGCGCGGGTAATGTGCCCTCAGCTCCCTGGCCTTCTTACGCAGGTCCTCCACCTGTAGGGTTGACAACGAACATTGACATTAGCTACCGCAAGGACACTTTGGAGTCCTCAGCCACAACACTTATCTATCTCTTCATACAACAGGTGCCTGCCCCTATTGAGTGACACTTTCATGCCCCATGCTTTCCCAAGGGACAGCCCCATGTGTGCCCCACGCACACGCCTGTCCAGCCAGGGCCCCATGTGCCCTGTGTGTGCACCCCAGCGGACATGACACAGCACATCTCTGTGTGCCACCTCCACACATCTGCCAGTGCCCATCAGCCACTGCTGGGGTGGGTGGCTGTCACCTGCAGTGCTCCCTGCGGAATCCTTTGGCTATGGTGTGTCTTTTGGAATCAGAAACAGGGCCTGTTTCCATCGCACCAGGATGGGGGATGGGGCCCTCTTTTGGGGCCTGCACCATCCAGGGGCTATGGTTTGTCTTTTGTGATCACAATAAGGGCCTGTTTCCATAGGACCAGGATGGGGGATGGAGCCCTCTCTTGGGGCCTGCACCATCCTGGGGCTATGGTTTGTCTTTTGTGATCACAAACAGGGCCAGATAACATTGCACATGGATGGGGGATGGAGCTCCCCTTTGGGGCCTGCACCATCCTGGGTCTGTGGCTTGTCTTTTGTGATCACAATAAGGGCCTGTTTCCATAGGACCAGGATGGCGGATGGGGCTCTCCTTTGGGGCCTGCACCATCCTGGGGCTATGGTTTGTCTTTTGTGATCACAATCAGGGCCTGTTTCCATAGGACGAGGATGGGGGATGGGGCTCTCCTTTGGGGCCTGCACCATCCTGGGACTATGGTTTGTCTTTTTTTGGATCCCAAACAGGGCCAGATAACAGTGGACATGGATGGGGGATGGAGCCCTCTCTTGGGGTTTGTAGCATCCTGGGGCTATGCTTTGTCTTTTGGAATCCCAAACAGGGCCTGTTTCCATAGCACCAGGATGGGGGATGGGGCCCTCTTTTGGGGCCTGCACCATCCTGGGGCTATGGTTTGTCTTTTGGGATCCCAAACAGGGCCAGATAACAGTGGACATGGATGGGGGATGGAGCCCTCTCTTGGGGCTATGGTTTGTCTTTTGGGATCCCAAACAGGGCCAGATAACAGTGGACATGGATGGGGGATGGAGCCCTCTCTTGGGGCCTGCAGCATCCTGGGGCTATGGTTTGTCTTTTGGGATCCCAAACAGGGCCAGATAACAGTGGACATGGATGGGGGATGGAGCCCTCTCTTGGGGCCTGCAGCATCCTGGGGCTATGCTTTATCTTTTGGAATCCCAAACAGGGCCTGTTTCCATAGCACCAGGATGGGGGATGGGGCCCTCTTTTGGGGCCTGCACCATCCTGGGGCTATGGTTTGTCTTTTGTGATCACAATAAGGGCCTGTTTCCATAGGACCAGGATGGGGGATGGGGCTCTCCTTTGGGGCCTGCACCATCCTGGGGCTATGGTTTGTCTTTTGTGATCACAATAAGGGCCTGTTTCCATAGGACCAGGATGGGGGATGGGGCTCTCCTTTGGGGCCTGCACCATCCTGGGACTATGGTTTGTCTTTTGTGATCCCAAACAGGGCCAGATAACAGTGGACATGGATGGGGGATGGAGCCCTCTCTTGGGGCCTGCAGCATCCTGGGGCTATGCTTTGTCTTTTGGAATCCCAAACAGGGCCTGTTTCCATAGCACCAGGATGGGGGGTGGGGCCCTCTTTTGGGGCCTGCACCATCCTGGGGCTATGGTTTGTCTTTTGTGATCACAATAAGGGCCTGTTTCCATAGGACCAGGATGGGGGATGGGGCTCTCCTTTGGGGCCTGCACCATCCTGGGACTATGGTTTGTCTTTTGTGATCCCAAACAGGGCCAGATAACAGTGGACATGGATGGGGGATGGAGCCCTCTCTTGGGGCCTGCAGCATCCTGGGCCTATGCTTTGTCTTTTGGAATCCCAAACAGGGCCTGTTTCCATAGCACCAGGATGGGGGATGGGGCCCTCTTTTGGGGCCTGCAGCATCCTGGGGCTATGGTTTGTCTTTTGGGATCCCAAACAGGGCCAGATAACAGTGGACATGGATGGAGGATGGAGCCCTCTTTTGGGGCCTGCACCATCCTGGGGCTATGGTTTGTCTTTTGTGATCACAATAAGGGCCTGTTTCCATAGGGCCAGGATGGGGGATGGAGCTCTCCTTTGGGGCCTGCACCATCCAGGGGCTATGGTTTGTCTTTTGTGTCAGCATACACACCAAGCAGATAAGTCAGTGATTGGGCCCCAAAAGGGGACCCATATATATCACATGAGAGAAATACCATAGAGCACTATGGGGGAACCTAGCCATGCAGTGGTCACTGCTCAGTCAGGGTGAGAGTGACCTCCCAGCAGGACATGCTATGGCCACCCTGTTCGTACAGGTGGAGGCCGGGCACTACAATGTCCGAGCCATTGCCCTATGCCTTGAGATGATGCAGCCAGGTCAGGCCACCCTATACAGCCTATTCCCACAGTACCTTGCTCCTCATTATGCACATTGGCAGGCCAATACTGGCAACAGTGCTAGCACTGAGGGCTGTGGGGGGTGTTTGCCGACACCGCACACTTGATAGACAGACACACACTCCCCACACCTATGCCAGCATTGTGCAGCTATGGAGGTGTTGGGCACCCCTGCCCCCCCCCCCAACGGTCCAGGGCACAGTGCAGGAATGGCTGTGGTACGCAAAACTGTAGGTGTCACTGCACAGGTTGGTAAACACTGTCAGACACAGGACCTGTAGCACACTCCACAGACGTCAGAAAGGTTGCTATGCTGCAGCTCACTCAGAGAAAACTTGTACTTGAGCTGGGAATTGCTATCTGCCAGTAATCATAGCAACCTTTTGATAGATGTGTACCATATTCCCAGGTTTAGGGTGGCATTACTATGGTATGCAGGTGCTCATATTGGGAGATGCACGCAAAACCCAAAGTCCTGCCTCTCCAGGTGGCTTTGGATGATGGGACCTGTGGGTGCGGGTGTGTCTGCCCCTGTTGGCTTCTGCTTTACGGCAGTGTTTCCCAAATCCAGTCCTGGTGTGCCAAACACTGTTCGGGTTTTCATGCTGTCCCTCATAAATATGCATGAACTACATCTGCATACCATGGGGGTGGTGCATAGATATGCAGCACAGGCATCTTTATTAGAGGCAGCATGGAACCTGAATGGTGTTTGGCCCTCCAGGACTGCATTTGGGAGACTCTGCTGTAGGTAATGGAGTCTGTGGTCTGTAGGGTAAAATGTAGGTGTTTTGGGCATGTTTACGTTATCTGCAAATAAGCTTCTGTCTGTATTAGGACTTTGTAGTGGTGGGTAAAATATGCAGAGTGGGTTGGCAGAATACACAGCTGGGACTTGAACCTGTGACCTTCTGCTTCTGATTACAGTGGTTTTGTGCATTGCACCACCATGTTATCACAGAGATGGTGCATTCCCTGGTGGTACCTTGACATGTGCCGCCTGCGGCCCTCTGTATCCCCTTCTCCAGCATCTGTCCAGTTGCCGTTCCAACATGCCCACCCTGCTGTTGCGGGACATGTGCATGCCATAGGCACCCTGTCTTGTGGTGGGGGAAACCCTGAGCAGCGCTATTTCACTGTGGGTCCATTCACCTTGTATGGGGACAGATTATAGACACTTCCACGATTTCTATCTGTTCTATGGTGCTTACTCGGGGGGGGGGGGGTGTTTCTCATTGATACCACTGTTGACCAACGTGGTTATTGTTTTTATCCAGTTTGTTGGGGTCATTATCAGTGTTTCTCTGCCCTTTTGCTATGTGCACATGTATCACACTTATCACTTTTTTGGGGTTTTCCTGCCTGGGCTGTACATTGCTGACACCTAGATGGTTTCTCTCCCCTTTAATGTGCCTTTAACGGCAGGTTTTCACTCGTGTTGGATTTGAGCTCTGAAATTCAGTGCGTTCGTGTGAGGGGAGCCTCTCCCCGCCCACTCTCCGCCCATTGACCCCTTCTCTCCGCCCTCTCTCCACCTTCTGCGTTGTTTTACCGCGCCACGGGGCTTTACAATCGTTAACTACGGTTAACGCGCGTAGTATGACGTTAACGGTCATTGGCGCGTGATTACGCGTGTTATACTGCACTTACGATCGTTAACGTCGTACAACGCGCGTTATTCACGTTTACCGCACTTTAGTAAACATACCCCTTAGTGTTACTTTGAGTAATCATTCAATTATACTAGACCTTGAGTGAGTTTAGTTTCCCATTAGGCCATGACTATCTACATGCTGAGTAATTTTATTCTTTATGATGGTTTCTACCATTTTTCCCGGTACTGATGTGAGGCTCACTGGTCTGTAGTTTCCCGGATCACCCCTGGAACCCTTTTTAAAAATTGGTGTTACATTGGCGATCCTCCAATCTTCAGGTATTAGAGATGATTTTAATGATAGTTCATAGATTACTAATAGCAGGTCTGCAATCTCATATTTCAGTTCTTTCAACACCCTTGGATGTATACCATCCGGCCCAGGTGATTTGCTACTCTTCAGTTTATCTAATAGTTGTAATACATCTTCCCGATGTATCGATATTTCCTTCAATTCTTCCGCACCTTTAAATACCACTTCAGTCATGGGTAACATCCCTACATCTTCCTCAGTAAAGACCAAAGTAAAGAATTCATTCAGTCTCTCCACTATTGCCTTGTCGCCTCTTAGTGCCCCTTTTACTCCTCTATCATCTAAAGGACCAACTGACTCTCTCACAGGTTTTTTGCTACGAATGTACTTGAAAAAAGTCTTTATTTCACGTTTTTCTTCCACAGCAAGCTTCTTCTCAAATTCTCCCTTTGCCTGCTTTATCAATGCCTTGCATTTGACTTGCCAGTGCTTGTGCTGTTTCCAGGTTTCGTCGTTTGGCTCTTTTTTCCATTTCCTGAAAGATGCATTTTTGGCAACAACAGCCTCTCTGACCTCATCTTTAAACCATGCTGGCAGTTTTTTGGACTTCCACTTTTCTTAAAGCGTGGAATACAGCTGGTCTGGGCTTCCAAGATAGTATTTTTCAACAACACCCAAGCTTGATGTACGAGGGGGTACCCAAAAAAAACAGGAATAACATTGCCGTGGGCGGAGCTTGTGTAGTATGCACTTCTGCCGCTAGGCGTGTATAGTGCAACTCATTGTCAGTTCAGTGCCGCCTGTGTTGTCGACCCGGCTTGTTCTGTTCATCTGCAGTGATTGTTTTTGCTAGCGCTGTTTTGTTCTTGTTTCTTTTTTTATGATGACAAGTTTAAGTGAACAACATGCAGCTGTGAAATTTTGTTTTCTACTCGGTAAAAATGCTGCTGAAAACTGTTTTAATGTTGAAAACAGCTTATCAAGATGACGCTATGGGAAAAAAGTCAAGTGTACCAGTGGTTTGCTCGGTTTAAAAATGGCGACATGTTGATTGATGACAAACCTCGTTCTGGGCGTCCATCAACTGCCCGAATCGACGAAAATATTGAAAAAATTAGAGAACTTGTGCTCACAGACCATCGACAGACAATTGATCAACTGTCTGAGATTAGTGGGTTATCTTGGAGCTCGGTTCAGCGAATTTTAACGGAAGATTTGGGAATGAAAAGGGTTGCTGCCAAGTTTGTTCCTCGGGTTCTGACTGACAATCAAAAGGAACATCGAGTTGAAACATGTCGTGTTTTGAAACAACAGCTTGAAACTGATCCAGATTTTCTGTCAAAGGTCATTACAGGTGATGAGTCATGGTGCTATGGTTACGACCCAGAAACAAAGCAACAGTCAAGCCAATGGAAGACATCATCGTCACCCCGTCCAAAAAAATGTCGTCAAATCAAACATCAAAACAATGCTGATTTGCTTTTTTGATGCCAAGGGGGTAGTTCATTCAGAATTTGTTCCCCCAGGTCAGACCGTCAATCAAACCTTTTATTTGGAAGTTTTAAGAAGATTGCGCAACAGTGTTTATCAAAAAAGACCCGATTTGTGACAGACAGGAGACTGGTTCTTCCACCACGACAACGCACCTGCACACACAGCCATCTCTGTTAGACAGTTTTTGGCTAAAAATGGCATGGTTCCGCTGCCCCACGCACCTTATTCGCCTGACCTGGCTCCGTGCGACTTTTTCTTATTTCCACGCATGAAAAGGGGCATGAAAGGACACCGATTTGACAACATTGAAGAAGTCAGAAAAAAAACGAGGGAGGAGCTGTCAGACGTTTCTAAAGATGACTACAAAAAATGTTTCGAACAGTGGAAGCACCAGTGGGACAAATGTATCAGTTGTAATGGAGAGTATTTTGAAGGGGATAAGGTTGTTTTGTAAAGAATTTGAAATAAATAGCTTTTAAAAAATAATTCCTGGTTTTTTTGGGTACCCCCTCGTAAGTCTTTAACCTTTCAGCACTATATCTACACTCAGTAAGTAGTTTGCCTTTAGGGCGCCCTTATATGTCATCACATCATAGGCTTTTTATTTTGCACATGCGCTGGCGGTTTTTTCAATTGACAAGAGAAGTTGGTCAGCGTTTTTTGCTGCAACGCTGATACGGATTCTCCCAAATAGTCGGTTGCCGTTCATAACTTCTTTTGAGAAAGAACCTACAAAACGGTTTCAATCTTTATTTTTATTTTTTATCTACTTCTTAAGTTATTTATTCTGGTATGGTTTGGAGTTTTTACTAGTGGATAGTGAGGGAATCAGCGGTTTCTGCTTGCAGCGCCGGCACTGGTTTCTTCAAAGCGTCGGCATGGGGTTATACACGGTTGTGTTAAAATAGAACCTATGAAATGTCCCGTTTTGATCATTTAGTATTTTTTACCATAATTTAAGATATTTCATTTGTGATTTTCAGTTATGCTGGCTATCTTGGCCTTCAATATTTATTACTTAAGATACATTTTTACGTTTTAAATTGTGGCCCGTTAGCATGGTCCATTGCAGCACTTAAGTTTTTAACCACTGGTATACTGTTGGAAACTCTTTGTGGAAAACTGTCCTTGTTATGTTTTACTCCCCTTTCTTTTCAGTATGGCCCTCCTTTTTTCCTGAATTATGAGTTTTTTGTTTTTTTCATAAATTTAATAATTTTTTTATATGTGGCCTGGCATGCCTCTTTCCTTCGGCACGTATGATGGGGCTATTTTTCAATCAGAGACCTCTGTTGTTTTTCAGGTCTCTAATGTGGGATGTTATTGTATTTAATATTCTGTTTCAATCTGTTATATAATTGCACACATTTATCTATATAACAAAACAGTTATTTCAATGAATAATTGACAATGGATTTGAAAGTGCGTTTTTATGGTACTTAACATTTTATCGAGTTTTTAATTTTTGCTCTTTGTTTTTAGTATTGGGTGTAAGATATGTTTTATCCTTTTTATGAATTTTTGAACATGGTTCTAACATTTATATGTCTGTTGTTTTTAATTTGTACATGATTTAGTTATTTATTAAGATGGCTCAACATTAGTGTGACCCTTTGGTCATGACTCAGTCCTCCTTCTCTCTCTTTTCTCTTTGTCTAATTAATTTTTAGTGAAAGTGTTTTATCCCGCCTCTGAGGTAATTTTATATTCTCATGGTCTTTTGTAACTTATTAGATTGATATTGTCATATTCTTGTTATTATATTTTATTATGAGTTAGCTTGTATATTAATGTTTTAATATATTATTTATGTCAATAATGATACAATTTTTACTATTATTATTTTCTATTATTGAGATAATTATACTGTCACTTATGGTTTTTATGTTTAGTCCTTATGTATCCCACCATTCAAATAATTTTAAGGATGCAGTAATATTTATTATATTTTATGGGTTATAGCGCTCTGACATTTGTTTTAAATGATTTTTATATATTTTAATATTTTGTTTTTAATGTATGTATTTATTATTTTGTATGATGTTTTTTTTATTTTTTATGACACCAGTTTGCCATTTTACCCCTGAGGAAGTCTATACGAAACGCGGCCTGTGTCGGGTTGTATTAGCAATTCAAATAAAGTTTACAGTATATCCATCTACTTTGGTCTTTCCTACCATGTTCCCAGACTGTGTTCTTGAGTACAGAGCAGACACAGCTTAAAGATTCCAAATTACCCCTGCGTACCGATAACTAGATTAATATGAATAAAATACAGTCTCTAAAATGCTTGTATGCAAATACTAGAAGTTTAAAAAATAAGATGGGAGAGTTAGAATATATAGTACTAAATGAGAGGTTAGATATGATTGGTATCTCAGAGATCTGGTGGAAGGAGGGCAACCAGTGTGACACTGTGATACCTGGGTACAAATTATATCGCAATAATAGAGTAGATTATATCGCAATGATAGAGTAGATCAAATTATATCGCAATGATAGAGTAGATCAAATTGGTGGAGGGGTTGCACTCAATGTTAGAGAAGGCATTCAGTCACACAGGATAAAGGTGTTGCAGGAAACACAATACACAGTAGAATCTCTATGGATTGAAATTCCAGGTAAAAAGGGAAAGGCGATGGGGTGTACTATCGACCGCCTGGACAGAATGAACAAATGGATGATGAAATGCTCAAAGAAATCAGGGAAGTTAACAAAAGTTACAATATTGTAATAATAATGGATGATTTCAAATACCCCAGTATCGACTGGGTCAATGTCACGGTAGGACATGCTAGGGAGATAAAGTTTCTAAATGAAATAAATGACTGCTTCTTGGAGCAGCTGGTTCATGAACTGACAAGAGCGGAAACTATTTTGGACCTAGTCCTTACTGATATACAAGATCTGGTGCAAGAGATAAGTGTGTTGGGGCCACTTGGCAATAGTTATCATAGCATGATCTCTTTTGATTTCATAAATGGAGGAAGGACAATAAGGAAATCCACAGTACTGCCTTTTAACTTTCAAAAGAGAGACTATGATTAGTATAAATATCCATAGCAACCCTTAGTAAGTAAAGAACTTAAAGATCTAAACACAAGCTTAAAACTAGGATGCAGACAGCAGTCCAGCAGCGAGATGGGGGCTTTCCAGTCTTTTGCACTGCACATGTATGATTTTCTCCCTGTTGGTGAGAGGTCTTACGTGTGCACTAGGTGCAAGGAGCTCTTTGCTCTCAGGGAATGAGTCTGTTCTCTAGAGTCTAGAGTAGCAGACTTGGAAAACATAAGAAAGACAGAGAGGTACATAGACGAGACGTACAGGGATATAGTCCTGAAGTCCCACCTCCAGTCTGGCAGCATCCCTGTTACCAAGGAGGAGAGACACGTGACAGGATAGCATTACCCTGGTGTGGCAGGAAATGATCCTGTAACTAGGACCTGTCCTCCAGGTGATGTAAAACCCTCTCACACCAAGGAAGTTTCTCCAGGGCCATGTGCCCATGAGGGAAGGGTTACGACAGCCGTTATAGTTGGTGATTCGATCATTAGGCATGTAGATAGCTGGGTGGCTGGTGGACGTGAGGATCGCCTGGTAACATGCCTTCCTGGTGCGAAGGTAGCGGACCTCACGCACCACCTAGATAAGGTCTTAGATAGTACTGGGGAGGAGTCTGCTGTCTTGGTACATGTCGGTACCAATGACATAGGAAAATGTGGTAGGGAGGTTCTGGAGGCTAAATTTAGGCTTTTAGGTAGGAAGTTGAAATCCAGAACTTCCAGGGCAGCGTTCTCCAAAAGGTTTCCCGTTCCACACGCAGGACACAAAAGGCAGGCAGAGCTCCGGAGTCTCAATGCATGGATGAGACAATGGTGCAGAGATGAGGGTTTTGGATTTGTTAGGAACTGGGGAACATTCTGGGAAAAGGAGGGGTTCTTCCGAAGGGATGGGCCTCACCTTAACCGGGATGGAACCAGACTGCTGGCATTAACCTTTAAAAAGGAGATAGAGCAGCTTTTAAACTAGATAATAGGGGAAAGCCAACAGTTGCCCAAGAGCGCATGGTTCGGAAGAATGTATCCTTGAAGGATACTACCAAAAGCAGAGAGGTTCCAAAAAAGAGTAAAGTAGCCCAAATGTCCTCGAGTATGGAGCAGACAGAGCTTAAAGATCCCAAATTACCCATGCCTATCAATAGCCAGATTAATATGAATAAAATACAGTCTCTAAAATGCTTGTATGCAAATGCTAGAAGTCTAAAAAATAAGATGGGAGAGATAGAATATATAGCACTAAATGAGAGGTTAGATTTGATTGGAATATCAGAGACATGGTGGAAGGAGGACAACCAGTGGGACACTGTGATACCTGAGTACAAACTATGTAGTAATGATAGAGCTGATCAAATTGGTGGAGGCGTTGCGCTCTATGTTAGAGAGGGCATTGAGTCAGAAAGGATTAAAGTTTTGCAGGAAACCATTTGCTGTAGAATCTCTATGGATTGAAATTGCATGTAAAAAGGGGAAGGCGATGGCAGTGGGGGCATACTATCGACCGCCTGGCCAGAATGAACAAATGGATGATGAAATGCTCAAA
This sequence comes from Ichthyophis bannanicus, assembly GCA_033557465.1. Classification (NCBI taxonomy): domain Eukaryota; kingdom Metazoa; phylum Chordata; class Amphibia; order Gymnophiona; family Ichthyophiidae; genus Ichthyophis; species Ichthyophis bannanicus. Next base: position 748,458,608 of record CM066033.1, read on the forward strand.
GAAATCACGGAAGCTAACAAAGGTTACAGCGCAGTAATAATAATGGGTGATTTCAATTACCCCGGTATCGATTGGGTCATTGTCACGGCAGGACATGCTAGGGAGATAAAGTTTCTAGATGAAATAAATGACTGCTTCTTGGAGCAGCTGGTTCATGAACCGACCAGAGGGGAAGCCATATTAGACCTAGTCCTTAGTGGAACACCAGATCTAGTGCAAGAGATAAGGGTTGTCAAACGCCCTCACCACTCGCCTCTAGTTTTAGAAGGGCGTGGTTATTGGAGGAACCTTCTCCTATCAGCCTTAGCAGCCTATTTCCTTGTGGTGTCTTCTGGGAAGTGTAGTACTGCTAAGATGTGTTTGTGCTTCAGGTAGAAAGTTGTAGTTAAGGCCACCGAGGTAAGGCATATAACAGAAAATTTATTTCGCACAAAAAGATTCAAAGTACCAGATACAGGATTATTCTTGTAGGATTTTCTCAAGGTACAACAGGTGGTTGGCAAAGTAAACAAAAGAACCCAAAAATGGCTGTTTAAAGTCTTCTTACTTTCAGAAGCACAGCCTTTGATAGCAAGGCTGCCACCTTCCTTTTAAGTCCTTGCTAATTACAGCATAAAGTCCAAAGAAGCTTAATCTTCTATGGCAGTTTGGCTTCTATCAGCCTCATTTCCTTCTAGGCTGCATTTCAGGTACAACAGAACTCAAAACAAGAAGCAAACATTCGGACTGCTATCAAAAACTCTCAACAGGCTTTTCACTTAACAGAGGAGCAAAGAAAACTTCTTCTAGCAGGTAAATTGGCTTCTTGCCGTTTCACAGTTCACACCACAGGTGGATAACAAGCATGAATCACAGCTTCCTGCTTATCCTTAATCTTCAGTAAACTTCCCTTTTAAAAATATATGGGAATTTACCACCACACTGCCTGTTTCTTATGGTTACCTTTTCAAGGAGGATAATTCTTTCAGGGCTGACTTTTCCTCAAGACTCCATGTCTAAAGCTTGGCACAGAGAGCAATCCATAAGGATGTCTTCTTCCCCCAACTCTGCCACTGGCTCTCCCAGCTGCATGGGTTCTGACTCACCCACCCGCTCAGACTGCTCAGCTGACAACCTCTCCAGTGCTCTGAGAGCTTCTCCACTTCCTGGCTCCAACCTCTGCTGCCAACCTGTTGCAGGGAATTCAGCCCTCTCAGCTCCTGGTAGCTTGGCTCTTCTGCCTGAGTCAGCACCTTCCCTACCTCCTTCTCTTCTCCGGTCTCTGTCTTATCCTCCCTCTCCTCCTTTCTTCCTGTCTGTATACTCTAGCATAGGCTTATACCTCCAGGGTTCTAGCCACACCTCCTTCCTTCCCAGGTGTTGGCAATTCCTCTGCCTTCTGGTATTTGAGTAATCAGGGAACTTGTTGAAGGAAGGATTTTGGACCTCGTGCCCGTAATCTCTCTCTCTTACTCTTTTAGACACTGCATGAAACCTGTTCCAGCTGGGGTTTTCCTGGTCTTAGGTGTGGCTGTGGCTTTCTCACCCTGCACTCCTAAAACGGGACCCTTTACTAGGGTGAATTCTTTACGTTTCTCACCTCCCCCCATACTCAGGATAGATGACCTTGCCACATACCCCCCTACTTAAGATATTACTGGCTGTTGGAGGTTGTTGGGATTCCTCCGAACAGTCTGTAATTCGGGATAAGGCAACTATTTTGGTGTAGCTTTCCTGCCCGATGTTCTACCCTGAAGTCAAAAGCTTGCAGGGCCATGTACCACCTAGTTAGTCGTGCATTGTGGTTTTTCTTCTGTTGGAGCCACTTCAAGGGTGTGTGGTCTGTGATTAGTAGGAATTGTCGCCCTGTAAGATAGAACCGGAGTGCCTCTATTGCCCATTTAATGGTAAGACACTCTTTCTCAATGGTGGAGTAGTTGTGCTCTGCTGGGGATAACGTTTTACTAAGGAACATTACAGGATGCTCCTCTCCTTCATGCTTCTGGGATAAGACCGCACCTAAACCTGCTTCTGAGGCATCCGTTTGTACAATGAAGGGCTGTGTGAAGTCCACTCCACATAATACCGAGGTCGTGCATAGCCTCCCTTTTAACAGATTGAAGGCCCTCTCAGCTTCCAGGGTCCAACTAAGGCAGTTCGGGTAATTTTTCTTCAACATATCAGTGAAGATGGAACTCTCCTCTGCAAAGCGAGGCAGGAACCTCCTGTAGTAGCTGACCAGGCCTAGAAAACTTCTCAATTGCTTCTTTGCTGCTGGCCTGGGGAAATTCCTGATGCTATCGACTTTGTCGACTAAGGGCCTGACCTTCCCCGTCCTATCATATGCCCCAGGTACTTATTTATTTTATTTTATTTATTTATTTATACATCTCTTCTATACCGCCACTTCCAGCGATCAGTGGCGGTTTACAAGTAAACAAAGTTTAATAATAGCATGCTATTATTTTACATAGAACGGGTTTAGAAACTATTTTACATAAAACAGGTTTTGAACTATTTTACATAGAACGTGTTTTAGTACAAAGAACAGTAAATGGAGAACAAGAGTTTTTACATAGAACAAAATTATAAAAGTAAACATTTAACTATTAAATTGCAACTCAATAATACAGTGAAATAACTGGCTATCAATAGTAAATCATCGGCAATGGAATATATTACATTAGTTACACTTATTCACATTTTGCTTTCAAAGAGAAAATTTAATTAGGTGAACAATGTGAATGAGTGAGGGTTTTATGCCTGTCTAGGTAGGGTCAGTGAGTGACTGTTGATCAGAAGTTTTCTCTGAGTTAGGGTTATCTTCCTTGTGGAGGTTATTATAGTATAGGGTGAATAGGTGGGTTTTTAGATTTTTTCTAAATAATTGAAGATCCTTAATTTCTCTGATTTCAGCTGGTAAGTTGTTCCATAACATAGGAGCAAAGTATGAGAACGCTGTGTTGCTTGTTTTTTGACTTGTTTTTGACTTCACCTCTCGCCTGGCGAAGGCACATTTGCTCGGGTTCAGTGTGAGGCCCGCCTGCCTCATAGACTGCAGGACGGCTTCAACCCTCGGGAGGTGCTCTTCCCAGGTGCGACTGTAGATAATGATGTCATCCATATATGCAGAAGCATATTCTTGATGAGGGCGCAGGACTTGATCTACCAGTCTCGCTGCGGTGCCGAAGGGCATCCTCTTAAATTGGAATAGCCCAATCGGGGTGCTGAAGGCGGTCTTCGGCCGAGACTCCCTAGTCAGGGGAATCTGCCAATACCCTTTTGTCAGGTCCAGGGTGGTCAAAAACTGGGCCTGTCCCAACCGATCCAGTAGCTCCTCGATCTTGGGCATTGGGTAAGCATTGAATATCGAGATGGCATTTACCTGTCTGAAATCTATGCAGAACCGTAAAGTACCATCTGGCTTTGGAACAAGCACTATTGGACTGCACCATGGGCTCCTTGACTCTTCGATGACCCCCATCTCCACCATTTCGCCTACCTGTGCGACTACCTCCTGTTTTTTAGCCTCTGGTAACCGGTAGGGTCATTGTCGGATCACCTTCCCTGGTGTAGTTACAATCTCATGGGCGACCAGTCGGATTTCACCAGGAACCGGCGTCAGAACATCTGGAAACCCCTGTAATAGATTGGCCAACTCCTGCCTCTGGACCAAGGATAGCTCTTCACCCACCTGGGGCTCCTGATGTTTCCTCCACTCTGTTACTTGTGGACCCAAGTCCTCCTTCTCAGCTTCCTCCATTCTCTCTTCCGAGGTGGCTGTCAGGCCTTCCATCCTGGCCCGTCCGGTGGAACCAAATCCACAGGCTCCTCGTTCCGTGGGAGTCAACATGGGGACCTCTTCCAGTGGGGGAAACCCTACTCTCTCGCACAGCAGCTGAGCAATCCACTCTCCGACCTTCACAGGGAAGTCTTCCTTACCAAAGTTAAACAATAATACCTTTACACTCCCTCTATAATCAGAGTCAATCACGCCCGCACCGACATCCAGGAAGTGTTTTAATGCCAGACCCGAGCGAGGGGCTATCCATCCATAGCAGCCAACGGGGATCTCAATTTGTAGGCCGGTATCAATGAGAGCCTTTCCATGGCTGGGCACCACTCCATTCACGGCGCTACATAAATCATATCCCGCGGCTTGCGGGGATGCCCTCCTGGGACTCGTGGCCTTTTCAGAAACTTTACAAAATTTTAATATGAACTTCTGTTTAATGTGGGGACCGCCTCCCGGGGGCTTTTCACCTGACTTTCCAGTCTGTTTTTGGGGGTTCCCAAACTGAGGGCCAGGGACCACCGTTACCATCCCCTCTGCCTTTTGCCCAAGACCTTTCTCTAACTCTTTCCTAAATTGGGGCCAGTCTCTTCCTAATACCAGGTCGTGGGGAAGTTTTGGTACCACAGCCACGGGAATTCTTTTCTGTGCCCCTAACCCTTTTATCTCCACTGTATACACGTGGTAACAAGAGGCAGCCCTGTGGATGCAACGGATCTGGACATGACCTTCTGGTCTCCTCTGGACATACTCATTCTGAGCCTCAATTGCCCGCCAAAGCTTCTGGGATACCATGCTCTGGTCAGCCCCAGAGTCAAGCAAAGCATTGGTAGTGATTTTATTTATTTTATTTTATTTATTTATTTATATTCTCTTATATACCGCGCTATTCTGCATCAGTGCGGTTTACATTGAACAAACTGAAATTACATTGAACAGGGCATTATAACTTGGAGATAACTATTTTACAGGGAACATGGGCTATGGAGGGTTAAGTGGCTTGCCCAAGACCACAAGGAGCACCTGTGGGACTAGAAACCCCAGTCCTTCTGGCCCAAGGTGATCCCCTGTATATTAACACTTAAGAGGAATCCCTCTCCTAGAGGTTTCACACTTGTACCAACCAACCCAGTGCGAGCCTTGCATCCTCTCTGTAGGTGTACCATCTCCCCACAACGATAGCACTTCTTTCCAGCCCACTTTCCCTCCTGAGCAGGCACATAAGTTCTCACAAACTCTGTTTTATTTCCCTGTTTCCTTTCTGATGAACCAAAACTGGCCTCGGCCTTCACTTTTGGAGTGTCCCCTCTTGGCTGACGTGCTAATTCAGCTTCCATGTAGCGCTCGATCAAAAGGGTTGCCTCCCCTGTGCTCTGGCAGTTTTGCTGAATCAGAAATGATTGTATCTCCTTTGGCACTGCAGTCATAAACTGTTCCAATACTATCATATCTAGTACCATATCCATAGTTTTTTCCTCTGGGGCCAGCCACTTTAATGCTAGACCATGAATCCTCTGGCTTAATGCCTTAGGGGTTTCTCCGGCCTTAAGGGCTGTGGCTCTGAACATACAGTGATACATTCTTTTTGTCAACCCTAAACAGTCTCTGATTGCCATTTTTACCGTATTATAGTCCAGGGCCTGGGTAGCTGGCATAGCCCTATATGCGGCCAGTGCTTCCCCTTTTAAGGAGGTTGCTAATCGCACTGCCCATTGGCTAGCTGGCCATCCCACAGCTTGCACTACTCTTTCAAATGATTCTAAAAAGTCATCTATATCGTCCTCAGATGAAAGTTTGCCAAAGTTAAAGGCCCCACTTGTGGATGGGCCTACCAGACTGTCCATTTGAGGTATTGATGGTCCTACTGGTACCGGCTCTCCTCCACTTTCTTGTCTTTGGGATGCAATCAGGGCTGCCACTAAGTCCAAGACAGGTTTCTGCTGCTCCTTTATAGCTGCAGCTGCACTCTCCTGTGCTTGCTGTGCCAACTCTTGCTGGTGCTGAAATTGCGTGGCCATCCATTGAATCAACTCCTTGGGATCCATCTTCAGGGATACCTGAAAGAGAGAACAAAACACCAAGGGCGGCACCACTCAACAGCCTCCTTGTCCCCTTTTCCTCAAAAGCATTCACCTTTTTTTTTTTCCGAGCCAACCCCCGCCTTGGTACCCTTTACCTGGCTCAGGTGTTGACTCTTGCTTCAAAAGGGGTGTCTTTGTGACGCTCCAAACTGGACTGCTCCGTCGTCTGGCCAACTTTACCAGCGAATTCCACGTGAAGCGTCCAGCAGCCGTCTGTGCTGTGCACCTTGTTGCTGTATATCCTTGTATATCCTGAATGGTAAAATCCGTACAACTACGCCACTGTCAATGCCCTCACCACTCGCCTCTAGTTTTAGAGGGGCGTGGTTATTGGAGGAACCTTCTCCTATCAGCCTTAGCAGCCTATTTCCTTGTGGTGTCTTCTGCTAAGTGTAGTACTGCTAAGATGTGTTTGTGCTTCAGGTAGAAAGTTGTAGTTAAGGCCACCGAGGTAAGGCATATAACAGAAAATTTATTTTGCACAAAAAGATTCAAAGTACCAGATACAGGATTATTCTTGTAGGATTTTCTCAAAGTACAGCAGATGGTTGGCAAAGTAAACAAAAGAACCCAAAAATGGCTGTTTAAAGTCTTCTTACTTTTAGAAGCACAGCCTTTGATAGCAAGGCTGCCACCTTCCTTTTAAGTCCTTGCTAATTACAGCATAAAGTCCAAACAAGCTTAATCTTCTGTGGCAGTTTGGCTTCTATCAGCCTCAATTCCTTCTAGGCTGCATTTCAGGTACAACAGAACTCAAAACAAGAAGCAAACATTCAGACTGCTATCAAAAATTCTCAACAGGCTTTTCACTTAACATAGGAGCAAAGAAAACTTCTTCCAGCAGGTAAATTGGCTTCTTGCCGTTTCACAGTTCAAACCACAGGTGGATAACAAGCATGAATCACAGCTTCCTGCTTATCCTTAAATTTCAGTAAACTTCCCTTTTAAAAACATATGGGAATTTACCACCACACTGCCTGTTTCTTATGGTTACCTTTTCAAGGAGGATAATTCTTTCAGGGCTGGCTTTTCCTCAAGACTCCATTTCTAAAAAGCTTGGCACAGAGAGCAACCCATAAGGATGTCTTCTTCCCCCAACTCTGCCACTGGCTCTCCCAGCTGCATGGGTTCTGATTCACCCACCTGGTCAGACTGCTCAGCTGACAACCTCTCCGGTGCTCTGAGAGCTTCTCCACTTCCTGGCTCCAACCTCTGCTGCCAACCTGTTGCAGGGAATTCAGCCCTCTCAGCTCCTGGTAGCTTGGCTCTTCTGCCTGAGTCAGCACATTCCCTACCTCCTTCTCTTCTCCGGTCTCTGCCTTCTCCTCCTTTCTTCCTGTCTGTATACTCTAGCATAGGCTTATACCTCCAGGGTTCTAGCCCCACCTCCTTCCTTCCTAGGTGTTGGCAATTCCCCTGCCTTCTGGTATTTGAGTAATCAGGGAACTTGTTGAAGTAAGGATTTTGGACCTCGTGCCCGTAATCTCTCTCTCTTACTCTATTAGACACTGCATGAAACCTGTTCCAGCTGGGGCTTTTCTGGTTCTTAGGTGTGGCTGTGGCTTTCTCGCCCTGCACTCCTAAAAGGGGACCTTTTACTAGGGTGAATTCTTTACGTTTCTCACCTCCCCCATACTCAGGATGGATGACCTTGCCACAGGGTGTTGGGGCCACTTGGCAATAGTGATCATAGCATGATTGCATTTGATTTAATTAGTGGAGGAGGGATAGTAAGGAAATCTACAGTACTACCTTTTAGCTTTTTAAAGGGAGACTATGATAAAATGAGGAAAATAGTTAAGAAAAAACTAAAAGGAGCAGTTGCAAAAGTTAAAGACTTACATCAAGCTTGGGTGTTGTTGAAAAATACTATCTTGGAAGCCCAGACCAGCTGCATTCCACGCTTTAAGAAAAGTGGAAGTCCAAAAATCTGCCAGCATGGTTTAAAGGTGAGGTCAGAGAGGCTGTTGTTGCCAAAAAAGCATCTTTCAGGAAATGGAAAAAAGAGCCAAACGATGAAACCTGGAAACAGCACAAGCACTGGCAAGTCAAATGCAAGGCATTGATAAGGCAGGCAAAGGGAGAATTTGAGAAGAAGCTTTCTGCGGAAGCAAAAATGCGAAATAAAGACTTTTTCAAGTACATTCGTAGCAAAAAACCTGTGAGAAAGTCAGTTGGTCCATTAGATGATAGAGGGGTTAAAGGGGCACTGTGAGGCAACAAGGCGATAGCGGAGAGACTGAATGAATTCTTTGCTTCAGTCTTTACTGAGGAAGATGTAGGGATGTTACCCATGACTGAAGTGGTATTTAAAGAAGAATTGAAGCAAATATCAATACATTGGGAAAGTGTATTACAACTATTAGATAAACTGAAGAGTAGCAAATCACCTGGGCTGGATGGTATACATCCAAGGGTGTTGAAAGAATTGAAATATGAGATTGCAGACCTGTTATTAGTAATCTGTGAATTTTCATTAAAATCATCTGTAATACCTGAAGATTTGAGGATCGCCAATGTAACGCCAATTTTTAAAAAGGGTTCCAGGGGTGATCCGGGAAACTACAGACCGGTGAGCCTGACGTCAGTACCGGGAAAAATGGTAGAAACCATCATAAAGAACAAAATTACTCAGCATGTAGATAGTCATGGCCTAATGGGAGACAGCCAACATGGCTTTAGACAAGGAAGATCTTGTCTTACTAATCTCTTATGTTTTTTTGAAGGTGTCAATAAACAGATGGACAAAGGTGAGTCAGTTGATATAGTGTATCTGGACTTTCAGAAAGTCTTTGACAAGGTCCCTCATCAGAGACGTTTGGCAAAACTAAAGAGTCATGGGATAGGAGGCAGTGTACTATTGTGGATCAGGAACTGGTTAAAAGATAGAAAGCAAGAGGGTAGGGCTAAATGGCCAATTTTCCCAATGGAGAAAAGTGAATAGTGGTGTACTCCAGGGATCTGTGCTGGGTCCGCTGCTTTTTGACATATTCATAAATGACCTGGAAAGGGGAATAACAAGTGAGGTTATCAAATCTGCAGATGACACACAACTATTTAAAGTTGTTAAAACCCAAGAGGATTGTGGAAAATTACAATTGATAAATTGGAAGACTGGGCATCAAAATGGCAGATGAAATTTAATGTGGACAAGTGCAAAGTTATGCACCTAGGGAAGAACAACCCAAACTATGGTTACACGATGCAAGGTTCCACATTAGGAACCACCACCCAGGAAAAAGATTTAGGCGTCTTTGTGGATAACATGTTAAAACCCTCAGCCCAGTGTGCAGCAGCCGCCAAGAGAGCAAATAGAATGCTAGATATCATATGGAAAGGAATGGAAAATAAAACAAAAGATATTATAATGACTCTATATCGTTCCATGGTGAGACCGCACCTTGAATATTGTGTGCAATTCTGGTCGTCGTATCTTAAAAAGGATATAGCGTTATTAGAAAAGGTTCAGAGAAGAGCCACCAAAATGGTAAAGGGGATGGAAGGATACTCCTATGAAGAAAGGCTAAAAAGGTTAGGGCTCTTTAACCTGGAAAAGAGACTGCTGAGGGGAGATATGATAGAAGTCTATAAATTAATGAACGGAGTGGAACGGGTAAACGTAGATCGATTGTTTATATTATCAGAAGATAGAAAGACTAGGGGACATGCAATGAAGCTACCGGATAAACTATTTAAGACTAATAAAAGAAAATATTTTTTCACTCAACATGTAATCAAACTCTGGAATTTGTTACCGGAGGATGTAGTAAAGGCTGTTAGTGTAGCTGGGTTTAAGAAAGGTTTGGACAAGTTCCTGGAGGAAAGGTCCATAAACCATTATTAAAAAGGGACCGAGGATATCAATGCTTGAGCCAATACAAGCATTGTGGAACCTGTGTCTTTTGGGGAAACTGCTAGGTACGTATGACCTAGATTGGCCACTGTTGGAAACAGGATACTGAGCTTGATGGACCTTGGTCTGACCCAGTATGGCATATCTTATGTTTTTATGGTAAAATAAGGAAAATAGTTAAGAAAAAACTAAAAGGAGCAACTGCAAAGGTTAAAGGCTTACATCAAGCATGGGCGTTGTTTAAAAGTACTAGCTTGGAAGCCCATACCAACTGTATTCCATGCTTTAAAAGAGGTGGAAGGAAGTCCAAAAAGCTGCCACATGGTTTAAAGGTGAGGTCAGAGAGGCTGTTATAGCCAAAAAAGCATCTTTCAGGAAATGGAAAAAGGAGCCAAATGATGAAAATTGGAAACAACATAAGCACTGGCAAGTTAGATGCAAGGCATTGATAAGGCAGGCAAAGAGAGAATTTGAGAAGAAGCTTGTTGCGGAAGCAAAAATGCATAATAAAGACTTTTTCAAGTACATTCATAGCAAAAAACCTGTGAGAGAGTCAGTTGGACCATTAGATGATAGTGGGGTAAAAGGGGCACTAAGGGGGGCCAAGGCCATAGTAGAGAGAGACTGAATGAATTCTTGGCTTTGGTCTTTACTAAAGAAGATGTGCTTCAGTCTTTACTGAAGAACAGGGGCAGCTCTATAATGAGGCGAAGTGAGGCAGCTGCCTCAGGCAGCAAAGTTTGAGAGTGGCAAAAAATGCTCCCAAAACAGCTGTCTCACTTCACCTTCAAAAGTTAAAAAAAACAAACACGTGCACAAGTTTCTGCCGCTGCCGAGTCCGCTTCTTGGCAGCAACAGACTCACCCTCTCCTTTTCCTGGTACCCTCTCCTTTTCCTGTGACTTCCTTTGGGGGCGGGACACAGCTGCACGGCTCTTTCACAGAGGCGGGAAGGCTCCGCACCAGTTTGGCTTTTGCTTAAATTGCAGATTGCTAGCACAGCCCAGGTTCTAAGAGGCAGGAGCCACAGCTGCCAGGAAAAGGAGAGGGTGAGTCTGCAGCAGAGGAGCTAACATGGGGAAAGGAGGGGGCTGGTAGCAGACTGACATGGGATGGGGGAGGGGGCTGGAAGGGAATTGACATAAATTGAAGGTGGAATCTGCAATGGGGCTGACATGGGGAGGAGGGGGCTGGAAGGGAATTGACAAGGGAAAGAAAGGGTCTGCAATGGGGCTGACACGGGGGGAGGAGGGGGCTGGAAGGGAATTGACATAAAGGGAAGGTGGGATCTGCAACGGGGCTGACATGGAAGGGAGGAGGGAGCTGGAAAGGAATTGACAAGGGAAAGGTAGGGTCTGCAATGGCACTGATGCAGTGGGGCGGAAGGGGCTGACACTGGGGGGGAAGAGGGAGCAGGAAGGGAACTGACAAGGGGAAGGTGGGGTCTGCAAGGGAGCTGACATGGGGGGAAGGTGGGGGCTGGAAGGGAGCTGACATGGGGAGAGGAGGGACCTGGAAGGGAGCTGACATGGGGGGGAGGAGGGGGCTGGAAATGAGCTGATACCTGGGGATGGTACTGGTGGGGGACTGGAAGGGTGATGAGACTAGGGAAGGGAGGATGGAAGGGAGCTGACACTTCGGGATGGGACTGGTAGGTGGCTGGGTAATGGGGGTGGGGCTGGAAGGGAGGGGGCACTGACACTGGGATGGTATTTGGACTAGAAGGGACTGGACAGTGGGGAAGGAGGGGGATTGGAAGGGAATGGACATCAGTGGAAGTCCTGGGAATGTAAGGGGGTTGAAACTGGAAGGTACTGGGAGGGGGACTGGAAAAGGGGGCTGATACTGGTAAGGGTTACTAGGACTGGAAATAGGGTGATGGAAGGAAGTAAAGAAAACAAAAGAAGAGACAAGAAATGGCAGATGGACTATAGACCATAGAAAGAGAGCTAAGAGAAGACAGAAAAGAAGAAGCCCCAGATCAAGACCAGCATGATCAGAGAATACAATGATCAGACAACAAAGGTAGAAAAAATAATTTTATTTTCAATTAAGTGATTGGACTTTGCATGATCTTTATGGAGAGCTACATCTCTTATTTATCTGATGTTGCACTTCATGCGAAGTCTGGCTTCTTGGGGATTCAGTTTAATTTTTGTCTACATATTTTTATTTTTACTTTAGCTTGTAGTCACTTATTCTGTACTTGGTGAGGGTCTGTGTTCTTAGTGTGTGACTGAGGCCATGTGTTCTGTTAACATGGAGCTTGTGCATAGGGATCTATACCGGACTGTAGTAATTTGACTTGTTCAGCTTATCAAATAACTGTATGGATGTTCTAGAGATTAAAGCAGTATTTATAGTGTGTCGTTTTTCTGGGTAGGCCCCTTATGTGAGTTTTAGAAGTTTATCCTGGAATGGTATGGTAGATTTGGCCTTGTAGATCTTCGGTGACTTTTGTAGGGTCCTATATTTATTTATTTAACATTTCTTATATATACCACCTTTCATGATATCAAGGCGGTTTACATTGAACAAACTGAAATTACATTGAACAGGGCATTATAACTTGGAGATAACTATTTTACAGGGAACATGAGCTATGGAGGGTTAAATGGCTTGCCCAAGACCACAAGGAGCACCTATGGGACTAGAAACCCCAGTCCTCCCAGCCCAAGGTTGCTGTCCTCTAGTGGGATTTGAACCCCCGACCTTCCGGCCTGAAATACCTTGCCCCAACCACTAGGCCACTCCTCCACTATATTAGTTCCCAATATGCCTGTTACTGGAAAATGTTTGCTAGATGACCAGAAACAGATTTTTTTTTTAATATATTGAGGTCGGTGGGTGAATGTTAAACTTCTGCTCTGCACCCATTGTTGAGGGAGAGGTTTCTGTGGATGTAGAATATATATTCAAAAAGAAAAAGTGAGAACCATAACACAGTTTATAACAAAATAAAATGAGTTATTATTTTATAATTTGGTACTATAAACTGTGCCGCACTTCTCACTTTTTCTTTGTTCCTTGGTTTGTGAGCATCTTGCATTTTCTTTGTTTTTTTTGCAGAATATATATTTACATTGACGCCATGCTGGTCCAATGTGCAGTTTCAGGAATTATGTTGGGGTTGCCAAGCCCTTCTTGGTCACAAAGTCTCTCTTGTTTTTCAGAGGGTGGGAAGTACTGTGTTGGGGCACCATGTTGCTCCTGTTTTTGGGGAAGTGGGAGGTGCTGCATGGGTGCTGTTGAGCCCCTTTTGTCTGACATATTTAGCAGCATGTTTCCTAAGTTCTGCGTCATACTGAGTCAGACTAAGGTCCCTCAAGCCCAGTACCCTGCTTCCAACAGTGGCCAATCCAGGTCACAAATACCTGACAGATTCCCAAAAAGGCATACAGGTTCCTCAAAGCTTGTTCCGGGGCAAGCAGTGGATTTTATTTATTTATTTAAGTCTTTTTTTATACCGCGCTCTTTAGAATCAGTGCGGTTTACAAATAACAATAAATAGTACAATGTAGAATGGAACGTACATTGAAACTTACAAGGAACAGGAGATAAAGCTTCCCACATGCCCCAGCCTCCCTAGCACCTTAATACAAAGAGAAAATGGTTAGCCTACACACAAGCCCATTCGCCATTCACCATATGTGTACCACCCACCAACAAAAGCACATGCAATTTCCAAATGAGTTAGAGTATTGTACATAGTATCGAGTTAACTTGTATATAGTTTTTCCCGGTTTATCCCATGTTTAATTTCCTGTTCATTGTAAACTCAATGTTGCTTGTATGCATTGTGGTATGTTTTTGTTCGATGTACACTGCGCTGATTATAATAGCGCGGTATAGAAGAAATGTTAAATAAATAAATAAAACTTGGATTTCAACAGGGATAATTATATACAGTTTCTACAGGAGGTAAAACTTGGATTTTAACAGGTATAAATATATATAGGTTTCTACAGAGGTGACTATATACAAGTTATGTAATTATATCGACGGCTATGGTTTGTCAACAAGAAAGGTAAAGGGTGTGCTGGGTTATGTCATTGTGATGGGTAGAGAGGATATGCTGAGTTATGTCATGTCACTGGGCTGAGAGTAGTGCTGAAGGAAAAGGTGGTGCTTTAGACCCTTCCTGAATTGTGCGAGGTCAGAAATTGACTAGATGGTGGTAGGGAGGGCATTCCAAAGAGTGGGTGTGTAAAACACAAAAGCTCTGTTCTTTGTTGCAAGGGAGCATTTTGTTATTGCATTAGGAACCGCGAGTGTGTTGGCAGCTGTTGATCTCCTGGATCTGTTCTGGGGAGTGGAGTGAACCAGGTCTGTGAGGAAGGTGGAGGATAGCCTGTTGAGAGCTTTGAAGGTAATTGTCAGCATACATCAGCATGACATTATGCCTAGCATAGGTGTCATGGCTTTTCCCAGATCTTGGATTGCAAGCAGCTTTTGTTACTCTGGTGATGTCAGTCTCCAAACTTAATGAGCGAAGTTCACAGGAGGAGATTAGCTCTGACCCCCTGGTGATGTCTGTCTCCAGACTGAATGAAACAGCCTCTCCTTGCTAATCAAGTGATAGCAGACCTCAAACAAACCAAATTATGACAAAGGGAGGTGCTGAAGATTTTCACTATAAATACAGAGAAACACAAAAATATCTCTCTCTTCCTATTCATCGGATACTTCTTGCTATGAGGCTCTGACACACACTACTCCTTACACCCCGCCCTTCTCTCTCCTCTCTTCCTATTCATCAGACACCCCGCCCTTCTCTCTCCTCTCTTTCTTATTCATCGGACATGAGGGACATGAGGCTCTGACACCCACTTCTCTCTCTCTCTCTCCTCCCCCTTCTTCTCTCTTTCTCTCTATATTCTTCTTACTATGAGACTCTGACACACACTCCCCCCCCACACTCTCTCACACAAACACACATGCACACACACACAGACGCAGCTCTGTAACAACCTTATAACTCTGTTCTGTACCTATGAAATAAGCCTATTTCTATATAAAACTCTTTTTCCAAGCCACACCAGTTTTGGTTGTCTTATTTGTGCTGCTTACCCTACTGTCTCTGTGAAATGAACCCAGGACCAAACGGAGAGTAGCTACCAGAAGATTACATTTTATGGGGGCCCGTCTCAGACTTCACAGCAGATCTCCAGTTGGGTAAGTAATAATTTTGTTTGATACATTAAAGTGGATTTCAGACAGGGTGCGACAGGAAAATCAAAAGCCCTTGTGACCATTTACAACTGACAATTTTGGTTACAGGCTGGATGACACGTTAGTGAAAAGACTCTGTAGACAGGCAGAGTGACACTATTTAGTGAAAAGTTCCAGTGATACCTTTGTTTTGTGGGTTAGACAAGGTGAGATTTTTATTGTCAAAAGGCTTTGTAATAATCCTGAATTTTAATTATTACCTACACCTAGGGACATTTCATAGGGTGGCTTGCAATTGTCTTATTTTTATGTATAGGCTTGCTACAGATATTTCTATAGTATTTGAGTTGCTAAGAAAAGACAGAGTTACACAAGCAACTGATACAGTATCTGACAATTCTGTTAATCTCCTAACAACCTTCTTACTATAATTTCACCCTAAAACTTCCACCCTGTTAAAAGGTGGTAAGCACTTTTTATTCAGGTATAATTTTAAGGCGTGGTCTTTATGCCAGTACTCTCTAACTGAACACCCATAAAATTTATGCCATTCCAACTATAATTCTATGGGGTATGTTTACTAAAACCCCGCTAATGTGCGGGCCCCGGTAGTGTGCGGGTGCCATATAAGGAGTGGGCGTTCCCCGCTAAATAAGAAACGCCGGAATTTACATATGCGCTAAGGTGCGCGGCACCCTTGTGCGCCCCGCACCTTAGCGCATCAGACAGCTGCGCGGGAGGCATATGTGTCACGCTGATGGGCAAGCAAAAGAGCAGAGCCACAGCACAATGGTTAAGGCACATACCAATGGTGCAAGAAGCAGGGGTTCAATCCCCCACAGAGCCCAATAAAGACAGCTGGCTGAGGCATTAATTTATGAGGCAGTGAAATAATGGGCAGCATAAGGCAGCGCGCTAATGTGTTTGGAGGCATATGAATGATGGGCGGCATAAGGCGGTGTGCTAATTTTCTAGGAGTCATCTCAATATGGGGCGGCATAAGGCGGCGCGCTGATGAGCAAACAGCAGAGCAGAGCCACAGCACAATGGTTAAGGCATGCACCAATGGTGCAGGGATCAGGGGTACAATGCCCAATGAACAAGGCTGGCTGGGGCAATGTGTATTATGGGGAAGATTGCTTTAGGAGGCATTTTATTTATATTTTAATTATCAATAATAGCAAACGCACTCTCAAAGCGTGTCAACATAAGGCGTCCTATAAGGCACATAGTAAAGTGCACTGTCCGCCACGGCACCCTAACATGTCCCCTATAGGGCACCCTATAAGTTGCATCACAGGATAATGTATAATGCACCTTATATGGACGGGAGCCAGAAGGTGCCCTATAGGGCGCCCTATAAAGCGCCCTCAGAGGCACCGTATGTGTACAGTACGCTGAGGGTGTTTTTGCTGGCATCAAAAATGTACATAAAAAAAGATGATGCTATGGCCAACCCTATCAAATAACCCCACTGTGGGTTTGAACCCATGACCTATGACTTCATAGGCAGTGACACAACCATTGGGCTATAGCTCCATAGCTACTAGCAAGCCCCTGGCTGGCTGTAGAGAGCCTGCACGTCACCACACAGACAGTCTGCTGCAGCCACCAGGACAGGGTTAGCCCACCCGTACCCATGATGCACTACACATGCAAATCAGCTGTCCACAGATGAACACAAGATGGGGAATGCACCCCCACAGCACCACGGCCTGGTAGGGGGGAGTGACCGGGTGCACCCCCAAAGCACCTCGGCCTGGTAGCTGGTACTGACCATGTGTTTTACTAGCACAGAGTAGCTACACACCGTCACATTGTGCGGGTACTGTGCTCACCCTGAGTGTGCGATGAGGCGGCCAGGACCAGGTCCACAACACCTTCCATGGCTGAAAGAGGCCATGCTGGAGGTCCAAAGCAGTGTTAAAGTTTCAGATACATAGTTTCTGCACAAACACCTTGGATATCTCTGTCTGTTTCAGTCAGGTGTAGCCCCCATGGACCCCTAGGGGGGGGCACATACCACCAACACCACCCCCCACCCCCCCACCCCCCAGGGCCAAGGGCAGCAAACAGGGTCTCCTATCAATAGATCCACCTTCTACCTCCCTGCAAAGGTGGCAGTAGAGGGGACCATCAACCCCAGGGCAGTCAATGCAGCTCTATACATATCCATAACACAATAGCAGACAGACATTAGGCCTGGATATGGTAAGCTACACCCCCAACACTATCTGATATTCTCCTGCAGCAAGGCATCAGCCGCTGCATCCTGCAAGCCACTCCATCAAGACACACAACAGCTGCAAACAGCCTGCTAGTTAGGCCATAGTGCATGTTCCCAGTGGAGATGCATGCACCCAGAACTGGGATGTCAGCATACACAGCAAGCAGATAAATCAGTAACTGGGCCCCAAAAGGAAACCCATATCTATCATATTAGAGAAAACCTATATAGCACTATGGGGTGCCTAGCCATGCTGTGGTCACTGCACAGTCAGGATGAGAGTGAGCTCTCAGTGGGACATACTGAGGTCACCCTGTCTGTGTAGGTGGTGGCCGGGCAGTAAAATGTCCCAGTCAGTACCTTATGCCCTGTGCAGATGCACCCTGGCCAGGCCACCCTATCCGGCCTATACCCATGGTACCTTGCTCCTCATTATGCACATTGGCAGCACAACACTGGCAACAGTGCTGGCAGTGTGGGCGGTGGAAGGTGTTTGCAGCCACCACACACTGGATAGACAGACAGCCACCCCCACACCTATGCCAGCATTGTGCCACTATAGAGGGGTTCAGCAGCCATACCCACCACACCAGTCCTGGGCACAGTACAGGCATGGATATGGTACGCAATACTGTTGGGGGTCACTCCCCAGGGGGGTTAACACTGTTGGAGACCAGACCTGCAGCACACACCGTAGACATCAGAATGATTGTTATGAAGGAGCTCAATGAGCAAAATGTGCTTAACGTAGGACTTGCTATCTGCCAGTTATCATAGGAAACGTCTGATAGCTGTGTACCGTATACCCAGGTGTAGGGTGGCATTGCTAGGGTATGCATGTGGTAGTATTGGGAGATGCACGCAGGGCCCAATGTCCTGCCTCTCCAGGAGGCATTAGCCAATGGGGCCTGTGGGTGTGGGTGTGTCTGCCCCTGTTGGCTGCTGCTTTACGGCAGAGGTTCCCAACTCCAGTCCTGGTGTGCCAAACACTGTTCGGGTTTTCATGCTGTCCCTCATAAATATGCATGAACTACATCTGCATACCATGGGGGTGGTGCATAGATATGCAGCACAGGCATCTTTAGTAGAGGCAGCATGGAACCTGAATGGTGTGGGGCCCTCCAGGACTGCATTTGGGAGACTCTGCTCTAGGTAATGCGCCTGTGTATGGTGTCTGTGTGTTTGGTGTGGTAAAATATAGGCGTATTAACCATGCATATGTTCTCAGCATTAAACGTTTGTCCTTACTATCACGGTTTAGTTGTGGGAAAAATATGTGGACAGGATTTGCAGTAGCCCCAGCTGGCCTTTGAACCTGTGACCTTCTGTTCTTGCACACACTGTCTGTGTGCACTGCACCACTGTGTTGCCACAGATATGCTGCAGTCCCTGGGGAGTCCATGACTGTACATCCAACAGAGCCTGCACAGGCCTAGGCCACTGTCTGCTGTGGCTTGCAGCCACTGCCCCCTCCACCACCTGTACCCTTCCGCCAACATGCAGACATGTCCTTATCTGGGAAAAAGCATATGACCTGATTGAGTTGTGGCACTCCAGGACTGACTGTGGGGTACTCGGCTGTAGGTAATGCCCATTGTTATGGTTTGTGTGCGGTGTAGGGTAAAATATGGTTGCTTGAACCATGCTTATGTTCTCTGCAATAAAGGAGTGTCTTTACTATCACTGTTTAGTGGTGGGTAAAACTATGGGGACTGGGTTGGCAGGAGCCCCAGCTAGGATTTGAACCTGTGACCCTTTGGTCCTACAGGCACTGGCTGTGTCCGCTGCACCACACTGTGGCTACAGAGACAGTGCAGTCCCTGGAGATAGGAAACCTGGCCGGACGAGTCAGAAACCCTGCTCTGCACAATTTTACTGTGGGCTCATTTACCTTGTATGGAGACAAACGGGCAAATAAACCTCGTAAAAAGGGGCAAACACCCATAACCAAGCTGGGCAACAGTGATAGCAATGGGCAACAATAAAAAACACTCCCAGGAAAGCTCCAATAAAATGAAATGATTTTTGAAAGGGTCTACGGAGCGTAGACCGTTCCAAAAATCATTTCTTTTTTTTGGAGCTTTCCTGGGGGTGTTTTTTATTGTTGCCCATTGCTATCACTATTGCACAGCTGAATTGTAATTTTTAACATATTTGTTGTGCTCATCTTTGATTTTTATTTGCGAGTTTGTTCTGTGCACATTTATCACACTGCTCACGTTTTGCAGGTTTCCCCGGTTTTGCTGTACATTGCTGACGGAAATGGTTTCTCTTCCCTTTAAATCGGTTCTAACGCGAGGTTTTCAATCGCGGTATTTTTATTGCCGAAATTCAGCCCTGCTCCTGTGCGGGGAGCCTCTCCCCTCCCACTCTCCACCCATTGACCCCGTCCCTCCGCCCCTCGGGGGCCTTCCTCCGCCCTCCGTACGCCTTTCCCCGCCTCTATCGCACATCAGCGCCCCGCACACGTGCGCCGGCCCGTTAATGTGACGCGCACACGTGCGCGGCACTTAAGAGCACTTAAGTGCATCATTAGCGTATGCTATTGTGCGCCGCGCACGTGTGAGCGGTTTAGTAAACATACTCCTAAGTCTCACTTCTTCATAAAAGTGAGCATTCCTCCTTCCAAGGTTGCACATTTGAGATAGTCGCATAAAACCAAATAAAAACATAATAAGCTAGGCCCCTGTACCAACTACAGTCTTTCTGCAGTCTCAAATATGGAAGCCTTTAATTTAAAGAACTGAAAGAAATAGTACTGACATACTGTAAGAGGAAAGATGGTCCCTTTGAAGGTGAATTCCCTGAGTCATCATGGTATAATATTCAAAGACAAATGCTAAACCATTATCAAGAATTCAAAAAGAAAACAAATAAAAGAAAATGCCTTTTCATCCAAGGCATGTGCAGGGGGCTCATTAGCATGAAACAGGGCAATACTGAACTGAATGCTCAGTGTACACAATTAACCAAAGACCTAGAGAAGGCACAAATTTGCATTTCCATGCAAAGGGCTCAGGTGATACAAGCCACAAATTCCTTTATAACTGTTAGTGAGCAATTAGAAGCACTTAAACTTGAATTGAGGCACGTTAAGGATGAATTGGCCTCTGAAAGACAAAAGAAATATAAGCTCTGGCCAACCACTATTTCACCCTCAGCCCCCCCTGCCTATGTCCCACCCTATAAACAAAAGAATACAGCTCTATAGCTGGGAAAAATAAAAAGGAAAACTGCACAGAGGAAGAAAATCCTAATAGTTTATCTCAGCCAGAACAGAGCAATAACCAGGACCTGTGTCAGGAGGATAATTCAGATGACTCAGACCCGGCACCCAGTACCGAACTTGGAGCACCAGTTAAAGTGATGCTGCAGGACTCTTTAAAAGATAGGGACATGGAAAGGATAGTTGAGAAAGCGGGCTCTATGCCTTTTAATGTAAATGAATGGTGCAAATGGGCCACTGATATTCTGATTCACTGGGGTCTAGGGAAATACAGAAGGAAACAATCGGACTTTGATAGACTTATGCATCTGGCTCTGGGGTCACACTATTATAAAGTTGGCTCTCTCACTCACCCATACCAGTTGGTTAAAAGGGGTATTGAGAAACTATTTCACTGTTCCCCAATGCAAGTATTTAAAATTATTTCACCTCTACCAAATGATACACTGGAAGAGTTTGCATATAGAGCCTGGATTTTAAAAGCAGTTCTTAATGAGCAGGAGTCCTGGCCCAATGCAGAAGATTATGGGGAGAGCACTGTCACACAGTGGCATAAAATTATTATTATTAGATAGGACAGTCCATTTTAAGAACCAAGGAAACTTGGTCTAGTGGTTTTAAACTCCAATCCTTTAAAGCAAACAATCAAAACAGAGTGGTAGGGATGAAAAAGGCTTTTATTCCCTTTTACGCATGGGGTCATAAATTGGTCACAACTGAAAATAATGTCCTTAACTTCAGGCACAAAAGAAAACACAAGGTTTAAGGAAAACTGTTAACTTCACAGTTGTAGCAAGGCACAAACATAACTTCCAGTTTAAAGCACATTTGTACAATTCTTCTGCTCAGCACATAATAGACACTCTGCAGATACCACAAGCCATTCATACGTCCTCCAGAGACTCTGTGCTATGGGAAATGCAGAGAGAGCAATCCATCTCCTCTGGGTCTGGCAACTGTTCCACCAGTTCTACTTGCATCGGCTCAGGAATTGGTATGTCTAATTCTGTGTTAACAGTCTCTGGAATATTGTATTCTGGAGCTTTGTATATTTCCCTTAATACTTTCCAGTGCCTCGGGCCTAGCCTGGAGCGCTGGCCACGTATCCCCTTAGTATTAACTGGGCTTTCTCTTCTTAGAGATTCCACACTTCTTCCACAAGAACTTTTACAGGGCAAAGGTTTCTTTGTAGGAATATAATTCTCATACCTCTTATTGCAGCAGCGCGATGAGGAATGGTTTTTCCCTTGGGCTGACTTCCTCCCTTCAGAAGCTTTGTGCCAAGCTTTCCTCTGAAAGTCTGATTCCTCTCTCACCCGTGGGAACAGCTCTTCTGGTAAAAGCCTGCTCTTGCCACAGCCCAAATCCTGGCTTCTTTGCTCAGCCTGGCTTTTCCTTCCCAGCTGATTCCTCCTTGCTTCTTGCTTGCAATCCGTATAAGTCTTCCCCCTCTGCCAGCAAACAGCTTTCTCTTTCTGTTCCTCCTTCTGTGTCTGTGTCTCTGTCTGTGTCTGTGTCTCTCTCTCTCTTTCTCTTTCTGTTTAACTTGAGGCAGTGCTTCCTTATAAAGGACTCCTCTCCTTGAGGCTTGTGAAATGTTTGTCACGTGCTCCTGACCAGCTAGGCGTGGCCCTTCAGTCTTCCTGACTGCACTCCTGCTCCCTCTAGCTGGTCCGAGTGAATATTACACTCTGTGCACGTCTTTTCCTTGCTGACAAACAGGTTCACTTCTCTCCTCAGGGCTCTCATCAGCCTCCGCTGCATCACAGCACGCATAAGGAATTTTTATTAGAATTGCTATCCCCTGAGATTACAAAACACCTTCTGTTATTTTCTGAAGACCCCAAAGCAACCCCTTTTGATACTTTAATGCTCAAAATTGGGTCTGTTTGGAAGACCCAGCCCTCACAGGTCATAACAGTATCAGAAGCACGGAAGTGGCAAGCTGAGGGATCCTCTCAATACACAAAAAACACAGACAAAGGATACAGAGGACAGACACCTTGGAGAGGACAAGGCAGAGGTACTTTTAGAAATTCCTCAGGTTACATCCCCTTTCAAGAGCTCAAAGCACAGATAGATAGATTAGAAAAGGAGAAAATTAAATGGGAACAGGACAAACACATACTGCAGGTAGAACTAGATAAATTAAAACAGGACTTACAAGCAGTTCAGGACAAACACAAGGCTAGAGCATAGGGGTGTCCTGACCTCCTGGGTTCAGATATCAAAATGTCTCAAGCCTTCATAGCCCAGCCTGCCTCCGTTCTCTTAGCAGAAGACTCGATTCCAGAGCCTCTGGATGATGAAACAGATACAGGCCCAGAATACAGTTTAAGGCTTGTAACATCCTTGATACTGGACTCTTGTGGACGCCCCAATGTTATCAGCAGAATAGGGGGTCAGGATAAACTAGCTTTGATTGACACAGGGGCTGGAATTAGTTTTACAAACAGAGCTTCTCCCACTGCAGAGCAGAAAAATATGGAAATTTATGAAATTCAAGGAATTAATGGCACAGCTTCCAAATGTGTGGCTATCCCAGTTAAATGGGGTATCCCTGTGCACAGTGAACAAAACAAGGACATGTTAGAAACCACTGCCTCCACTATAGTGAACAGACCAAAAGAAATAATTGGAACTAACATTCTCAACCAGTTAAATTTGGTGGTGGATATGGCTAATCTCAAATTGTGGCAGTATTCAGGAACTTCAAGTGCTTCTAAAACTTTAGTGCATAAAGTCATTCCCATGCAGTTAGCAACTCAGTGCACCAAGGCAGCTCAGCAGTATGATCTGTGTGTAATTCCCTCAGAGGTGGCTGATATTCCAGTCTGGGCACAAGACAAGTTAGATTGTGGGAAAATGCACACAGAAATACTGTTGGAAGGCGAGGATCCTCCACCACAGAAACAATACCCAAATAACCAAGTGGTACTGCAGAGACAGTATTCCTGTGGGTCAGCGTCAGCACAGTGCTGTGAACTGGCTGCTTTTGTGGCTTGTATGCAACAATATCAGGATTCACACCCAGAGATACAAATCATTTTAGATTCTGATTATATCTGTAAAAGTGCCATTGCCCTGTTACCCTGGTGGCTGGCAAATAAATTTAAATCTACAGATGGGTCCACGGTGAAAACTTCATCACTGTGGACTATGGCACAAGAACTGAGTGAGATGTTTCAGAGAGTACATTTAATTAAAGTAAAGGCACATAGGGAGAAAGGCCCTTTAGTGAAAGGAAACACATTAGCAGACTCACCAGTCAAGGAAGCATGCCATATAGGCCTCATATGGCCCTGGTATGAGCAGACACGCATGGTTGCTATTGCTACACGTTCCACAGATTATGATCAGATAATACCACCAGATTACTTCGTAGCACTGCAGACAAAGGACCCTGAACTTTCCAATTTGAGGAAGCTTGTGCAGGATGCCCCAGATAACCTATATCAGCACACACCCTTTCTCACACTCACTATAGAGAAAGACATTCTATGTGGAAAAAGAGAGGAAGGCTTGGTTATAGCTATCTGCAGAGCTCGAGGTAAAGAGTGGATGCATTGGGTTCATGGTACAGGCCCTATGGGACACCCTAAAGCAGAAGAAATGCAGACTATCCTCAATAGGTTGGTATGGTGGCCAGAAAGGAAACATAATATACAGGATCATGTTTCCTCCTGTGTAATCTGTGCTTCATTTGGGAGGCAACCTAAAAAAAGAGGACAGTTAATGAGAGCACCTCCTCGTGGCCCATTTGAGAGATTGCAAATAGATCATGTGGGCCCTCTCCCATTAACAGCTAGGAAAAATAGATTTTTACTCACTGTTGTTGATTCCTTCTCTCATTGGGTAGAAGCATTCCCTGTCTCAGATCAAACTGCTCGAACCACTGCAGAAATCCTAACTATGCAATTTTTTACATGCTTGGGCATTCCTAAGACTATTGATTCTGATAATGGTCCTGCATTTGTTTCTCAGCTCATCAAGGAATTGTTTGATTTTCTAGGCATAGAACAACAACTCCACATTCCGTACCATCCACAGGCAGCAGGGCAGGTAGAAAGAATGAATCAAACAATTAAGGCCCACCTCAGCCCTATGCTTAATCTGACTGGTAAAAATTGGGATCTGGTGCTCCCTTTAGTCCTTATGCGTATCAGAGCTAATGTCTGTAAATCCACAGGTTTTGCACCCTATGAAGCCTTAATGGGAAGGCCAATGCAACAGTGGGAAATATGCTGCATCCTTTTCTTCCAGAGGACCAGACCGTAATTCTCACCAATGAGTGGATGAAATCCCTGCAAGAACATCTAAAAGAAATTCAGACCACTGTGCTAGCTAACACAGAAAAAGCTAGAGATTATTTGCAGGAGGTACATGCAAAAGGTTCCGATTTAAGGCCCCTCAAGGTTGGGAGTAAAGTGATGATTCTGAGACCTAGACCAAACCTCCCCTTTGGAACTGCAAAGTGAGAGGGACCGTAATTAGTTACTGATACCTTAGGCCCAAGCCTATACCAGATCCTAATGCCCGACAACCAGCAGTATTGGAAACACCTCACCCAGTTGAAACCATATGGGTAATACTTGTTTTATCAGTCTTTGTTTTCAGATACCACCTGAAGACAGCACGGACAGCTGTTTTCTGAAGACAGCACGGACAGCTGCATTCTGAACAAAAGTTGCTTGAGGATGGGAACTATTTACTTCTGCTGTATAGTTGATGTGTCCTAGATACTGGACATGTATCTAATAGTTATGTAAATAAGTAGTAAACATTATTTCTGTTGATGCATAGTATAAGTGGGGAGCACTAGTTTACTCCCTAGTAGAGTGAAACAAGTTAGCTTTTATTATGTCTCAGTTTCCTGTTCTTGTATATGCTCTCTTCTACCCAAGTCTCATTACAGGAACTATCATCCGAATATGCACGATTGGCTGGGCTAACTCCACAGGTGGGGTATATCGCTATCAAGAAATACCCCCACCTTTCCCGGAAGGAAAGGATCTGGTCATCCTGAGTTTCTGTTCCATACAGGACAAGCCAGTGTTCTACTCATTAAACATCACTCAAGTACAGTGGGCGCCAGCAGTTTCCACTTCTCTAGAAAGGACACAAGAATTGAGGGCACCTCCAGAACATTACTTTTTAGGTCCTCCTGCCTTGATTTTGTACAATATTTCCTGTCCGGACAAAGAATGTTTCTTTTTCAGTTGCTCCCAGAGTGCATGACATCCGCCTTCCTAAGAACACTTTGCTGTACAGTTCAAACTATGTACTAAACAATACCTGGTGCAGTCATACACCACTGGTCTCCATCACCATTAACGGGACAACTTATTCCACACCGCTGGTTACCAATGACTTTATTGACATTCCAGACTTTATCTCATATGCTGTGCATCCAGTACCACTTGGCATGGGAGAAGAGACATTACATAAACTGCTCAACTTTACAGAACTCCATGCCTATATTGATCACCTTAAAACAACATCCACCGAAGTGAATCACACCATCACTTATGAGAATGGGCACATTCAACAAACTGTTGAACACTTTCTACAGGATGCTCATGTGTCTGTGTGGGAATTGTTATTTGGTTATTCACCTACTGCTGATCATGTCTTTAATGTTTTTATTCACCCTATTATTATTTTAACTGCTGTACAAATATTGCTATGCATTATCATAATTTTCCTGTGTTGTAAAATGAAACAAATGTACATCTCCTTGCAGTGCATGTCCTACAAAAATACCATTAACATTTTAAGGTAGTTACACTGAATTTCTCCAGCATCTACCTCTACATCCAGGCTCATTTGGCCTGCTAATTTGGCATTTCCTACTACATTGAATACCAGAGTCAGCTGCAGTCTAGTATTGCTTCCTATCCTCACTCATAGCATCCTGGTACCTTTCGGCTTTAACCTCCTCAGAAATTCTTGCATCCCTTATGCACTGTTCACTCTCTCTAAGACGGGCACTGAGGTAGCATATTGGGCCCCCCCCCTCCCCCCAGTAGTGGCTGCCCTACCTAAGACATGAGGTTTGGACTCATAATGGGACTTGTTTATCTCTAGAACACTAGAGACAGTACTGTGCAGGACAGCGGACCTGCTGGACATAGCAAGGTATTTAATACAGGAGGTATTAGACAAGCTGCCTACTATCATGTAATTGCAGCTGGGACAGGTACCACAGGTTTGCTTCCACCATTTCCAGGCACAAATAATAAATAAAAATAAAAAAGGTGTGGGAGATGTCAGCATACATCAGCATGACACTATGCCTAGCATAGGTGTCATGGCTTTTCCCAGACCTTGGATTGCAAGCAGCTTTTGTTACTCTGGTCATGTCAGTCTCCAAACTTAATGAGCGTAGTTCACAGGAGGAGATTAGCTCTGACCCCCTGGTGATGTCTGTCTCCAGACTGAATGAAACAGCCTCTCCTTGCTAATCAAGTGATAGCAGACCTCAAACAAACCAAATTATGACAAAGGGAGGTGCTGAAGATTTTCACTATAAATACAGAGAAACACAAAAATCTCTCTCTCTTCCTATTCATCGGATACTTCTTGCTATGAGGCTCTGACACACACTACTCCTTACACCCCCCCCCCCCTTCTCTCTCCTCTCTTCCTATTCATCAGACACCCCGCCCTTCTCTCTCCTCTCTTTCTTATTCATCGGACATGAGGGACATGAGGCTCTGACACCCACTTCTCTCTCTCTCTCCTCCCCCTTGTTCTCTCTTTCTCTCTATATTCTTCTTACTATGAGACTCTGACACACACTTCCCCCCCCCCCTCTCTCTCACACAAACACACATGCACACACACACAGACGCAGCTCTGTAACAACCTTATAACTCTGTTCTGTACCTATGTAATAAGCCTATTTCTATATAAAACTCTTTTTCCAAGCCACACCAGTTTTGGTTGTCTTATTTGTGCTGCTTACCCTACTGTCTCTGTGAAATGAACCCAGGACCAAACGGAGATTAGATACCAGAAGATTACAGTAATCAGTAGAACTTTGAAGGTGAGTCTGCAGTAGATAGGGAGCTAATGGAGATTTTGCAAAATAGGGGTTATGTGGTCTTTTCTGGGGGCTCTGTACATGATACAGGCAGCGGCATTCATTGCCAGTTGAAGTGGGTTAAGTGTGCTCTTAGGGAGACCATGTAGGATGGTGTTGGCGTAGTCAAAGTGGGGAGTTACAAGGGCTTGAAATATTGTCTGGAAGTCAGCAGGCTCCAGTAGAGGACGTAGATGGCGAATTGTATGTATCTTGTGGTAGATTGCCTTGATGTTATTGCTTATATGCGCTTTCATGTCAAGCTGCTGGTCTAGGGTGACGCCCAAGTAGTGGATGGTGAGCTTACTTGGGAGTTATGCATCTCTCACCTTAACTGAAGTAGGGGGGTGAAGGATTGATTTCTTGTGATAAATAGTATGCCCGTCTTATTGAAATTAATTCTGAGGTTTTGTATAGAGAGCCAGTCAGTAACAGCGTCAAAGCATCTTGTTAGTAGCGAGAAGTCAGGCTGGTCAATAGAGAATGGTGTGAATAGTGGTATGTCATTGGCATACACAAGGCAGGAGATGTTAAAGGAGCGGATGATTGAGCAGATGGGCTGTATATAGATGTTAAAAAGGAGGGCAGAGAGAGAGGATCCTTGGGGGACGCATTGCTTTTGTTGAAAAGGCTCAGAGGTAGTAGAGCCGATTTGTACTTGTTGCCATCTATCTGACAGGTAGGACTTGCACCAGCTCAAGGCTGAACCATAGATTCCCTTCTCTTGAAGACGTGTAAGGAGTAGCTCATGGTTGACTGAGTCAAAAGCAGAGGCGATGTCCATGAAGATTAGTGCATAGTCTTGTTTGATATTATCAATCCCAGTGATAAGGTTGCTGAGTAGAGTGGTGAGGAGTGTCTCAACGCCATGGAGTTCTTTAAAGCTGGGCTGGCATGGGTCAAGAGGAGCGACAGTCTCAATGTGGTGCTGGATTTGGAGTTGAACAACCTTCTCGATTATCTTTGCCAAAAGGGGGATGCTGGAGATTGGACGATAAGATTCTGCCTTCTGGGGATTAAGCTTTCTGTTCTTCAGGAGGGGCCGGATGGAGGTTCGCTTTAGAATCTGGGGGAATGTTCCTGTTGAAAAGGACAGCTCCATGATCTTAGCTAAGATTGGGCTGAATTCTGCGTGCAGGGGTCTTATCCAGAATGCTGGGCAAGGGTCATTGGGGGATGTGGTGGTGTTAATGGATGCGATGGTGTCCTTGATGGATCTCTCTGAAGGGGGCGTGAATGAGGTCAGAGGTATTAGGGAGTATGGTGTGTGAATTGATGTGGAATTAGGGAGAGAGGTGTTAGGCTGATTTTGGAACGTAGATGATCAGCGAATTCCTGAGGGTTTAGGAAACCAGGTTGGGTGGGAGAAGGATCTTTGGTGAGAGTCTTGATGATATTGAAGAGGTCACGAGGTTTATTTAGGGAGTGGAGAAGGATCTCAGAATGGTATTCCTTCATTTTCTTGGAGACTGCTTCGCAGTGTACTTCAAGGTGGGATAAGTAGGTTCGATGATCGTCTGAGGACCATGAGCATCGCCAACATCTTTCGAGCTTCCTTAGGAGGAGTAGTGAGGTCCGTAGGTCTGAGGAGAACCATCGTGCTGTCTGCCTCCTTCTTGGTGGCTTATTTGAAGTAGGTAGAAGTGCAAAGGAGCTGAGGCTGTTGTTCCAGGTGGATATCAGCGAGTCGAGACTGGGTGATGCCATACTGAGGCTCGGTAGGACTTTGTCAATTATTTCCTCTTTGTTGAAAGGCCGGAATCATCTTGTGGGAGCTGAGGAAGCATCAGTGGTCCTCTTTAATAATAGATTATGGACCTTTCCTCCAGGAACTTGTCAAAATCATTTTTAAACTCAGCTACACTAACAGCTTTTGATACATCCTCTGGTAACTAATTCCATAGGCTAACTTCAGGGAGGCAGTTATATTCTCCTGCAGTTACCGCATTTCAGCATGGCAAAACAGATGCAGGTGCAACTAAGACCACACACTGAGGTGGCATTAGTTGCACTCGCACTACTTGCACTGAATCATTATGTTAGTTTCTGCCGACAATGCAGATGCCTGTGTGTGAGAGTTCTTTCTCTTGCCTCACTCTGCAGAAAAGTATAATTTTGGGAAAGAAATCATGTAAACCTAAAGAGTAATGGGTAAAAACATTTTTGACTACATATGTCTGTTTTTAGTTTGTATTGATATATTCCCTACTTGGTGAAGATCTGTCTCTGTTCTGCATGTGTGACTGAGGCTACATGTTCAGTTAACATGAAGTTTCTATGTAGGGAGCTGTAGTAATCTGGCTTATTCAGTTTTATGAATAGAAATATAGGTGTTCTAGGGCCCATTGTAATATTTGTGGTGCTGTCCTTTCTGGGTATGCTTCATGTTGTGTGAGTTTTGGAAGTTAGTGCTGTTATTGAATAGTAGATTTGCTCTATGGGTCCTGTACTTTGCGTTCTTGGTAAGGTCAACTTTAGGGTGTTGGTTGGGGGGGGGGGGGTTACTGGAATATGTATTGTCTTTGAGATTTGTGTTCTTTATGCTGCCAGACTGAAATTTAAAATATTTTGTTAGGTCAGATTCAAGGAAATTTAAAATTTTAAGGAAACATCTCAGTTTATTTTTGTTTAGTAGCCTGATAGTTTCACCATTGCTGAGTTCCGGACTTTTCCAGCTCTAACACAATCCAATCCAGCATTTGAATTCATGGCTACCAGGATTAGTTTCTCATTTTATATCTTCCCTCCTCATCAATAATCTGGTCATAGCAAAATAAATCTGATGTGCAGATTGGGGGGAGGGGCTGTGTAAGTGGCTTTTCATTTGGAGTATAGTGTGCAATTCTGGAAACCGCACCTTCAAAAGGATATAAACAGGATGGAGTCAGTACAGAGGGTGGCTACTAAAATGGTTAAAGCATATGAGGACAGACTTAAGGATCTTAATATGTACACCTTAGAGGAAAGGCGGGAAAGAGGTGATATGATTGAGATATTTAAATACCTCCGTGGCATAAATGTACAGGGGGAGAGCCTCTTTCAATTGAAAATAAGTTCTGCTACGAGGGTATATGGGATGAGGGTGAAGGGGGATAGATTCAGGAGTGATATAAGGAAATATTTCTTTACGGAAAGAGTGGTGGATCTGTGGAATAGTCTCCCAGTGGAGGTGGTAGAGATGAGGACAGTATCTGAATTCAAAAAAGCATGGGAAAAACACATCGGTGTCGGTGGACACTCCTGGTTCCTCGAGGGCCAGGTCGCATAGCCCCGATAGCCGTCCCAGGTCCTCGGAGTCGGAGAGGCCTTCGAAACATCCTCGTCTCGAGATGGAGTCTCCTGGACACGTGAGTACTGTAGTCCTCATGGACTCACCTCCGAAGGAGCCGACGTCGGGCCCGATGCCGTCGGGGCCCGAGTCGGGGGC
Source organism: Ichthyophis bannanicus (assembly GCA_033557465.1). NCBI lineage: Eukaryota > Metazoa > Chordata > Amphibia > Gymnophiona > Ichthyophiidae > Ichthyophis > Ichthyophis bannanicus. The sequence goes on from CM066033.1 coordinate 748,489,449, forward strand.
TGCTGGGTCTCCTGAGCTCGGACTCAGGTTGACGGCCTTGGAGAGCAGTTTCGCTGCCTTCATGGACCAGCAGCGGGCATTGATCGCTGGCCTCGCCGGTGCATCTGCCCCGACCACCGGGACGTCGACGTCCAAGTCGACCCCAGAGACCGAGCCGATCCTCGAGTCCATGCGAGCTCGAGTCGATCTTCGGTCACGGTCTCCCTCGGCCTCCCGTTCAGGACCGAGGTCGTCGACACCGACACCCTCGGCGTTGGGGCGGAGGGCATCGGTGCCCGCCCGACCGGAGCCACTCGATTCCTCCTCCGTGGAGTCAGCCTGGGAGACGGAGGACGAAGAGTCACCCGGTACTTTTCGGACTCGGTGCGTCCCATCGGACTCGCCCGAGTCCGAACCTCAGAGACGGTCCCCCCCGGAGGACACCCGGTTCTCGGACTTTGTGTGGGATATGGCCAAGGCCTTGGCATTCCCCACGGATCCCGAGGAGGAGCCTCGAGCCGAAGAGCTCGATGCCCTCCAGTATGACTCTCCCCCGAAGGAGGCCTTTACTGTACCGGTTCCTCCGATGCTGGAGCGACTTCTCTTCCGCATGTGGGAGAGCCCGGCGTCAGCGCCGGTGTTAAGCAAGCGGGTCGATTCCATTTATCGAGTCCGCAAGAGCCCCGGGTTCCAAAAGGCACAACTACCGCACCATTCCATGGTGGTGGAATCGGTCATGCATCGACTCAAGAGTCAGAAGATGCACTCCTCGGTGCCTCCCGGCCGGGAGGCCCGGAACCTGGATGCCCTCGGTTGGAAGTGCTTCCAGGGCTCTATGCTTGCTTGTCGAGTCCAGACCTACCAGCTCTATATGGGCATGTATCTCCGAGACCTGGCAAAAGAAATTGCCGGGTTCTCTGCTGGTCTCTCCGAGGAACCCTTGCAGAGGTTCCAGGCCTTGTCCACTGGTATTCGGGAGTGCTCAAAGTTTATCTCTCGAGCAGCCTACGATGGCTTCGAAGCATCGGCTCGAGTAGCCGGAGCCGGCATCGGTGCCCGCCGACAGGCTTGGCTTCAGTCATCCGACCTCGAGCCATGGGTACAGGACAAGTTGGTCGATGTCCCCTGCAGAGGTGAAAACCTCTTTGGCAAGCCCATGGCTGAAAAGGCTGCACAGATCGAGACCGAGACTCTGACCAGGACTCGGCTGTCCAGAAAAACCTCTGCCCCTTCTCAGAAGAAGAAGGGCTCGGGGAAAAAGCCCTTTTACCCGAGGAAGGCGGCTGCCTATAAACACTACCCTCATTATCAGGCCTCAGCAGCTCCCCAACAGGGTCAGCAGGCCAAGGGACGGGGTAATGGGTCCCGTAGGCAGCAGACCCCCAAGCCCACAACACCGGCCCCTGCTCAGCAGGGTGGGGTTTTTTGACTCCGTCAGCATAGCCTCTTCCCCTCCGCTGGTTTCTCTCAGCACAGGAGGCCGGCTGGTCCACTTTGCCCACAGGTGGTCAGCCATCACATCAGATACCTGGGTGCTTCATATAGTTCAGAAAGGCTATCTTCTACACTTTCACCAGGTACCTCCCTCCTACTTTCCAGGGGAGCCTCCAAGACTCCCTCTGCACAGGGACTTACTCCTTCAGGAGTTAGCAAGTCTTCTTCAGGAACAGGCTGTGGAACCGGTGCCCCACCACCTGAGAGGTCACGGCTTTTATTCCAGGTACTTTCTGATACCAAAAAGAACAGGAGGCCTCAGACCATCCTGGACTTGCAAAACCTCAACAAGTTCCTGGCAAGGGAAAAGTTCAAGATGCTTACCCTTGGAATCCTGCTGCCCTACCTCCAGCAGGGAGACTGGCTATGCTCCTTAGATCTAAAGGATGCCTATACTCACATCCTTATTCATCCAGACCACAGACAATATCTCCGGTTTGTTGTGGGAGGACATCATTACCAGTACAGAGTACTGCCCTTTGGCCTATCCTCCGCCCCCAGGGTGTTCACCAAATGCCTAGCAGTGGTGGCGGCCTATCTAAGACTTCAAGGCCTTTTTGTATTTCCATACCTGGACGACTGGCTCATCAGAGCCCAGTCTTCCCAAGAGGCCACTCAGGCCACTCATCGCACTGTGACTCTGCTCCAGCACTTGGGATTTGTCATAAACTTCGCAAAGTCCACTTTGCTCCCCTCTCAAAATCTCAAATTCATAGGCGCAAGGTTGAACACACTTCAGGCTCGGGCCTTCCTGCCTCTAGACAGGGCACACAGGCTCATGGATCTCGCCAGCCTCTTTCACAGCAATTCCCTGGTCTCTGCCAGGCAATTTCTGAGACTGCTCGGCCATATGGCTTCCATGGTTCATGTGACCCCCAATGCCCACCTGAACATGCTACCTGCTCAGTGGTGCCTTCGCACTCAATGGCATCAAGCCACGGGGAGCCTGGCGGACTCAGTACAGGTATCTGACCTGCTGGTCTCTTCTCTGCGGTGGTGTCTTTATCTCCCAAACCTGGTGCTGGGAGTGGATTTTCAATCTCCTCCGCCTTCTCAAGTGCTGACAACCGATGCTTCTCTCCTGGGTTGGGGAGCACATTGCCAAGGGACATGTACTCAAGGCCTCTGGACTCCTTGGGAGTCTGCTCAGCAGATAAACTTCCTGGAGCTCAGAGTCATCCGCCTAGCTCTGAGAGCCTTCTCCCACCTCACTTCTCACCAGTCTGTGCTGGTCCAGATGGACAATCAAGTTGCAATGTTCTACGTGAACAAACAAGGAGGCACAGGCTCCTCCCTTCTCTGTCAGGAGGCACAAAAACTGTGCTCTTGGGCCGTCCTTCACGGCATCCTCCTCAAAGCTGTCTATCTCCCAGGTCAAGAAAATTACCTGGCAGACAAGCTGAGCAGGATCCTCCAACCACACGAGTGGAGATTGGATCCGTTGGTGGTTCAGCAGATCTTTCTCAAGTGGGGCCTCCCCACCATGGATCTATTTGCCAGTCCCCTGAACCGGCAGCTTCCCAGATTCTGCTCTCAACAACCGCATCCTCTCAGAGTAGCGGCGGATGCTTTTCTGATTCCATGGTCCACAGGCCTCTTGTATGCCTTTCCTCCCATGCCACTGGTGTCTCGGACGCTCTTCAAAGTTCTCAGAGACAGAGCCTCGATGATCCTAGTGGCTCCCCGGTGGCCAAGACAACCCTGGCTCCCGCTTCTAATGCAGCTGACGGTGGACACTCCTCTTCCTCTGGGGTTTCAACCCGATCTCCTGTCACAGGATCAGGGAACTCTCTTACACCCCAACCTCCGGTCCCTTCATCTGATGGCCTGGCTGCTGAATGGGTAGTCCTTGCTCCCCTCCTGCTGCCTCGGGAGGTGGAAGAGGTCGTCTTGGCCTCCAGGCGGCCCTCCACCCGGAAGTCCTACGCTCTTAAGTGGCATCGGTTCTCCGTGTGGTGTGCTCAGCAGTCTGAGAATCCCTTCTCCTGCTTGGTGGCAGTGGTCTTGCAATATTTGCTTTACCTCTCCAATCTGGGCCTTAAGTCCAACTCTGTCAGGGTTCACCTCAGTGCTCTCTCTGCGCATCACGCACCGGTGGATGGCAGGCCTCTTTCCAACCAACCTTTGGTGGCTCGTTTTCTCCGAGGCCTCCTTCTCCTTAAGCCTCCTTTGCGCCCACCAGCCCCTGAATGGGATCTGAATGTGGTCTTGCAGTGGATTACCTGTCCGCCCTTTGAACCTATGGCTACCTGCCCTCTTCGTTTTCTTTCCTGGAAAACCTTGTTCTTGGTAGCCCTTACCTCTGCTAGGCGCGTTAGTGAACTGCAGGCCCTAGTGTCCGATCCTCCTTACACTAGGTTCTACAGGAATAAGGTAGTCTTACGGACTCACCCTAAGTTTCTTCCAAAAGTAGTTTCTCCTTTTCATCTCAACCAGGAGGTGGTTCTTCTGACCTTCTTTCCCAGGCCGCACACCAGCCGGGCTGAAATGGTCCTGCATACCCTGGACTGTAGGAGGGCCTTGTCCTTCTACCTTGACCATACGCGGGAGCATCGGAGGGCTGTTCAGCTCTTCGTTTCTTTTGACCCCAATAAGTTGGGGCTCTCTGTCTCCAAGCGTACGTAGTCCATGTGGGTCGCTGACTGTATCGCCTGGGCTTATGGGGCAGCCGGCCTCTCGTTGGAGGGTCGAGTCACGGCTCATCGTGTCAGGGCGAAGGCTGCGTCAGTGGCTCATCTCCACTCTGTTCCGTTGGCAGACATCTGCCGGCCGCTACTTGGTCTTCAAGCCAGACTTTTGCGGCCCATTACTGCCTGGAGAGGGAGTCCCGCAGGGACAGTGCTTTCGGTCAGGCAGTCCTCCATAATCTCTTTGAGGTTTAGGCAACTCCTACCCTCCGGCCCTGGTGTTGGGCTACCGGTCGGGGGCGTTTTCAGAGAAGATTCCTTCCTTCTGTGCTACTGAGCTAGAGGGAGCTCATTTTTCTGCTTGAGGTCTCCGGTAGCCTTAAACTAGGGAGTCCCATATGTGAGGACTGACTTCCTACTTGGTCCTGGAGAAAGAGTAGTTACTCACCTGTAACAGGTGTTCTCCAGGAGCAGCAGGAATCAGTCCTCACAACCCTCCCTCCTCCCCTTGGAGTTGCAGTCCTGTCATTTCGTTTTTGCTAATTTTTTTGCTGTCTTTTAGCTATGTCATCAGACTGAGCAAGATGGCACCCTTGGGCGGGAAGGGGACCGAGCATGCGCGCTGCAATTCCCAAAGGCTTTCTTTGAAAGCTGGGGAAATTGCTCCGCGAGGGCTCCGTCGGCGCCGACGTCACCCATATGTGAGGACTGATTCCTGCTGCTCCTGGAGAACACCTGTTACAGGTGAGTAACTACTCTTTCTATTAATCAAATTTGCATGTTGCATGTATATGTTTGGATTTAGATTGGTGGCATATATACTTCAGACAGGGCCTTTTTATTCTGTGCACCAAGGTGTTGGAATAGCCTTCCTCAAAACATCCGAGCAATACCAGACCTTTTGCAGTTTCGCAAAGCTTTGAAACACTACCTCTTCCTTTTATCTTATCCAGTAAACAATAAAGACATCTCAACCAACCCACAGACCTTCCACTCATACACATACAATACAGATACCCCACAGACCACATACACACAAAACTGAAGCCATGATGATATTATGACTATGTTTATTAATTATATACCCTGTTATCCGAGTTATATTCTCCTGTTTTCTGTAAACACAAAGTACTGTTGAATTGTGTATCTCACAGTTTTTTGTGAACCGCGCTGATGCTTAATAGTGCGGTATATAAGAGTCTATAAATAAATAAATAAATAAATATCATTTTTCAAAATAAAGTATACTAAATTGATGCAAATGATGCTGCAATGAATCTCCGCACATGGCCCTGCATCATCCTCATGGAAGAAAGTAGACAGTGGGGGTGGAGGAAAGCAGAAACCTCAGATTGGGACCAGCATGATCAAGAATAAATGGTCAGACAACAAAGGTAGAAGAGAATTTTATTTTCAATTTAATGAACAGTCTTGATGCTATCTTTATATTTTATAAAGTACAGGGAAATGCATCTCTTTCTATTTCTCTGGCATTGCATTGTATACAGAATCTGACTTTTTGGGGTTGCAGTTTATTTTTTATCTACATATGTTTGTTATTAGGTTCTGGTCACTTATTCTGTTCTTTGGTGAGGGTTTGTGTTCTGCGTTTGTGGCCAAGGCTAGGTGTTCTGTTAAAATGGAGTTTGTAAGAAGGGATCTGTACTGTAGTAATCTGATCTGTTCCAGCTTTTCAAATAGCTATTTGGATGTTCCAGGTCCTACTGCAGTATTTACAGTTATGCTTTTTTTTGGGTAGGCTCTTATGTGAGTTTTGGAAATTGAGCTGCTATGGTATGGTAGGTTTGCTCTACAGATCCTCAATGACTTTGCTGTAGGGTTTTGTATTAATTCCCAATATGCCTGGTACTGGAGAATGTTTGTTGTTGTTAGTGAGATGATCGGAATCAGTTTTTTTTTTAAAGATATTATGTTCTTTGGGTGACTGCCCTAGTTCCACTCTGAATCCATTGTTGAGAGAGGGGGGTTCTGTGGATGCAAAATATATGTTCAAAAAGATAAAGTAAGAACCATAACTGAGTTTATAACAACAAATTAAACATGAGTTATAATTTGGTGTTATAAACAGTGCTGTGGTTCTCTGTCTTTCTTTCAGTTCCTTGGTGTGCAAACCTCTTGCATTTTCTCCACATTATCTAATCAGCTTTTTGGTTTGGTTCAGTCCTTGACTGGCGTTTTGAGAAAGCCTCCCCCCACTCTGGAGGGTGGGAGCACCATCTCATCCCTCGCCTCAGGAAACAGATTGCCTTGAGCTGCCCCTGCTGAAGAAGATGTAGAGAAGTTACCTTGACTGAAAAGGTATTTAAAGGTGATGCATCGGAAGAATTGAAAGAAATATTGATAAACTGGGAAGATATATTACAACTATTTGATAAACTAAACAGTAGCAAATCATTTGGACTGGATAGTATACATCTGAGGGTGTTGAAGGAACTGAAATATAAGATTGCAGACCTACTATTAGTAATCTGTGAACTATCATTAAGGTAGTCAAATTTGCAGATGACACAAAATTATTCAAAATTGTTAAAACCCAAGAGGATTGTGAAAAATTGCAAGAGGACCTTGAAAAATTGGAAGACCGGACATTCAAATGCAGATGAAATTTAATGTGGACAAGTGCAAAGTTATGCACCTAGGAAAGAACAGCCCAAACTATTGTTACATGATGCAAGATTCCACATTAGGAACCATCACCCAGGAAAAAGATTTAGGCGTCATCATGGATAACACATTGAAATCCTCCACCCAGTGTGCAGCGGCAGCCAAAAAGACAAATAAAGTGCCAGGAATCATAAGGCAAGGAATAGAGAATAAAACAAATGATATTATAATGCTTCTGTGTCGTTCCATGGTGCAACTGCATCTTGAATATTGTGTGCAATTCTGGTAACCCTATCTTAAAAAAGATATAGCGTAATTAGAAAAGGTATGGAGAAGAGCCACCAAAATGGTAAATGGGATGGAAGGATACCCCTTTGAGAAGAGGCTTAAAGGTTTAGGGCTTTTCAACCTGGAAAAGAGATGGCTGAGGGGAGACATGATAGAGATCTATAAATTAATGAATGGAATGGAACGGGTAAGAATAGATTGATTCTTTACGCTATCAAAAAGTAGAAAGACTATGGGAAATCAATGAAGCCACAGTGTAACCCTTTTAAGATTAATAAGAGAACATATTTTTTCACTCAATGCGTAGTCAAACTCTGGAAGTCATTACAGCTAAGCTTTCAGCCTTGTATCATTATTGTCTGCTTTGTTGCTGATAATATAGAATTTAACTATTGGTTATACATTCATTTTTGGGAATATTCTGATTGCCTACATTCCTTGTGTAGCCCTTAAATCAGATATCTAAGTGTGCCCTCAGTTCATGTAAGGCCTACTGGCCAAGGACACTTGTGATATAAAGCTACTTTGATTTGCAGGGACCTGGTCTTACCTGAGTCTCCCACTTACTTTAGAAGCAAAGGTATCATTTAAAGTTACAGGGACCTTTGCACAGTAGGCAGATACATAGAAGTTAAAAGTTCAGTGTGACTATTTCTGTTTTCATTGTTTGAATTGTCTGTTGCAAGCCTGCTCACAGGACAGGGCTAATTAAATTATCTTACAGCCCTTCCACAAGTACCTGATCAACTCTAGTCTTCACAGCTTCCAGAGCCTCCACACAGCTATATCTTTGTTGCCTGCTTTGTTGCTGATGATATAGAATTTAACTGTTGGTTATTTATACGAGTACATTCATTTTTGGGAATATTCTGACTGCCTACATTCCTTGTGTAGCCCTAAATCAGATATCTAAGTGTGCCCTCAATTCATGTAAGGCCTACTGGCCAAGGACACTTAGGTTCCCGCCCACCCTACCCTTCACCCCAGGGCTGCATTGCCTATATAGCGGTCACATATGTTGACATCTATCCTTTTAATTTGGTGCTAAGCCCACCTTTTCTTCTTCTACTTCTAGGACCGCTTAATCAGCATGTTGTGTATTCAGTGCAATAACTGTGGTGCCTTCATTCCGAGAAGAATCATTTGGAACCTAAGAGCTTGTCCTATATGCCTCAAGTTAGCTGCCATGCATAAAGAATTGACTCTACTAATGGAAGAACTAGCCGCAATGAAACGCACCTCTTCTAGGATACAAACCAAACTAAGTCCACCACCCTCCAACAAAGAATCAAACATCCCAGGAACAAATGGATCACAGTGGGCTCGGGTAGATTGCGACCTGTAACGCAGAGGCACCCTATACATCATGAGATATCCCTGCATAATGCCTTCTCTTCTTTGGTTAATGAGGATGCCCAATCCATGGATACTGAAGGGCCCTTAAATGAGACAGTCAACGCCCAATCTCCTGATAAAGCACCAAATATGAAGAAAAACTCACCGAACAGAAAACTACTACTACTTGGAGATTCCATCATCAGAGGCACCAACTTGGGAACACAGCTCAAAGCAGAGAGGATGGTCAAATGCCTCCCAGGCTCTTCATCCAGCAGGAATACAAAGCAAATTGTTGATGTACTTAGCGCAGAAAGTGAGCGCTCCAAAATTGATGTTGTCATCCACTTGGGTACAAATGACCTGACTAGAAACAGTGCCTCTACAGTTCAAAGGGATTTCCAAACTTTGGGAGAGAACCTCAAGTCCATTGTTAACACTGTAGCATTCTCAGAATTTCTACCTGTTCTTGGTAAGGGGGCAGAAAGGCTACATCGCATAAACAGCTTTAATACATGGCTCCAGACCTCGTGCAAACAAGAAGGATTCAGATTTATAGGCGACTGGGGAAACAGATGGACAAACAAGAGACTATACTGTGCTGATGGACTACATCTCTCTGTCGCAGGGAAAAGAATCCTAAGTGAAAAATTCAGGCAGTATGTGGATATGCATTTAAACTAGAAAAAGGGGGTGATGGATGGGGAAGGACAAGTTCAGGACGTCACTCCCAGCAAAAGCAGAATAACATCAGAAGCAGCCACACCTTTAAACCACACATCAATAACAAGTGGGAAGAAGTGGGCAGAACAAAATCAATGCAAAATACATGCAAGCCAGTTAAATGCTGGAAAGCAATGAGCACAAATGCTCGAAGCTTAGCCAACAAAGTTCTGTACCTGGAAGCCCTAATGGAGGAAATGGACTTGGACATTGTGGCCATTACAGAAACATGGTTTAATGAATCGCATGATTGGGATATAGCCATAACTGGCTATAATCTATTCAGAAGAGAAAGAGAAAGTGGAAAAGGAGGAGGAGTAGCCTTGTATGTCAAAAGCAATATTAAAGCTACTGAAATGCAGGGGGCATGGGGAAAAGAAGAAGCGCTCTGGATTGTGTTGGAAAGAGGAGATGGCACTGTCATCCATACTGCTGTAGTCTACAGACCTCCGACTCAAATCGAAGAAATAGATAACAAATTGATTATAGATATTGCCAAGATAGCCACAAAGGGGGAAGTGATCATACTGGGTGACTTTAATCTACCCGATGTGGATTGGATTACTCCTTCTGCAAATCTTGAAAGATGCAAAAGAATTGTGGATGTGTTACTTAGACAAATGGTGATGGAACCAACCAGGGAAAGCTCAATGCTGGATTTAGTGCTCACCAAAGGTGATAGCGTGTCAAATGTCTGGGTGGGTGCCCCTGTGAGCAGCAGCGATCATCACACGGTGTGGTTTGAGATAAAAGCCAAGGTGCAGTCCAATCATAGCAAGCTCAAAGTCCTAAACGTCAAAAACACTGACTTCAGTAAAATGGCCAAGTACCTGAATGTGGAGTTGGCAGGGTGGTAGGGGATAAGAGAAGTGGAATTGCAATGGGCTAAACTAAAGGTGGCAATAAAAGGGGCAACAGATAAATATGTAAGGAAAGTAAATAAAAACAAGAGGAGAAGGAAACCTATTTGGTTTTGCAAAGAAGTGGCTGCTCAAATAAAGGCAAAAAACACAGCTTTCACAAAATTCAAAAGCTTGCAAACAGAGGAACACAGAAAGGAATATAGGATAAAGCTAAAAGAGACAAAAAGAGAAATAAGGATAGCAAAAGCCAGGAGGATGTTGGGCTGCATTCGAAGAGGAATTACCAGCAGAAAGGAAGGAGTACTAGTGCTACTGTATAAGTCTCTGGTGAGACCTCACTTGGAATATTGTGTTCAGTTTTGGAGACCGTATCTTGCAAAGGATGTAAAAAGAGTGGAAGCTGTTCAGAGGAAGGCGACCAAAATGATTTGGAGCCTGCGTCAGAAGCCTTATGAGGAGAGACTTGAAGACCTAAATATGTACACTTTGGAGGAGAGGAGGGATAGGGGAGATATGATTCAGACCTTTAAATACTTAAAGAGAAATAATGATCAAACAAACCTCTTCCAGAGATGGGGAAGCTGTAAAACTAGAGGGCATGACATGAAGCTGCAAGGTGGTAAATTGAAAGGCAATGTCAGGAAATACTTTTTTATTGAAAGGGTGGTGGATGCTTGGAATTCCCTCCTGATGGAGGTGGTGGGGGCAAACACAGTGATGGAATTCAAAGTGGCCTGGGACAGACACAGTGGATCACTTTACAGCAACAAGATTAAATCAGAATAAACTGAACCATCTAATTTCTCAACAAATAGGGGTGTCCTACATGGAGCGATGGGGGGAGGAGCAGTGGGTTCACCACTAAACAAACAAAGAAACAAAGATATGGGGAGGGGTGAAGACATGGGGAGGGGTGCACCTGCTCCTGGTGGGTGCACCACTAAGCAAAGACATGGGTAGGGGTGCACCTACTCCTGCCATATTGCTGGGCAGACTAGATGGACCGTGCTGGTCTTTATCTGCCGTCATTTACTATGTTACTATGTAAAATCAAAGGCAGAAGAAAAGATGGCTAAAGATGTGAAGTGTGGCAACAAAACTTTCTTCAGGTATATTTGGGAGAGGAGTAAAATCAGAGATGGAATTGCATGACTCAGAAGTGCTGGGAACGGACTCATGGAAAATGACATTGAAAAAGCGAAATTGCTAAATAAATACTTCTGCTCTGTTTTTACTAAAGAAAATCCTGGAGAAGGACCACCTGTGACTCCCAAATATAAAAATGGGAATGAAGTAGATACCACACCATTCACTGAAGATGATGTGTTAGAACAACTTGCAAAACTGAAAGTGAACAAGGCCATGGGACCGGATGGGATACATCCCAGGACACTGAAAGAGCTCAGAGAGGTTCTTGCAAGGCCGTTAAAGGATGTTTTCGACAGATCCTTGGAAACAGGAGAGGTTCTTCAGGACTGAAGAATGGCTGATGTGGTACCTCTTCACAAAAGTGGTGACAGGGAAGAAGTGACAAACTACAGGCTGCCACGCACCTGCTCCCTGGACCTTGAGGGTTTCAGGAGGGGGTGGCCTTTGATGCCCTTCAGGGTTGAGTATTGTAGTTGTGTGTGCTCAAGTAGTAAGGCAGGCAAAGAAAATTTCTTTGATGAGGTTTATTTCCGCATTGCAGTTCAAGTGCAAACAGACGCAAATAAAGTATAATAGCACAAAACAAGAGTGGAAACCAAAACTTAAACAAGGTATTGCACTGCTAGGCTAAATGTCCATTATCTTCTGTGATCACATTCAGTTGTCATGTGACCCTTTTCACTAATGGAAGAAACAAACTTTGGCAAACAGCAATGCTCCTGGTATGCAAACAATTATGCTTTAACTTATTCCTTTCTGATAAGTTTCTCAGCATAGGAATCAATACAGCAACTTCTGTTATATTGCTTCATATAACTTTTGTACAGCATTTCAATTAAAATGTCCTTCTCAATGACACAAGCTGAACAGTCCATTGGCATGTCTGGCTCTGTGAACGGTAGAGAAGAAACCAAAGGCATTTCCTCTTCACAGCTATTTGTGGGCTGTGCTACGTTAGAGGAAGAAACTGCCCTGCTTTCAAGGAACTCTCTGAAATCTTTAAGAAGCAATTCAGCCTGCGTTTTTCCTGGGCTAAGCTGATTATGTCTTCCTCCTTCAGGTAACTGTTTGTTTAAACTGCTTATCTCTTGATAATTAGCAATGCTGCTTTTACTAGGACAACAGTTCCACGTGTTAGGATTATCCTTCCCCCACTTATCACTAAACGTTAGTGCTGGGTTTAAAACTTCAGCTGTTAGTGGAGAGTTTCTCAAGAGAGTGTTAAAAGTAGAACCGTCAGGCTTCTCTTGGCTCACGTCTCTGTAATAAGAGTCTGCTGTTCTCTTACTATAGGTTTCTGCTGGCTTATGAATATAGCCTAGGCTGCTTAAATGCTTTTCAGACTGCAACCAATTGCTACCATGTTGTCTGCCTTTGTCCTGGCTTTTAACGTTAGCCTTCACTCTTTCTGGCTTCCCAATGTTAAACTTGCTAGCTGCTTCAAACCCACTGTGTACCTTGTGCTGTGGCTTTCTCCAGGGTAATTCTCTGTCCCTCTGCCTTCGGTTCCAAGGTTCTGCTTGGTCCTCTAGAAGCCTGTGCTGTAGCCTTGGGTCCCTCAGTGCTCCTGAATCCTTCTGGTCACAGAAGATTCTCCCTGCCCCTGAGTCTCCCAGGTACTTGCTTCGTGAGTCCAGTCTTCTCCTTAGTGGATCACAGCTGCTTAATTGCTCTCTCTCCAACTCTTCCTGGTCATGTCCATCTGAGTCTCCTCCTGACTCCTCGTTGTCTTCTTTCAAATCTGACTCTCTCTGTTTCTGAGTGCTTAACAAGCTGCCTGTGTACTGCACTGCCCGCCTCCTGCTTGGGCGTGCCCAATCAGGGACTTGGCTTCTCTCCTTCCTTGAGGTGAGGTGTGGTTCCTGATTAGCTCTGTGTTTTTTTCTCTCTGAAGAGAAAATCCTGCATTCTCTTGCAGTACCGGTTCTCTCCACCGGATCACTATCTGTTTCTATTGCATCTTGAGAGGCTTCTACGTCACAAGGCGCGTGAGCCTTACTTCAGTGGTGGGAAACGTAATGGAGGCACTCCTGAAAGAGCAAATAGTGGACTTTCTCAAAACCAACAGGTTGCATGATCCGAGGCAACATGGTTTTACCGAAAGACGATCTTGCCAAACAAATCTGATTGAGTTCTTTGACTGGGTGACCAGAGAATTAGATCAGGGGCATGTGATGGATGTCATCTACCTGGATTTCAGCAAAGCCTTTGATACTGTTCCTCATAGGAGGCTTATCAATAAACTGAGTAGTTTGGGGATGGGTCCCAAGATGATGAACTGGATCAGAAATTGGTTGACTGACAGACGACAGAAGGTGATGGTAAATGGAGCTCACTCGGATGACAGGAGGGTGATTAGTGGGGTGCCCCAGGGTTCGGTCCTGGGCCCGGCACTGTTCAATGTATTTGTGAGTGATATTGCTGAAGGACTGAATGGAAAAGTCTGTCTTTTTATAGATAACATGAAAATTTGCATCAGAGTGAAATCCCCTGAGGGAGTGGATAACATGAGGAAAGATCTACAAAAGCTGGAAGAATGGTCTAATGCTTGGCAGTTAAGATTTAATGCGAAAAAGTGCAGTGTCATGCACTTGGGAAGCAGAAATACAGGAGAAATGTACGTGATAGGGGGCAAGAGGTTAGTGTGCACGGACCAGGAGAAGGACCTTGGTGTGATTATTTTTGAGGATCTTAAGGTGGCAAAACAGTGTGACAAGGCAGTGGCAAAAGCCAAGAGGATGTTGGGTTGCATACAAAGAGGAATTATCAGCAGAAAGGAAGAGGAACTAATGCCACTGTATAAGTCACTGGTGAGGCCTCACTTGGAATACTGTGTTCAGTTTTGGAGACCATATCTTGCAAAGGATGTAAAAAGACTGGAAACTGTTCAGAGGAAGGCGACCAAAATGATTTGGAGCCTGTGTCAGAAGCCTTATGAGAAGAGACTTGAAGACCTAAATATGTACACTCTGGAGGAGAGGAGGGATAGGGGAGATATGATTCAGACCTTTAAATACTTAAAGAGAAATAATGAACACGCAAACCTCTTCCAAAGATGGGGAAGCTGTAAAACTAAAGGGCATAACATGAAGCTGCAAGGTGGTAAATTGAAAGGCAATGTCAGGAAATACTTTTTCACTGAAAGGGTGGTGGATGCTTGGAATGCCCTCCCGATGGAAGTGATGGGGGCAAATACCGGACACAAAAAGACACACTTTACAGTGATGCTGGTCTGCTGTGTAAGAGGAAAGAAGTTGCCACCTATGATTATGTTCAACAGGAAGACAGTGTCATATGAAACTCTACCAACTAATGTTGTTGTTGATGTGAATGAGAAAGGATGGATGGATGAGAGCGGGATGTTGAAATGGCTGCAGCGCTGCTTTAGTAAGCGGCCAGAAGGATTTTTCAAGAGACAGAAAGCACTACTTGTCATTTCACTGAAGACATAAAGAAGAAAATAAAATTTCTGAATACTGTCCTGGTTATTAGACCCGGTGGTATGACAAAAATGCTTCAACAACTTGACATTTCCATCAACAGAAGATTCAAAGCTGTGTTGCGTGGCCTATGAAAAAACTGGATGTGCCACGGAAAACAGTTTCATGGCTACTGGCTGTATGTGCCTTGCCACATTTGCAGAAGTTATTGGGTGGGTTGCAAAGCATGGTGGGGGGTGTGAGTAATAAAATAATCAAATCAGGTTTTATGAAGGCTGAGATCCTAAAGAGCCCCGTTAACCATGAAGATGAAGACAATGAAGACAAAGAAGAAGACAATAATAAACACGAATTGGCACCAGAAATTACAGAACTATTTTAGTAACACCGAAGATGAGGACTTCAACGGCTTTCCCTAGAGTGATACAGAACAAATCTGATGTGGAATGAGTGTTATTGTAAAGTGAAATTGAAACAGAATAAATCCGGTTTTAAGAAACAGTAACGTTATCTTGCACTTTATCTTTTGTAATTGTGACTTATACACAAGGACAATTTATACTACTAATTTACGTGAGAAAATGCCAAATTGAGGCACTGCGACTTATAGAGAGATGACTTATAATCTGGAAAATATGGTACATTGGGAATCTTTGGGAGTTGGGGTCTGTGAAGATTGTGCTGGGGCCATAAGTGTCACAAATCAGTTACTCTCACCTCTCCTATTTTATTCCAGTGATGCATATCGGTTTTAGCAAGGCCGCAAACACGGACCTGTTCAGTATGGTATTGAGCTGGGAGGACATAAACACACAGCTACCACTACCACCACACAACCAAGAGTCAAAGGCTCAGTGTTTCACAAGCTGTTGCCAGGTCAGGCAAATGGAATCACCTGTGTGCTGTTGAACGCTGACCCCAATGTGTGGTGCAGCCTTAGCTGTGCTTGGCCGCCCCCGGAAACACCCACTCTAGGAAGCTGCCTGTAATCACTAAATTGAGAGCAGAAAAGCCAATATCATTCTCTGCTGTGTTAGTCACAATGCCTAGCGATATATACCCTACCATGGATGCTACAAGATGCAGGCATGGCACACCACCAACCAAGTATGGTGTGCATGGGTTAAGAGGCGAGGTGGCTGCATGTTGTTGTTAAGAGCCATCAAGTCGGTGTCGACTCATGGCGACCCTCTGGATAGTTGTCCTAAATTGTGTTCGTTCTTCAGTCAGACGGCTCATTATTGACAGACTGGCACCTGTAGCTGCTGTTATTGTATTGATTCATCTCATTGCTGGCCTTCCTCTTTTACATTGACTTTTTACCTTTCCAAGCATGATGTCTTTCTCTAATGATCTCTCTCTTCGCATGATGTGTTCAAAGTATGAAAGTTGAAGTCTTGTCATCTGAGCTTCTAATGAAAGCTTAGGCTTGATCACCTCTAGTACTGACTGATTTGTTCTTTGGGCAGTCCATGGTATACACAGTATACCATAATTCAAAGGCATCGATTTTCTTCCTGTCTATCTTTTTCACTGTCCAACTTTCGCATCCATATAATGTTATTGAAAATGCCATGGCTTGAAAAAGTCAAATCTTTGTATGGAGAGAAATGTCTCTGTTTTTGAGAATCTTGTCTAGGTCCTTCATAGCCATTCTGCCAAGAGCAATGCATCGTCAGATTTTTTGACTGCTTGTTGCTTCTTTATTGATAGTTGATCCAAGTAGGTTAAAGTGGTCTACTATTTCAATTTCTTCTCTATCAATGATGAACTTATTGATTTTGCCAGTTGTCATGATCTTTGTGTTCTTTACATTAAGGTGCAGGCCCATTTTAATACTATGTTCCTTGATCTTGAGAAGCAAATGTTTCAGATCGTCTTCACTTTCAGCAAGTAACATGGTATCATCAGCATAGCGAAGGTTGTTGATGAGTCTTCCACCAATCTTCACACCTCTGTTATCTTTGTACAAACCTGCTTCTCTGATGATTTGCATATGAATTAAACAGGTAGGGGGAAAGTATGAGCCTTGTCGTATACCTTTGCTGATTTTAAACCTTTCTGTTTCTCTTTGTTCCATTCGAACTGTTGCTTCTTGATCAATGAAAAGGTTGTGCAAAAGAACAATCAGGTTTTCTGGTATACCCATGCTTCTTAATGTGGCCCAGAGTTTCTCATGGTTTACAGAGTCAAAAACCTTGCTGTAGTCAATAAAGCACAAATAGATATCCTTTTGGTATTCTTTAGTCTTTTCAATGATCCATCTCACATCCGTGATAATGTCTCTCGTTCCTCGCCCTTTCCTGAACCATGCTTGCACTTCAGGTGGTTCTCATTCCAGGTATGGTTGTAGTCTCTGCTTTCCTACATATTCATAAATAACCTGGAAATAGGAATGACGAGTAAGATTATCAAATTTGCAGATGACACAAAACTATTTAATAAATAATAAATAAAATTTAAAGCTGTTAAAACCCATGAAGATTGTGGAAAATTGCAAGAGGATCTTAATAAATTGGAAAACTGGGCATCCAAATGGCAGATGAAATTTAAAGTGGACAAGTGCAAAGTTATGCGCCTAGGAAAGAACAACCCAAAGTATGGTTACACGGTGCAAGGTTCCACATTAGGAACCACCACCCAGGGAAAAGATTTAGGCGTCATCGTGGATAACATGTTAAAACCCTCCCCCCAGTGTGCAACGACAGCCAAGAGAGCAAATAGAATGCTAGGTATCATAAGGAAAGGAATGGAAAATAAAACAAAGGATATTATAATGCCTCTGTATAGTTCCATAGTGCAACCGCACATTGAATATTGTGTGCAATTCTGGTCGCCGTATCTTAAAAAGGATATAGCGTTATTAGAAAAGGTACAAAGAGCCACCAAAATGGTAAAGGGGATGGAAGGATACTCCTATGAAGAGAGGCTAAAAAGATTAGGGCTCTTCAACCTGGAAAAGAGATGGCTGAGGGGAGATATGATAGAAGTCTATAAATTCATAAATGGAGTGGAATGGGTAAACGCAGATCAATTGTTTATGTCATCAGAATATAGAAAGACTAGGGGACATGCAATGAAGCTACAGGGTAACCTGCTTAAGACTAATAAGAGAAAATATTTTTCACTCAGTGTAAAAATGGTTTGGACAAGTTCCTGGAGGAAAGGTCAGTAAACCATTATTAAAACAGACCCGGGATATCACTGCTTGACCCAATACAAGCATCATGGAACCTGTGTCTTTTGAGGAAACTGCTAGGTTCTTATGACCTAGATTGGCCACTGTTGGAAACAGGATACTGGGTTTGATGGACCTTGGTCTGACCCAGTATGGCATATCATGTTCTTATGTTCTTATCTTCAGTAGAATCTTGCTGGCATGTGGGATGAGAGAAGTTGTGCGATAATGTCCACAGTCATTTGGATCACCTTTCTTTAGTATTGGTATAAACACAGATCTTTTCCAGTCAGTTGGCCATGATGTTGTCTTCCAAATTTCCTGGCAGAGCCTTGTAAGTATAGTAACAGCTGCATCAGATTGCTGTAATACTTCTATGGAAATGCCATCAATGCCTGGTGCTCTGTTCTTTGGTAAGGCTTTCAATGCTGCTTCGACTTCTTCTTTCATCACCAATGGTTTCAGATGGTAAGATACAGATTGAAACGGCTATTGGTCCACTTGATCTTTAACATATAAAAACTCTGTATACTCTTTCACCTTTTCTTGATCTTCTCAGCATCATTCAACATAGATCCTTGAGCATCTTGTAACATTCCAATCCGAGGCTGGAATTTTTTCTTTAACTCTCGTAGCTTTAGGAAAGCCGATCATGATCTTCCTCTAATAGTTTCTGCTTCTATTTCCTTACATGCATCATTGCAGTGCTTATCCTTGTCTTGTCTTACTGCATGTTGGAAATTTCTGTTGAATTCTGCAATTACCTCTCTTTCTCCTCTGACTTTAGCTTCTCTGTGTTTCTGGGCAATTTTCAGAGTTTCTTTGGTCATCTATTTTAGCCATTTTTGCTTTTTCACCTTTTGTAGAGACTTCTCTCTTCCAACACAACCTTCTTGATGTCATCCCATAACTCTTCTGGAGCTCTGTGATTTGAATCTAATGCAGCCCTGCTACTTAAAAGGCAGCGCCAAGAGGCGCACCCGTGCCTTGCGGGCCCGCGCCTGAGGGCCTCCCTAGAGGGCCCTTTGGCGCGACCCTTAGGCGGAGGCCCAACTGGAGACCACAATCTAACCAATGTAGCCAAAGATCGACTAGAAAGTAAAACTGCAGCTTACCGAGACAAAAACGCAAAAGCTGAAACACACCAGAAGTTGTCGGACTCATCGTTCACCTGAACACCAGCGTAGTTCTCTGTCTAAAGACAACTATAAGGAGTTTTATCCTACAGTATAATGACCCTCTATCTCCACACATACAGGTACTAGTCTGTTCTGAAATTGAAATACAAAATCTAGTTCCAATAATAAGCAAAAACCATATATGTATGTAATTTCTTAATATGTGATATTACTGTGTAATGAACTGTGTAATATAGCAAATTAGCAATATATAGTAATATAGCAATACTTGCGATAGCATTCTTGCATTACCTGTGATAATAACTCATCTATTCAATGCAACCACTGAACTGTTGTCTCCCTATTTCTGAAACTCTACTGACCCTTAATAACAAGATACGTAATTGATACACAATTACTCTCACAAGTACCATTGATAAAATACCTCCAAACATAAAGTGGTATGTTTACTAAACTGCGGTAGTGTCATTTGCGGTAGAATCCGTGGTAGAAACAGAAATGACCAAATAAGGACATGGGCGGTACATCGTTGCAGATAATGCGCGTTAGAAGGCGACATAGAGCAACGAACGTTACAAAGTGCTGTGTAAAGCACCACGCAAGGCGCCCTGTACGGCGCCCATAAGGCGTATGATAAGGTGTCTAGCAAAGTGTCAAGAGCTGTAGCACAATGGTTAATACACTGACTGATGGTGCAGGGGATGTGAGCTCCATCCCCCTGTGGGTCCAATGAGTAAAGCTGGCTGAGACATTAGCTTTTACTTTAAATCAGTGCTGTCTGAAGCATATTGTTTTGTAAATTTAATTAGTGCTGCCAGCAAACACACCCTCACAGGGCCGTAATCTAAGGTGCCGCATAAGGCGCCCTATAAGGTACTGCAGAGGGCACATTATTAAGTGCACTGTCCACCAAGACAGCCTATAATGTTCCCTATGGGGCACCCCATAAGATGCCTTATAGGGCACTTTACAGGGCGCCCTAGAGGGTGCTTTATAGGGCGCCTGATGAGGCACCGTAAGGAGACAGCACTGTGTGCTGGCAGAACCAATTTAAATTAAAAAAAGAAAATGCCGCAGACAGCCCTACCAAATAACCCCACTGTGGGATCAAACCCATGACCTCTGGCCCCACAGGCAGTGAAGTAACTAGTGGGCTACATCTCCAGTGCTACTAACAAACCCTTGCCTGGCTACTGAAGGACGTCAGGTCACCACACAAACTGTCTGCTGTGGATACCAGGATTTGGGTTAACCCACCCATACCCATGGTGCACTGCACATGCACATCAGCAGTCTACAGATGACCACAAGATGCGGAATGCACCCCCCTCCCAGCACCTCGGCCTGGTAGGGGGTACTAACCATGTGCACCCCCACAGCACCTCAGCCTGGTAGGGGGTACCGACTGTGTGTGTTACTGGCACAGAGTAGCTACAGACCATCACAGTGTGCGAGTCCTGAGCTCACCCTGAGGGTGAGGTGGGGTGCCCAGCACCCTTTCCGCAGCACCTGGCTTTGCTGAGATAGGCTATGTTGCAGGTCTCCATCAGTGCCAGTGTGTGATAGGTGGTCTTTGCAGACACACCTATGATATGCCTGTGTCCATCTGTATTTCACATCTAGCCCTTGTGGACTATGATGCACCCAGAATAGTGCATACCCTGTGTGGGTTCCATGGTCACATGATTTAGGTGAAGGGAGTAGTTGGACCCACAGGCGGATTACGTACCCCCCCAACCCACCCTCTGTGGCTCAGGGTTGGGGACGGAATCTCCCACCAACAGATCCACAATGTACCCCCCTGCAATGGTGACAGTAGAGGGGACCATCAACCACAGTCAGCTGGTGGTAGGACACCCTACAGGACAGTCAATGCAGATCTGTACACATCCATAAATAGGGCAATGGCAGACAGACAGTCACCCTGGAAATGCACAGCTGCCCCCCACCACCATCTGACATTCTCCAGCAGCAAGCATAGTGAGTCACCAGCCGCTGCACCCTACAAAGTGTTCCAGCCACACACATACTAACTGCAGACAGTCTGCTAGCTAGTCCATAGTGCATGTTCCTGGAGGGGATGTGCGCACACCCACCAAGCAGCTAAGTCAGTGACTGAGCCCCAGATAACAGAACCCATATATATCACTTACGAGAAACACTGTATAGCACTATGGGGGAACCCAGCCATGCCGTGGTCACTGCACAGTCAGGGTGAGAGTGACCTCCCAGCAGGACATGCTGTGGCCACCCTGTCCGTGCAGGTGGTGGCCGGGCACTACAATGTCCCAGCCATTGCCCTATGCTTTGTACAGATGAATCCAGGCCAGGCCACCCTATCCAGGCTATTCCCACGGTACCTTGCTTCTCATTATGCACATTGGCAGGCCAATACAGGCAACAGTGCTAGCAGTGTGGGCTGTGGAGGGTGTTTGCAGCCACCACACACTGGATAGACATACACATACTCCCCACACCTATGCCAGCATTGTGCAACTATAGAGGTGTTTGTCAGCCCTGGCCACCGCACCAGTCCTGGGCACAGTGCAGGCATGGCTATGGTACGCAATACTGTTGGGGTCACTCCCCACGGTGGTAAACACTGTCAGACACAATACCTGTAGCACACACCACAGACATCAGAAAGGTTGCTATGATGCAGCTCACTCAGAAATTTGTACTTCACTTTTGAATTGCTATCTGCCAGTAATCATAGCAACCTTTTGATAGCTGTGTACCGTATTCCCAGGTTTAGGGTGGCATTCCTAAGATATGCAAGTGCTAGTATTGGGAGATGCACGCAGGGCCCAACATCCTGCCTCTCCTGGAGGCTTTGGTTAATGGGGCCTGTGGGTGTGGGTGTTTCTGCCCCTGTTGGCTGCTGCTCTAGGGCAGGGGTTCCCAACTCCGGTCCTGGTGGGCCACTCACTGTTCGGGTTTTCATGCTGTCCCTCATGAATATGCATGGAAGATATCTGCATACCATGGGGGCGGCGCATAGAAATGCAGCACAGGCATCTTTATTAGCGACAGCATGGTATCTGAATGGTGTTTGACCCTCCAGGACTGCATTTGGGAGACTCTGCTGTAGGTACTGCGCCTGTTTAGGGTGTCTGTGCTCTGTAGGATAAAATGTAGGTGTCCCAGGCATGTTTCTGTTATCTGCAATAAAGGTTCTGTCTTTCTTACCATGGTTTATTACTGGGTAAAATATGGGGACAGGGTTGGCAGGTACCACAGCTGGGTCTTGAACCTGTGACCTTCTGCTCCTGAGCACACTGGCTGTGCATACTGCACCACCATGTTGCCACAAGGACAGTTCTAGTCCCTGGAGATACCATGACTGTTTGTCAGATGGAGCCTGTCTGTTGTGGCGCATGGCACCCACCTAAACGGGGCTAGGCCATGGTCTGCTGTGGCCAGCTGCCACTGCCCCCTCCGTCACCAGCACCCCTCCGCCACCATGCTGTCATGCCCTTCTGCTGGTGGTGCTGGTGGTGCACAGTCTCAGGCCATCCAGTGTGAGGGTAGGCGGCTGCCTATGGTGCGGGTTCTGGGGTAGGGGTGCCTGCATAGACGTCCACGCTTCTCCCCAGCACCATCTGCCACTGTTCTGTGCCCTTGGGGGTAGCTGCTGGGTACTGTCCCCTGTGACACTGTGGGAAACACAGTCGTGCCCATGTTGGGCCTTCATCAGTTGCTGTCTGGCTGCTCTGCTGTTTCAGCATTCATATGGGCCACCTAGGCATCACCCTAGTCCGCACTGTGGCCCAACTGCACCACAGCATGTGCCGCCTGCGGCCCTCTGTATCCCCTTTTCCAGCATCTGTCCAGTTGCCCATTCCAACATGCCCACCCTGCTGTGCGCAACATGTGCACGCCATAGGACACCTGTCCAATAACAAGGGACAGCCCTGATCAGCGCTATTTCACTGTGGGATCATTCACCTTTTCGGGGGAGAGAGCATAGACCCTTCCACAATTAATATCTTTTTTTGGGAGCTTTCTTGGTAGTGTTTTTTGCTGTTTCCCAATATTATCACTATTGGCTAGCTTGGTTAGGTTTTTTTCCAGTTCGTTGAGGTCATTTTCAATGTTTAAATGCCTTTTTGTTCTGTGCACATGTATCACACTTATCACTTTTTGTAGGTTTCCCTGCCTATGCTGTACATTGCTGACACTTAACTGGTTTCTCTCCCCTGCAAAAGTGCATCTAATGTCAGGTTTTCAATCGCGTTAGGATTCAGCTCTTCAGATCAGCGCGTTGGTGTGAAAGGGGCCTCTCCCCACCCACACTCCGCCCATTGACCCCTTCTCTCCGCCCTCTCTCCACCTTCTGCTGTGTTATACCGTGCGCGGAACTTTACAATCGTTACGTTACGCGTCTGCCATTGCCCTATTTATGGATGCGTACAGATCTGCATTGACTGCCCTGTAGGGTGTCCTACCACCAGCTGGACTGTGGTTGATGGTCCCCTCTACTGTCACCATTGCAGGGGGGGTACATTGTGGATCTGTTGGTGGGAGATTCCGTCCCCAACCCTGAGCCACAGAGGGTGGGTTGGGGGGGGGGGTATGTAATCCGCCTGTGGGTCCAACCACACCCTTCACCTAAATCATGTGACCATGGAACCCACACAGGATATGCACTATTCTGGGTGCATCATAGTCCACAAGGGCTAGATGTGAAACACAGATGGACACAGGCATATCCTAGGTGTGTCTGCAAGGACCACCTATCACACACTGGCACTGATGGAGACCTGCAGCATAGCCTATCTCAGCAAAGCCAGGTGCTGCGGAAATGGTGCTGGGCACCCCACCTCACCCTCAGGGTGAGCTCAGGACCCGCACACTGTGACGGTCTGTAGCTACTCTGTGCCAGTAACACACACAGTCTGTACCCCCTACCAGGCTGAGGTGCTGTGGGGGTGCACATGGTTAGTACCCCCTACCAGGCCGAGGTGCTGGGGGGGGTGCATTCCGCATCTTGTGGTCATCTGTAGACTGCTGATGTGCATGTGCAGTGCACCATGGGTATGGGTGGGTTAACCCAAATCCTGGTATCCACAGCAGACAGGTTGTGTGGTGACCTGTCGTCCTTCAGTAGCCAGGCAGGGGTTTGTTAGTAGCACTGGAGATGTAGCCCACTAGTTACTTCACTGTCTGTGGGGCCAGAGGTCATGGGTTTGATCCCACAGTGGGGTTATTTGGTAGGGCTGTCTGCGGCATTTTCTTTTTTAAATTTAAATTGGTTCTGCCAGCACAGACACCCTCACAGTGCTGTCTCCTTACGGTGCCTCATCAGGCGCCCTATAAAGCGCCCTCTAGGGCGCCCTGTAAAGCGCCCTATAAGGCATCTTATGGGGCGCCCCATAGGGAACATTATAGGTTGTCTTGGTGGACAGTGCACTTAATAATGTGCCCTCTGCAGTACCTTATAGGGCGCCTTATGCGGCACCTTAGGTTACGGTCCTGTGAGGGTGTGTTTGCTGGCAGCACTAATTAAATTTACAAAACAATATGCTTCAGACAGCACTGATTTAATGTAAAAGCTAATGTCTCAGCCAGCTTTACTCATTGAACCCACAGGGGGATTGAACTCACATCCCCTGCACCATCAGTCAATGGATTAACCATTATGCTACAGCTCTCGACACCTTGCTAGACACCTTATCATACGCCTTATGGGCACCGTACAGGGCACCTTGCGTGGCACTTTACACGGCACTTTGTAATGCTCGTTGCTCTATGGCGCCTTCTAACGCGCGTTATCTGCAACGATGTACCGCCCATGTCCTTATTTGGTCATTTCTGTTTCTACTGCGGATTCTAATGCGAATGACACTACCGCAGTTTAGTAAACATACCCCATAGTTGGAACACAACTCAATTAAAATCTAAAAATGGAATTCATGAATACGCTACTAGCCATCCTACTATGTACTATCTTGTATGCAAAAACAACTCTGTCTTACCCTTATACATATTTGGTATGTCCACTCCCAAGCATCACCCATATATTCTACCCAGCACAATACACGCAATGGACACCAGTCAAAAACAAATTCCCCAACATACCCCAATCTAACTCAAAAACAACGAAACCTTATCCAAGATTAATTAGAATTAAAACCGCCGTTTTCAGCACAGCGGGAGTGAGGCTGTTCCATCGGGGGTGAGAGCAGGAGCTCCCCCTTCCTCCTTGAGGCCAGGAATGCTGTGCGGCATAAAAACTGCCGTTTTCAGCACAGCGGGAGTGAGGCTGTTCCATCGGGGGTGAGAGCAGGAGCTCCCCCTTCCTCCTTGAGGCCAGGAATGCTGAGCGGCATAAAAACAGCCGTTTTCAGCACAGCGGGAGTGAGGCTGTTCCATCGGGGGTGAGAGCAGGAGCTCCCCCTTCCTCCTTGAGGCCAGGAATGCTGAGCGGCATAAAAACCGCCGTTTTCAGCACAGCGGGAGTGAGGCTGTTCCATCGGGGGTGAGAGCAGGAGCTCCCCCTTCCTCCTTGAGGCCAGGAATGCTGAGCGGCATAAAAACCGCCGTTTTCAGGGCGCGCCCGCGCCTTGCGGCCCCGCGCCTGAGGGCCTCGCCAGAGGGCCCTTTGGCGTGGCCCTTTGGCGTGGCCCTTAGGCGTTGGACCGGGGCGATGCATTATGGTTTGGATCATGATGCCTGCATTCGTGGTAACTTGCTGTCTCTATTTATCTCCTCTTCTTATCTGTTTGCCTGTTTCTTTGTCTATTCTGTCCTATCTAATAATGGCGTTCCTTTCCTATTTCCTCAAATGATAGTATTGTAAACCGCTTTAATGCCTTTTGGCCTAAGCGGTATATCAAATGTCTAATAAATAAATAAATAAATAAATAAATACTCCCATCGCAACACCCTCTAACTCCAGCAAACTAACCTCCCAAAAATGCCTGTTAATAAATGCCAGATCCATTAAGAACAAAACACATATTATACAGGACCTAATCATTGATGAAAAACCCGGCTTACTATGTATTACAGAAACATGGCTAACAGATACAGACACTGTCATCCTCAACATACTAAGCACACCAGGTTATAATCTGTTTAATTGCCCTCGTACTAATAGAAGAGGAGGGGGAATGCTAATAATTGCAAGAGATGACATAAAACTATCCAACAGCTCACATAAGTCATTAGAAGGAATTGATATCCTCAGGGTAGAGAACAAAACTTTTGCTATTTCTCTCATTTACAGACCACCCTCTGCAAAGCATGAAGCACTAGCAACAGCTCTTGAGGCGATCTGTGAAACCTGTGATAAGGAAGCTTATCATAGCTCAGGTAGGAGCTATAGAAAAGATGATGTGACTCTGAACAAGCAACCTGTCAGTTCTGGTAGAAGCAAGAAAACTGAGTTTTCACATAAAAGACTACCAGTCCCAGAATGCACCAGGTTTCCAGCAGCCATGAGAGGGGCTGAAGTGAGAGAATGTGTGTGCAATCAAGAGAGCTATGAGGTAATCCCTAAGCACTCATCTCAAAGGGCAGGGCCTGATTCAACACAGCTGCGCTGTGTTAGGGAGCAGCACACATTAGGACAGAATAAGAATAGAGCTTATTCTTCAGATAACAGTTACTACAAGCTCCAGCCCAGCTCCAAGAACAGATTCAGGGAGAGTTGGAAGAACAGCTTCAGCAAAAGCCACGCAGATAGAGAGAGAAGGAAACTCTCTGGAAGGAAGAGAAGAAAGGCCATTGGAAGGTCTGGGAGATTCCAAGGCAGTACTCATACTGGGAGGTATTCCAAAAGCCAGCAGAGTCCATTGGACTGGATTCAGCCAGAGGAATGGAGTGGCAGAGATAGGAATCACCAGTGGCTACCTGGAAGAGAGAAGACTGCACGTGGAAGGGACTTTCAGACCAAGGCCAGAAGGTATGTGAGAGGAGATCCAGTGACCAGGGATCAAGATTGGAAGGCTGGACATCAGAATTGGATTACATATTGGCCAGGCTTTACAGAGAGGAATTATGATGGCAGGAGAGGCTCAGGTATGAACACTGATCCAGACCCTATCTATAATAGAGAATGGCAGCAAGGGAATAAGCATTCTCATGATAGTGCCTTAATGAAAGACTCATCTGTGCCAATGTATGATATTGACCCTATGATTGTTGATGAAGGGGGAGATACAGCAGATGAAAGTACAGTTTATATGGACTGTTCTCTATCTAAATGCTATTGCTAGTTTTCCGTGAGCAAACACATCAGCCATCACAAAGAAACCTAACTTTGTTCTTTATTTCCACTGCAAACAGCTCTTAAAGCAGGATTTGGGCTCACACAGTAGCAGCCAGCCAGCTAAAGGCTTTCAGCTGGTCCATTGATAGTAATTAGGGCTGCACCTGATTGTGTGTGTGAACAAGGGAGAATCACTGCTGAGATCTGCATGGAAAATAAGCAGAAGTTAACCTAACCAGCAAAGTTTATTCTTTCCTTTGTGCCTTGGTATTTGGTAATCATTTGCTAAGAAAACATTAGCTAATTGCCTGACAAGCTGAAGGTTGTTTTCTGGTTTACTTTGTGACTTTTTGTTATCCATTTTAAACACTGCAAGCAAGTAACCTCATTTATAGTGCTATCAAGCATACATGTGCTGGGTGAATTAAACCCCATCAATAAAAGAAGTATTTTATTGATCTTACCACTTGGTTTCACAACTCAAATTATTGTCATCAGCTGTGTTTGGGAGTGAATGAACTACAATACCCACAATACCTTGCAAGAATCATATGAATATATGCATCGTCAAGATTGTGTAAGTTCTCACCCTAGGCAGCCGTCTGACAAATGGCGTAGTTTTTCGGATTGCTCTTGCACCAAGAGGATTTACTTGTTGTGGATTACAAATAAAAGTCAAGTTTAAAGCTGTAAGAAGATTTTTTTCCCTCGTCTGCACTTTGGAGGAAAAGTGGTTGTTCCAGGAAGCTGTCCCAGAGGAAAAGACCCTGTGCAAAACTGGATTCATCACTGAGACAAGGTAATATGTACCTGGGCATGTCTAGTGGTGGATATGTGTAAGCACAGGGGGTAATTGAAATAAAAAAAAAAAGTTGAAAAAAAAAAAACACACCTGGTTGGAAGGTGCTGCTCTTTGGTTTTTTTTTCTCTCTTTTCTTGCAGGGGTCAAGATGGATCCGAGGGAGATGGCTCAGTGGATGGCAGCCCAATTTTGCAAGCAGCAGGAGCTATCACAGCAGGCCCAGGACACTGCTATGAAGGCCTTAATGGAACAGCAGAAACCAGTGCTTGATCTGGTGCAAGCTCTAGTTCAGCTGCAGAGCCAAAGTGGAACAGATGCAAGACCAGCAGTTAGTACTGGTACACCACATATGGACAATGTGGGACTCAATCAAGGGATTGGGGCATTTAATTTTGGGAAATTAACTCCAGAAGATAATGTTGATGATTTTCTAGAGTCTTTTGAAAGAGTGGCACAGGCTTTAGCATGGCCAGAGACCCAGTGGGCAGTAAGGCTGGCAGCCTCATTAACTGGTGAGGCACTAGCAGCTTACAGAGCAATGCCAGCAGCCCAGGCTTTGATTTATAAGGATGTAAAGGCAGCTATTAGAGATCGCCTAGGGTTGCCTATTTCAGAGTATAGGCGAATGTTTAGAGCTGTTACATTGAAAGTGGGTGAGACACCCAGGGCTCTGAGTCAGAGAATCAGAAGTTTAGCTGTAAAATGGTTGGAGCCTGAGCAAAAGACAGTAGAAATGTTATTAGATATTATAATGCTGGAACAATTTATGCTTGGGGTACCTAAAGATTTGAATGTTTTTCTTATACAGCAAAATTGCCAAAATCTTGGAGAGGCAACCATGCTAGCAGAGAGATTCTTGGAAGCCACGCAGGCTTGCCATAGAATGGGTGGCCCTCTAAAGATGGATGCTGAGGCTAGATGTGCTGTATCAGAAAAAGGAATAATTAGGAATGTTTCTAAAAATGAATGTACTGTATCAAACCAGATGACACAGTGGAATAGAAAGAAATGTTTCAAGTGTGGAAAAGTGGGACACTTAGAGAAGAGATGCCAGACACACACTAGTTTAATGGGTCTGGATTTAAAACAACCCAAGGAAGGATTTCTTTTGATGGTTGATGTGCAAGGAATTACCACAAATGCATTATTAGACTCTGAGGCAGACCAGAGTATGATGTCAAAAAGGCTTTGGAAGAGGATAGAGGCCCAAGAAAGATTTGTGCCTAGAACCCCTGAAAGCCAAGTTCACATCAGATGCATTCATGGTGCTGCATCATCATATCCCACCTATAGGCTAAAGGTTAAGTGCCTAGGGAAACAAGAGGAAGTCCTATTAGCAGTGGTGCCTAGGCTACCCTTTGATTTGGTTCTAGGAAGAGACTGGCCAAGATTTAAGCAGGGTCTAGTGGAAGGACTAGGAAAAAAGGAGGGAGAAGGTTTAATGGTAGTAGCTCCCGGGCCTTTATTTGGAAGTCCTCAGACCCCAGCTAAAAAGATGGTTAAGCGTCCAGAAGACCAAGCTACCCCAAAGCAGATATTCGTCCTAAAGTACCATAAGGTCTCTGAGAAGGCCCAAGCTCCTAGGCGGGCAACCCCTCAGTCTGCTGGGTTTGACCTGTGCAGCATAGAAAATGTGATTGTACCTAGCCAAGGGAGAGCCCTGGTTGACACCGGTCTCCAAGTGGAAATACCAATTGGATGTTATGGGAGAGTAGCCCCAAGGTCTGGATTAGCCCTTAAATATTTCATCGATGTGGGTGCGGGAGTAATTGATCCCGATTACAGGGGCAATATTAAAGTTCTGTTGTTTAACTTTGGACAGAATGAGTATCATGTGAAGACAGGAGACAAAATTGCCCAATTGATTTGTGAGAGGCTGGGTTTTCCACCTGTGGAGGAGGTCACATCCCTAGAGAATTCTGAACGTGGAGCCAAAGGCTTTGGTTCTACTGATGTCAAAGGGGTTAAAAGCTTAGCTGCCACCTGTGCCCGAGAGAGGGAGGTGAGTGAAGAGGAAGATTTGGGACCCCAGGTATCTGATTGTAAAGAAAAATCAGAGCCCCAAATAGGTGAGGACCTGACAATGGTACAACAGGAAGAAATTAGGAAGTTGCTTAAGGAATTCCCAGATGTGTTGACACCCATACCTGGGGAGACCCATTTGGTGGCCCATGAAATAATAACTCCACCTGGGAAATTGGTTCGTCAAAGGCCATACCGCTTGCGTGAAGCCAAAAGACAGGAGGTAGTGGCACAAGTCTAGGAGATGTTGGACATGGGGGTAATAGAGGAGTCAAAGAGTCCCTGGAATAGCCCCATAGTCCTGGTGCCGAAGCCTGATGGATCCTTAAGATTTTGTATTGACTTCCGGCAGGTAAACGCCATATCAGTTTTTGATGCATATCCAATGCCAAGAATTGAGGAGCTGCTAGACCAGCTGGGACAGGCTCAATACTTAACCACCCTTGATATGACAAAAGGATATTGGCAAATCCCGCTCACCAGGGAGTCGAAGCCGAAAACTGCGTTCAGCACCCCCGTTGGCCTTTTCCAGTTCAAGAGGATGCCTTTCGGACTGCATGGAGCAGCGGCTACCTGCCAAAGGTTAGTGGATCAGGTACTTCGACCCCACCAAAGTTATGCTTTTGCATACATGGATGATGTCATAATCCATAGTAACACCTGGGCGGAGCATTTGAAGAGGATCAGGGCAGTCTTGTGCTCTATGAAGCAAGCGGGAATCACTTTAAACCCGAAGAAGTGTGCCTTTGCAAATAGGGAGGTAAAATACCTAGGCCACCTAGTGGGAAGAGGAAAAATTAAACCTCTATTAAGCAAAATAGATAGCATCAGGAATTTTCCTCCTCCAACAACCAAGAAACAACTAAGAAGTTTCTTAGGACTTATTGGATACTACCGCCGGTTTATACCGCAATTCGCAGAGAAAAGTGCCATTTTCACGGATATGCTGCGAAAGAATTGTCCAAACCAGATAAAGTGGACACCAGAAGCTGAAAAAGCGTTTTCAGTATTAAAAGAAAAATTGTGTACAGGACCGGTACTGAAAGGAGTAGACTTCAAGAAACCCTTTCTGGTTCAAACCGATGCATCGGATGTAGGGCTAGGAGCAGTCCTATCCCAGTGCCATGATGGGGAGGAGCATCCTGTGATGTACCTGAGCAGGAAGTTGTCACTGGCTGAACAAAAGTATTCCACGATAGAAAAAGAGTGTTTGGCTATCAAGTGGTCAGTGGAGGCGTTAAGGTTTTACCTTACAGGGAGAAAGTTCCAGTTGGTCACGGACCATGCCCCACTTAAGTGCTTGCAGCAAATGAAGAACCACAATGCCAGGCTGACACGCTGGTACATGGCCTTACAGGCGTTTGATTTTCAGGTTGAACATCGTGCCGGGAAGTTACACAAGAATGCGGATGCACTTTCCCGTATTACGGACTGTAGAGAAGTTTCACCAGTAAAACCAGTCCGTAATAACTTAAGCAGGGGGGTATGTGATAAGGAAGCTTATCATAGCTCAGGTAGGAGCTATAGAAAAGATGATGTGACTCTGAACAAGCAACCTGTCAGTTCTGGTAGAAGCAAGAAAACAGAGTTTTCACATAAAAGACTACCAGTCCCAGAATGCACCAGGTTTCCAGCAGCCATGAGAGGGGCTGAAGTGAGAGAATGTGTGTGCAATCAAGAGAGCTATGAGGTAATCCCTAAGCACTCA
The DNA here is from genome assembly GCA_033557465.1 of Ichthyophis bannanicus. Taxonomy (NCBI): domain Eukaryota; kingdom Metazoa; phylum Chordata; class Amphibia; order Gymnophiona; family Ichthyophiidae; genus Ichthyophis; species Ichthyophis bannanicus. The sequence goes on from CM066033.1 coordinate 748,521,036, forward strand.
TCTCAAAGGGCAGGGCCTGATTCAACACAGCTGCGCTGTGTTAGGGAGCAGCACACATTAGGACAGAATAAGAATAGAGCTTATTCTTCAGATAACAGTTACTACAAGCTCCAGCCCAGCTCCAAGAACAGATTCAGGGAGAGTTGGAAGAACAGCTTCAGCAAAAGCCACGCAGATAGAGAGAGAAGGAAACTCTCTGGAAGGAAGAGAAGAAAGGCCATTGGAAGGTCTGGGAGATTCCAAGGCAGTACTCATACTGGGAGGTATTCCAAAAGCCAGCAGAGTCCATTGGACTGGATTCAGCCAGAGGAATGGAGTGGCAGAGATAGGAATCACCAGTGGCTACCTGGAAGAGAGAAGACTGCACGTGGAAGGGACTTTCAGACCAAGGCCAGAAGGTATGTGAGAGGAGATCCAGTGTCCAGGGATCAAGATTGGAAGGCTGGACATCAGAATTGGATTACATATTGGCCAGGCTTTACAGAGAGGAATTATGATGGCAGGAGAGGCTCAGGTATGAACACTGATCCAGACCCTATCTATAATAGAGAATGGCAGCAAGGGAATAAGCATTCTCATGATAGTGCCTTAATGAAAGACTCATCTGTGCCAATGTATGATATTGACCCTATGATTGTTGATGAAGGGGGAGATACAGCAGATGAAAGTACAGTTTATATGGACTGTTCTCTATCTAAATGCTATTGCTAGTTTTCCGTGAGCAAACACATCAGCCATCACAAAGAAACCTAACTTTGTTCTTTATTTCCACTGCAAACAGCTCTTAAAGCAGGATTTGGGCTCACACAGTAGCAGCCAGCCAGCTAAAGGCTTTCAGCTGGTCCATTGATAGTAATTAGGGCTGCACCTGATTGTGTGTGTGAACAAGGGAGAATCACTGCTGAGATCTGCATGGAAAATAAGCAGAAGTTAACCTAACCAGCAAAGTTTATTCTTTTCTTTGTGCCTTGGTATTTGGTAATTATTTGCTAAGAAAACATTAGCTAATTGCCTGACAAGCTGAAGGTTGTTTTCTGGTTTACTTTGTGACTTTTTGTTATCCATTTTAAACACTGCAAGCAAGTAACCTCATTTATAGTGCTATCAAGCATACATGTGCTGGGTGAATTAAACCCCATCAATAAAAGAAGTATTTTATTGATCTTACCACTTGGTTTCACAACTCAAATTATTGTCATCAGCTGTGTTTGGGAGTGAATGAACTACAATACCCACAATACCTTGCAAGAATCATATGAATATATGCATCGTCAAGATTGTGTAAGTTCTCACCCTAGGCAGCCGTCTGACAAACCTCAATAAAAAATATCAGATGATACTAGGGGATTTAAACCTTGCATCACTCAATATCACAAATACAAATACATTCATGGAAGCTATGGATCAAATGGGATATCAGCAAATAATCCAGACACCCACACACAATAAGGGAAATGTCCTTGATATGGTTTTCCTACCTAAAAAACACTCCAACAACATAGTAATTGCAACAACTTCCTCAAAAACACTGAAGAAGAACCCCCTGGTTCTCTACAAACCTGAGAAACTTTAAAAGGGATCTCAGACGTCTTGAACGTAAATGGAGACGTACTCAAGACCCCAATATACGTGTAGCCTACACAACCAAACTCCAATCCTACTGCTTAGAAACACTCACTCACAAAAGAGAGTATAATGAGAATATCATCCAAAGAGCTCTTAATAAACCACGAGAACTCTTCTCTATCACCAAATCCCTAATCAATGAACCTCTACAACATGACCAACCACCAAAAATATCCGCACAAACTATAGCCAACCATTTTACTTCTAAATTCCTCCCACCTTTAACCAATAACCCCCTACCCACTTCTTTCCATGACACCCTAATACATGAGGCAACCCTTCCAAACTCATGGAAGGAGTTTCATACTATCACATTAGCCAATGTAACAGATGTTATTAAAGAACTGAATGCTTCAACTTCTGCCCTCGACCCTTGTCCTGTCCCCTGGATTAAGTCTACCAGAAGTTCTCTCTCTCCTTACATCTTGAATATTGTACAAGCCTCTCTTCAGTCAGGCTCCGTCCCACCTTCACTTAAGAGTGCCTCTATCCATCCAATCCTAAAAGGTACAAAGCTAGACCCCACCTCTCCATCTTCTTACAGACCCATATCTAGTATCCCCTTCCTTGCAAAAATAACCGAGAAACTTGTCCAAATCCAACTTCAAGACTATATTGATGACCACTCCCCCCTTGACTTATTCCAACATGGATTCAAAAAAAACCACGGAGTTGAAACCCTCCTCACTTCCTTACTAGATTCCCTGTATGCACACACCCAGAACTCCACCCAAGGATGCCTACTTATTTTCCTAGACCTATCCGCTGCTTTTGACTCCCTCCCCCACCATCAACTCCTATACAGACTTCATGATATAGGTCTGAGAGGCACAACCCTAAAATGGTTCCAATCCTACCTAGATGGCAGAACCCAACAGGTCCGTATTGGAAGTGATACCTCCCTCCCTTTTACACTAAAACAAGGAGTACCTCAAGGATCCAGTCTATCTGTTTTACTTTTTAATATCTTCCTCCAACCTGTATGCACGATCTTCCAAAATTATGGCATCCAGTATATATGCAGATGACATGATGTGCTTCACCCCATTTAACCTCTTTAACCCCAATTTCTCTAAGCTAAATGAATGTCTAACCAGCCTCAAATCTTGGCTCTCTCAACACAACCTAATAATCAACCAGTCCAAAACTGAAGCACTCCAAGTTTTCTCTAACCCCTCTTACATCCCCCCCACAACCCTCACCTTTGACGATCTCACTCTCACTATAAAAAAACAGATGAAATATCTTGGAATCATACTCGATCAGAACTTGTCTTTCTCTGATCAAATTCAGAAAACCACTAACACAGTATACGCTAAGCTACGCACTCTCAAGAACCTCAAACCTCTCCTAAGCCCTGACTCCTTTCACACTGTCTGTCAGGCCCTTACAACCCCCTTGCTTGACTATTGTAATCTGATCTATCAGGGCCTCCCCAAGAACTCTATTCAACCCCTCCAACTAGCCCAGAATACATTAGCGCGTCTCATAACAAACAATCCTAGAAGAGCTCATATTACACCTATCCTCTATGATCTCCACTGGCTCCCAATTCATCACCGAGTGAAATTTAAGGTTCTTACTCTAATACACAAAATTATTTCTAAGGAGTCAGCTCCATGCCTCTCTCCTCTCCTTGCCTTCTCCAACAACAAAAGAAATCACCGTTCTATCACTAAAAACTTACTGACTATACCCACAACTAAAAAACACTGTAAACAATCCACATGTAACAGGACCTTCTCCCTCTTTGCTCCATCCCTTTGGAACTCCCTTCCACATGAGCTACGCAACTGCGTGAGCCATACTGACTTCCGGAAAAAGTTAAAGACTCACCTCTTCCTTGATCATTTTTCTCTCCCACCCAATACCTAAA